>CM038626.1:48958667-48966167 GCA_021554675.1 Leuciscus idus | reverse complement strand
TCTGGGTGTTTTTAAGTGTTGCTATGTGGTTGCTAGGGTGTTACTATGCAGTTAAGCTGCTCTGGGTGTTTTTAAGTGTTGATATGTGGTTGCTAGGGTGTTACTATGCAGTTAAACTGCTCTGGGTGTTTTTAAGTGTTGCTATGTGGTTGCCGAGGTGTTCTGGGTTGTTGCTAGGGTGTTACTATGCAGTTAAGCTGCTCTGGGTGTTTTTAAGTGTTGCTATGTGGTTGCCAATGTGTTCTGGGTGGTTGCTAGGGTGTTACTATGCAGTTAAGCTGCTATGGGTGTTTTTAAGTGTTGCTATGTGGTTGCTAGGGTGTTACTATGCAGTTAAGCTGCTCTGGGTGTTTTTAAGTATTGATATGTGGTTGCTAGGGTGTTACTATGCAGTCAAGCTGCTCTGGGTGTTTTAAAGTGTTGATATGTGGTTGCTAGGGTGTTACTATGCAGTTAAACTGCTCTGGGTGTTTTTAAGTGTTGCTATGTGGTTGCCAAGGTGTTCTGGGTTGTTGCTAGGGTGTTACTATGCAGTTAAGCTGCTCTGGGTGTTTTTAAGTGTTGCTATGTGGTTGCCAATGTGTTCTGGGTGGTTGCTAGGGTGTTACTATGCAGTTAAGCTGCTATGGGTGTTTTTAAGTGTTGATATGTGGTTGCTATGGTGTTACTATGCAGTTAAGCTGCTCTGGGTGTTTTAAAGTGTTGATATGTGTTTACTAGGGTGTTACTATGCAGTTAAGCTGCTCTGGGTGTTTTTAAGTGTTGCTATGTGGTTGCCAAGGTGTTCTTGGTGGTTGCTAGGGTGTTACTATGCAGTTAAAGGGATAGTTCACTTTGAAATTCATTTTTGGTATGTTTTAGCTTACCTCAAGGGCATCCAAGATGTAGGTGTCTTTTTTTCCGCAGTAGTTTCAATTTTGATATTTTTAGGTCAAACCGTTCTTGTCTGTCAGTCATATAATGCAGGTCTATGGTCACGGTCTCAAAACACAAGCACAGAGTCCAAATTAAAACAATTCCCCGTCGTCCAAATTAAACAATTCCCCATCGTAAGTACACATTGATGGCCTAAGACACGAAACGAGCGGTTTGTGTGAGAAAACGAACAGTATTTATATCGTTTTTACCTCTTATACGCAGACATGTCCGAGTGATCTGATCTGACGTGTGCGCAGACTGGCGCATAGATATATACACTAGATGTCGCCTTAAAGACATTCGTTCCAATGAACTGCCGTAGACAAGGCGACATCTAGTGTGTATATATCTATGCGCCAGTCTGCGTACACGTCAGATCAGATCACTCGGACATGTCTGCGTATAAGAGGTAAAAACGATATAAATACTGTTCGTTTTCTCACACAAACCGCTCGTTTCGTGTCTTAGGCCATCAATGTGTACTTACGATGGGGAATTGTTTAATTTGGACGACGGGGAATTGTTTTAATTTGGACTCTGTGCTTGTGTTTTGAGACCGTGACCATAGACCTGCATTATATGACTGACAGACAAGAACGGTTTGACCTAAAAATATCAAAATTGAAACTACTGCGGAAAAAAAGACACCTACATCTTGGATGCCCTTGAGGTAAGCTAAAACATACCAAAAATGAATTTCAAAGTGAACTATCCCTTTAAGCTGCTCTGGGTGTTTTTAAGTGTTGCTATGTGGTTGCTAAGGTGTTCTGGGTTGTTGCTAGGGTGTTACTATGCAGTTAAGCTGCTCTGGGTGTTTTTAAGTGTTGCTATGTGGTTGCCAAGGTGTTCTTGGTGGTTGCTAGGGTGTTACTATGCAGTTGAGCTGCTCTGGGTGTTTTTAAGTGTTGCTATGTGGTTGCCAAGGTGTTCTTGGTGGTTGCTAGGGTGTTACTATGCAGTTAAGCTGCTCTGGGTGTTTTTAAGTGTTGCTATGTGATTGCTAGGGTGTTCTGGGTTGTTGCTAGGTGTTTTCTTCATATTTGGTGTTGATGAATCCTGCATCCTCGTGTCTCAGCATCTTCTAGTCAGTATGTGTGGTTCGGGTTAATCCTTCAGTGTGTGTCTGTGTGTTCAGATGTTGTCTAGTGCAGCAGGTACAAATGGTGAATCTGATCTGTTAGTAAAGTAACTGCACATGATTTGTGTGATGTTTCACGTCTGGAGCACAAAGACACTGTTTGCACTCAACTTTAGTTCTTTGTTTTCAGCAGGCGTTTTGGCGTCTCTGTTGTCTTGAGGGAGAATATTGTTGTGTTTGTGTTTGTCACAAGGCATATTCTCTCTAATTCTCTCCAGATGGACCTTCATGTCTTCTGCATCTGTAGGGTTTGCTCAAACAGGGTGTGTGTGTTAGTTGATGAAAATATGGTCACACACAGAGAACAATGAGATGATGAAGACCCAAGAGAATCGTCAAGAGTCATGAGGAAAGCTGGATGAATCTAAACTGGTTATCAGTGACTCTCTCTTTAAGTCAGTCACACACACAGGTACGTGTTCATCAGCACAAGAACTGAGGTTGTAAATCAAAGATTATTGGAGTAAATAAAAAAAAATAAAAAAATTTGTTTCTGACTTTAATACAGAACAGTCGTAAAGCTGTTAAGACATCTCAGCTGTTGAAAAGGATACTTGATGTATTAGATATATGATTGATTTTTGATACAAGATGCAGAATTGTTACCATATTTCTTTTATAGATTCAAGTATTTTGTATGACTCTGTATTCCCCTATTGTTATTGTTATTATTTCATTAAAAAAAAAGGGAAAAAAGTGTTACTTTCCATTTATTTGTAATTAATTGTGAAATCAATGTATATGTCAGTGTATATGTAAGGTAATTTCTGAATGGTTATTGATATAAATCATCACAGAAATGTTTCTGCTTCTGAAAGTGTATCTTTCTGACACCGAGATCTAATAAAAGCTGCTCTGATGTTAAATGTGTATGACCATGATGAGGCTTTGAAGGAGTCTTTACTATTATATGATCTTAAAGTACAGACGCCTTAAAAAAACATGCATTATCTTGATTTTCTGTCTTGTTTCATTGAGATCTCGACTTCAGTGTTGCTTTTTCTTGAAGGTAACGAGCCATTACACTGCAAAAAAATGATGTTCTTCCTCAGTGTTTCTGTCTCGTTTCCCAGCACAAATATCTAAACATTCTGAAATCAAGATACATTTACTGGAGAAGCAAAATGACTGAAGATATTAAGTTTTTTTTTCATAAAAATTTATCAAAATTAAGGGATTTTATTCTTAAAACAAGAACAAATATCTGCCAATGGAGTCAGAAAAATAAAAGAGAAAACAAGTTTAATTTTCTAAGATATTTCTACTGGAATACAATATAAAAATACTGAGGAACAACATCAGGTTACACTTTATTTTAAGGTTTCATTGTTACAATGTAATTATACATTTAACTACTGAGTGATATTAAATAAAGGATTTGTTAATTATTGCTAATTTACTGTTATTACTATAGTAAGTACATGTTACGTATGTAACAAGGACACTTGTTGTTACATACGTAACATGTGTTACTGAACATAATTTTTTTGCGGTGTAATTCAGTTCATGCTGTGTGAATAAAGAGTACGTTTCGGTTTCAGACTCTTTCGATGTCTGTCAGTAATGAACCAGAGGAAGGACCGAGGAAGGACAGAGGAAGGACCGGGGAAAGACAGAGGAAGGACAGAAGGACAGGGGAAGGACAGGGGAAGGACCGAAGGACAGAGGAAGGACAGAAGGACAGAGGAAGGACAGAAGGACAGAGGAAGGACAGGGGAAGGACAGAGGAAGGACAGAAGGACAGGGGAAGGACCGAAGGACCGGGGAAGGACAGAGGAAGGACAGAAGGACAGGGGAAGGACCGAAGGACAGGGGAAGGACAGAGGAAGGACAGAGGAAGGACAGAGGAAGGACAGAAGGACAGAGGAAGGACAGAAGGACAGAGGAAGGACAGAAGGACAGGGGAAGGACAGAGGAAGGACAGGGGAAGGACAGAAGGACAGGGGAAGGACAGGGGAAGGAAAGAAGGACAGGGGAAGGACAGAGGAAGGACAGAAGGACAGAGGAAAGACAGAAGGACAGGGGAAGGACAGAAGGACAGGGGAAGGACAGAGGAAGGACAGAGGAAGGACAGAAGGACAGGGGAAGGACAGAGGAAGGACAGAAGGACAGAGGAAGGACAGAAGGACAGAAGGACAGGGCAAGGACCGAAGGACAGGGGAAGGACCGAAGGACGGAGGAAGGACGGAGGAAGGACAGGGGAAGGACAGGGGAAGGACAGGGGACGGACAGGGGACGGACAGAGGAAGGACAGAAGGACAGGGGAAGGACAGAGGAAGGACAGAAGGACAGAGGAAGGACAGAGGAAGGACAGGGGAAGGACAGGGGAAGGACAGGGGAAGGACAGAGGAAGGACAGAAGGACAGGGGAAGGACAGGGGAAGGACAGGGAAGGACAGGGGAAGGACAGAGGAAGGACAGAAGGACAGGGGAAGGACCGAAGGACAGGGGAAGGACAGAGGAAGGACAGAAGGACAGGGGAAGGACAGGGGAAGGACCGAAGGACAGGGGAAGGACCGAAGGACAGGGGAAGGACAGAGGAAGGACAGAAGGACCGGGGAAGGACAGAGGAAGGACAGGGGAAGGACCGAAGGACAGGGGAAGGACCGAAGGACAGGGGAAGGACAGAGGAAGGACAGAAGGACAGGGGAAGGACCGAAGGACAGGGGAAGGACAGAGGAAGGACCGAAGGACAGGGGAAGGACAGGGGAAGGACCGAAGGACCGGGGAAGGACCGAGGAAGGACAGGGGAAGGACCGAAGGACCGGGGAAGGACAGAGGAAGGACAGAAGGACAGAGGAAGGACAGAGGAAGGACAGGGGAAGGACAGGGGAAGGACAGAAGGACAGGGGAAGGACCGAAGGACAGGGGAAGGACCGAAGGACAGGGGAAGGACAGAGGAAGGACCGAAGGACAGGGGAAGGACCGAAGGACCGGGGAAGGACAGAGGAAGGACAGAAGGACAGAGGAAGGACAGAGGAAGGACAGGGGAAGGACAGAGGAAGGACAGGGGAAGGACAGGGGAAGGACAGAGGAAGGACAGAGGAAGGACAGGGGAAGGACCGAAGGACAGGGGAAGGACCGAAGGACAGGGGAAGGACAGAGGAAGGACAGAAGGACAGGGGAAGGACCGAAGGACCGGGGAAGGACAGAGGAAGGACAGAGGAAGGACAGAGGAAGGACAGGGGAAGGACAGAGGAAGGACAGAGGAAGGACAGAGGAAGGTCAGAGGAAGGACAGAGGAAGGACCGAAGGACAGGGGAAGGACCGAAGGACAGGGGAAGGACAGAGGAAGGACCGAAGGACAGGGGAAGGACCGAAGGACAGGGGAAGGACCGAAGGACAGGGGAAGGACAGAGGAAGGACCGAAGGACAGGGGAAGGACCGAAGGACCGGGGAAGGACAGAAGGACAGAGGAAGGACAGAGGAAGGACAGGGGAAGGACAGAGGAAGGACAGGGGAAGGACAGAGGAAGGACAGAGGAAGGACAGAAGGACAGGGGAAGGACCGAAGGACAGGGGAAGGACCGAAGGACAGGGGAAGGACCGAAGGACAGGGGAAGGACAGAGGAAGGACAGAAGGACAGGGGAAGGACCGAAGGACCGGGGAAGGACAGAGGAAGGACAGGGGAAGGACAGAGGAAGGACAGGGGAAGGACAGGGGAAGGACAGAGGAAGGACAGAGGAAGGACAGAAGGACAGGGGAAGGACCGAAGGACAGGGGAAGGACCGAAGGACAGGGGAAGGACAGAGGAAGGACAGAAGGACAGGGGAAGGACCGAAGGACCGGGGAAGGACCGAAGGACCGGGGAAGGACAGAGGAAGGACAGAGGAAGGACAGGGGAAGGACAGAGGAAGGACAGAGGAAGGACAGAGGAAGGTCAGAGGAAGGACAGAGGAAGGACCGAAGGACAGGGGAAGGACCGAAGGACAGGGGAAGGACAGAGGAAGGACCGAAGGACAGGGGAAGGACAGGGGAAGGACCGAAGGACCGGGGAAGGACAGAGGAAGGACAGGGGAAGGACCGAAGGACAGGGGAAGGACAGAGGAAGGACAGAAGGACCGGGGAAGGACAGAGGAAGGACAGGGGAAGGACAGGGGAAGGACAGGGGAAGGACCGAAGGACAGGGGAAGGACAGAGGAAGGACAGAAGGACAGGGGAAGGACCGAAGGACAGGGGAAGGACAGAGGAAGGACCGAAGGACAGGGGAAGGACAGGGGAAGGACCGAAGGACCGGGGAAGGACAGAGGAAGGACAGGGGAAGGACCGAAGGACCGGGGAAGGACAGAAGGACAGAGGAAGGACAGAGGAAGGACAGGGGAAGGACAGGGGAAGGACAGAAGGACAGGGGAAGGACCGAAGGACAGGGGAAGGACCGAAGGACAGGGGAAGGACCGAAGGACAGGGGAAGGACAGAGGAAGGACCGAAGGACAGGGGAAGGACCGAAGGACCGGGGAAGGACAGAGGAAGGACCGAAGGACAGGGGAAGGACAGGGGAAGGACCGAAGGACCGGGGAAGGACAGAGGAAGGACAGGGGAAGGACCGAAGGACCGGGGAAGGACAGAAGGACAGAGGAAGGACAGAGGAAGGACAGGGGAAGGACAGGGGAAGGACAGAAGGACAGGGGAAGGACCGAAGGACAGGGGAAGGACCGAAGGACAGGGGAAGGACCGAAGGACAGGGGAAGGACCGAAGGACAGGGGAAGGACAGAGGAAGGACCGAAGGACAGGGGAAGGACCGAAGGACCGGGGAAGGACAGAGGAAGGACAGAAGGACAGAGGAAGGACAGAGGAAGGACAGGGGAAGGACAGAGGAAGGACAGGGGAAGGACAGGGGAAGGACAGAGGAAGGACAGAGGAAGGACAGAAGGACAGGGGAAGGACCGAAGGACAGGGGAAGGACCGAAGGACCGAAGGACCGGGGAAGGACAGAGGAAGGACAGGGGAAGGACAGGGGAAGGACAGAGGAAGGACAGGGGAAGGACAGGGGAAGGACAGAGGAAGGACAGGGGAAGGACAGGGGAAGGACAGAAGGACAGGGGAAGGACAGAGGAAGGACAGGGGAAGGACAGGGGAAGGACAGAGGAAGGACAGGGGAAGGGCAGGGGAAGGACAGAGGAAGGACAGAAGGACAGAAGGACAGGGGAAGGACCGAAGGACAGGGGAAGGACCGAAGGACAGAGGAAGGACAGAGGAAGGACAGGGGAAGGACAGAGGAAGGACAGGGGAAGGACAGGGGAAGGACAGAGGAAGGACAGAAGGACAGGGGAAGGACCGAAGGACAGGGGAAGGACCGAAGGAAGGACAGAGGAAGGACAGAGGAAGGACAGGGGAAGGACAGGGGATGGACAGGGGAAGGACGGAGGAAGGACAGAAGGACAGGAGGACAGGGGAAGGACGGAGGAAGGACAGAAGGACGGAGGAAGGACGGAGGAAGGACAGA
>CM038626.1:48913667-48956167 GCA_021554675.1 Leuciscus idus | reverse complement strand
TGCACTAACTATTGGTGACAAATTTGAGTGTTTATTAAATACAGTAATATTGTCTTGTAGTGTTAGTGTAATGCATAATGTTATGTAATGGGACCTTATTGTAAAATGTCATTGAAAAATGTTTAATATTTAATAGAGTGTGTGAGTGAGTGAGAGTGTGTGTGTGTGTGAGTGAGCGAGTGTGTGTGTGTGTGTGTGTGTGTGTGTGTGTGAGTGAGTGAGTGTGTGTAAATGTGTGTGAGGCTGTGTGAGTGTGTGTGTGCGTGCATGTGTGTGTAAATGTGTGTGTGTAAGTGTGAGTGTGTGTGTGTGTAAGAAGTTTAAATATTTAACCCAGTACTTTCGGACATGTATGATGAAGACACGACTGTCTCTTTCTACTAAAGCTTCCCTTCTTATAAAGCACGAGTCACATGATCACACCCTTCCCTCTCTTATTCCCTCAGTGTGTGTGTGTGTGTGTGTAAGCAGGAGAAGAAGGGGACGGTCCCGCAGAGGTGTGTGTGTGTGTGTGTGTGAGCAGGATCAGAAAGGGACGGTCCCGCAGAGGTGTGTGTGTGTATGTGTATGAGCAGGATCAGAAAGGGACGGTCCCGCAGAGGTGTGTGTGAGAGTGTGTGTGTGTGTGTGTGTGTGAGCAGGATCAGAAAGGGACGGTCCCGCAGAGGTGTGTGTGTATGTGTATGAGCAGGATCAGAAAGGGACGGTCCCGCAGAGGTGTGTGTGTATGTGTATGAGCAGGATCAGAAAGGGACGGTCCCGCAGAGGTGTGTGTGAGAGTGTGTGTGTGTGTGTGTGTGAGCAGGATCAGAAAGGGACGGTGCCGCAGAGGTGTGTGTGTGTGTGTGAGCAGGATCAGAAAGGGACGGTGCCGCAGAGGTGTGTGTGTGTGTGTGAGCAGGATCAGAAAGGGACGGTCCTGCAGAGGTGTGTGTGAGAGTGTGTGTGTGTGTGTGTGAGCAGGAGCAGAATGGGAAGGTCCCGCACCAGGGCTGAAGCCACGGCTTCCACAGAGTGTGTGTCCAGGTCAGCTGATTCTCCACCGGAGTGTGTGTTCTGCGGTGATCCTCCACGGCCCGTCTCACACACTTCAGCACCTCTGTGACCCGCGGCTCCGTCTCCGGGTGTGAGTTGCTAAGGTGTTGCTAGGGTGTTCTATGAATAAAGGTGTCTTGACTTCTGGGTGGTTGCTAGGGTGTTTAGGGTGGGTTACCATGGCGTTGATGAGGTAATGCTAGAGTGTTCTAGCTGGTTGCTGATGTGTTGCTAGGGTATTCTATAAATTAAGATGACTTGAGTTCTGGGTGGTTGCTAGGGTGTTGCTTTGGTAATGCTAGAGTGTTCTAGCTGGTTGCTAGGGTGTTGCTTGGGTGTTCTATAAAGAAATGTGTGTTGAATTTTCTGAGCAGGAGCAGAATGGGAAGGTCCCGCAGCAGGGCTGCAGCCACGGCTTCCACAAGGTGTGTTTCCAGGTCAGCTGATTCTCCATCGGAGTGTGTGTTCTGCGGTGATCCTCCACGGCCCGTCTCACACACTTCAGCACCTCTGTGACCCGCGGCTCCGTCTCCGGTGTGAGCGGGAGACTCTCCGACGGGTCCCTGAGGAGCTCGAACACCAGTGGCGGGTCGTGGTACGTCACGAACTCCCCGTGACACGCACACACTCCGGTGTCATAGCAGCCGACGGCTCCCGCGGGAGAGAAGTTCGGTGTGAAGAAGTGGACCTTGAAGATGGAGTCGCCTGAGGAGGGAGTCATGGTTAGTGTTTAATAGTCATGATTAATAACAAAAATATCATTGTGTGAGAGTGTGAGTGTGAGTGTGTGTGTGTGTGTGTGTGTGTGTGTGTCACTCACTGTCGTGCGGGTGCCAGCGCACAGCGTTCAGATACATGCCGCAGTAATGGAACATAAACTCATGCTGTGAGCGGCTGGTTTTTCCCTCTAACAGCGGCATCAGGTCATGACCGTCCAGGATCCTTGCACACACACACACACACTTATACAAAGATGCTCACAACATACAGGACCATTCCTTTACACATATAAACATCTAGACAAAAAATATCAGTTGCTACTGTATTCTATGTGGTTGTGAGGCTGCACCTAGGTTGTTTTTGGTGGTTGCTAGGGTGTTGCTAAGGTGATGCTAGAGTGTTCCAGGTAGTTGTCAAAGTGTTTCTAGTGTGTTCTATAAATAAAGACTTGACTTCTGAGTGATTGCTAGGGTGTTGCTGTGGTAATGCTAGAATGTTCTAGGTGGTTACTAAAGTGTACCTGGTGTGTTCTATAAATAAAGGTGTATTGACTTCTGAGTGGTTAGGTGCTGCTATGTGGTTGCTAGGGTGTTCATGGTGGTTGCTGTGGTAATGCTAGAGTGTTCTGAGTGGTTGCTAATGTGTTGCTAGGGTGTTCTATAAATAAAGGTTACAACTTCTGGGTGGTTGCTCATGTGTTGCTACATGGTATCTAGGGTGTCCTGGTGGTTGCTAGGGCGATGCATGGGTGTTTTGGGTGGTTGCTAGGACATTGTTAAGGTGATGCAAGGTTGTCCTGGTGGTTGCTAGGGTGATGCAAGTGTGTCCTGGTGGTTGCTAGGGTTTTGTAATGGTGTTCTGTTTGGTTGCTAGGGTGATGCTAGGCTATCCTAATATAATCTGTATTAGCTTCAGGAATACAGTGCTGCTGGTGTTGTACCTGTTCTCCGGCAGCGCCCCCCCGGCGAGCTTCACCACTGTGGGAAACACATCCATCAGACTGGTTGGTTCGTTCACCTGTCGACCCGCGGTGAGATGCCCGGGCCAGTGGAATATTCCCGGCACTCGGATCCCTCCCTCCCAGCCGCCCATGGCTTTACCACCTAAACATGCGAGGGTCAGTGAAAACACAGAATCATGTTGTGTATTTGCCTGTTTATGTTCTTTTTGGAGCTTTGCACCATGTGTGAAGCGTGAACTCCTCCACCTGGGTTGTTTATATACTGCTGCTTGGTCGTTGCTAGGGTGTTCTGGATAGTTGCTAGGGTGATGAGTGTTCTGGGTTGTTACTATAGTTTCGCTAGGTGGTTGCTAGGATGTTCTGGATGATTGCTAGGGTGATGCTAGAGTTTTATGGGTTGTTACTATAGTGCTGCTATGTAGTTGCAAAGATGTTCTGGATGGTTGCTAGGGCATAACTAGGGTGATGCTAGAGTGTTTGGGGTCGTTGCTATAGTGTTGCTAGGGTGTTCTGGATGGTTGGATGGCTATGATATTGCTAGGGTGATGTTTGAGTGTTGTTGGTATAGTGTTGCTAGGTGGTTGCTAAGGTGTTCTCGATGGTTACTAGGGCATTGCCAGGGTGATGCTAGAGTTTTCTGGGTTGTTACTATAGTGTTGTCAGGTGGTTGCTAGGGTGATGCAAGAGTGTTCTGGGTTGTTGCTATAGTGTTGTTAGGTGGTTGCTAGGGTGACGCTATAGAGTTGTCAGGTGGTTGCTAGGGTGATGCAAGAGTGTTCTGGGTTGTTGCTATAGTGTTGTTAGGTGGTTGCTAGGGTGATGCAAGAGTGTTCTGGGTTGTTGCTATAGTGTTGTTTGGTGGTTGCTAGGGTGATGCAAGAGTGTTCTGGATGGTTTCTAAGGTGTTGCTGGTTTGATATGATGCTTTCTTCTTACTTGGCGGATTTTTGTATTTAGAACGACATTTTATTGTAGCAGTAAAACATCTCATTATTTGTAACCAAATCAAACGCTCTGGTCTGTTGGGCTGCCCACCAATCCCGTTAGAGCATCCAGCAGTGTTGATGTTCGTAAAGAGCACGTCAGCTCTGGTGTTTCACAGGTTCACGCAGGTTTAGGTTGAGTAAATGATGACAGAATGTGTTGGTACCTCGATAGATCCCGTTCCAGCCTCCTCTCTGAGGGTCTTCGATGTGGCCACCGTGATCAGATGTGAAGTACGTCAAGGTTTTCTCCGACAGGCCGAGCCTTTCGATGGTCTCCATCATTCTACCTGTGATCAAACACCTGATGTGACTGAGCTGTCGAGATCACGTGACCGGAGCTCTTATGTTTCTTACATTAATTGTTACATTTGTTACATTCGATTCATGAGAAGAAAAGAGAGAGAAGTTATATTTTGTGTGAATGTTTTTTTAAAGATTGTTTGGCATTATGACATTTCATTATAATTAATAATTAATTATTTTATTATAAGTGATGTACTGGAAACAAATCTAATTTTTATTATCAATAAAAAAAAATATTACATTTTAAAGTATTTTACAATTTAATTAATATTTTATTGCAGTAATAAACATTTATTTGTTTGCACAATTATTACTAAATGCCACAATGCAATACAATCATGTATAGGTGGTTGTGAGGGTGATGTGGGTGGTTGCCAAAGTGTTGCTAGGTGGTAACTATGATGTTCTGGGTGATTCTAGAGTGTTCTGGGTCGTTGCTATAGTGTTGCTAGTGTGTTCTGGGCTCTTGCTATAGTCAAGTCAAGTCAAGTCAAGTTTATTTGTATAGCGCTTTTCACAATACAGATTGTATCAAAGCAGCTTCACAGTATTAAATTAAAATAATACAACAAAGTTTGTTTCAAGAGGAATTTATTGATTGATAAAATTAAATTAAATATCCCCAAAATATCCCCAACTGAGCAAGCCAAAGGCAACAGTGGCAAGGAACCGAAAAACTCCATCAAGTGACCTAATGGTGTCCTAAAACTCCATCAGGTGACCTAATGGAGAAAAAAAAACCTTGGGAGAACCCAGGCTCAGTCGGGGGCCAGTTCTCCTCTGGCATTTATGAGCTAGAGGCCGGATTGTAGTTTGAACTGTAGGATTATATGAATGCCTGGCTGAAGAGATGCGACTTTAATCTAGTTTTAAACTGGGAGAGCGAGTCTGAGCAACGAACAGTATCAGGAAGACTATTCCAGAATTTTGGAGCCAAATGTGAAAATGCTCTCCCTCCTTTGGTGGTTCTGGATATCCTAGGTATGACCAAAAGCCTTGAATTTAGTGATCTTAAAGAGCGCGATGGATTATAGGGCGATAGAAGATCCGTTAAATAGACTGGAGCTAAGCCGTTTAGGGCTTTATAAGTCAGTAGCAATATTTTATAATTAATACGGAACTTTATAGGTAACCAATGCAGTGATGATAAAATCGGTGTTATATGATCATATTTTCTTGATCTCGTAAGAACTCTAGCGGCGGCATTTTGGACTAACTGTAGCTTGTTTATTGAGGATGCAGGACAACCAGCTAATAAAGCATTACAGTAATCCAGTCTCGAGGTCATGAATGCATGAACTAACTTTTCTGCATCAGAAACTGATAGCATATTACGTAGCTTAGCAATGTTTCTAAGGTGGAAAAAGGCTGTTTTTGTAACATATGAAATATGATTTTTAAAAGACAGGTTGCAATCGAGTATAACAACTATCGACTATAGTGTTGCTAAGTGGTTGCTATGGTGTTCTGGGTGGTTGCTAGGGTGATCTGGGTTGTTGCTATAGTGTTGCTAGGTGGTTGCTATGGTGTTCTGGATGGTTGCTGGGGTGCTGTTAGAGTTTTCTGGGTTGTTAATATAGTGCTGCTAGGGTGTTCTGGATAGTTGCTAAGGCATTGCTGTGGTGATACTAGAGTGTTCTGGGTTGTTGCTATAGTGTTGCTAGGTGGTTACTAGGATGTTCTGGATGGTTGCTAGGGTATTGCTAGGGTGATGCTAGAGTGTTCTGGGTTGTTGCTATAGTGTTGCTAGGTGGTTGCTAGAATGTTCTGGATGGTTGCTAGGGTATTGCTAGGGTGATGCTAGAGTGTTCTTGGTTGTTGCTATAGTGTTGTTAGGTGGTTGCTAGGGTGATGCTAGAGTCTTCTGGATTGTTGCTATAGTGTTGCTACGGTGTTCTGGATGGTTGCTATGGCATTGCTAGGGTGATGTTTGAGTGTTCTGGGTTGTTGGTAAAGTGTTGCTAGGTGGTTGCTAAGGTGTCCTGGATGGTTGCTATGGCATTGCCAGGGTGATGCTAGAGTGTTCTGGGTTGTTGCTATAGTGTTGTCAGGTGGTTGCTAGGGTGATGCAAGAGTGTTCTGGGTGGTTGCAAGGGTGTTGCTGGTTTGATTTGCTTTCTTTTTCTTGGTGGATTTGTCTATTTACTGTTATCACTGTTAGCATGGGTCGGAAAGAACAGAAATCCATCTCTTACCAACCATCCAGTCCACTTCTTCCACATTGTCCCCATACAGCCCATGTTTGCTCTTCCCGGCGAATCTCTCGGACACGAAGAGGGGCGTGTGCACGTGTGCAAACGACAGGAAGAGCAGGAAGGGCCCGTCTCGGTGTCTGACATCATAAATCACATGAAGAACAATCACTCTAAACAGAAACCAAAGACGTTTCCCACGGCAGGCACAAAAAAACAGCCCATAATCGAGAGCGTGGGAACGCCGGGAGACGAACAGCTGATCTGTCCGGACAGGTCTAGTGTCTGAATTACCACATTATTAAGCAAGCATACATGCAGATGAGCTTTACAGCTTCCTGTTCACGGGTGAACCTCAGCAAACATGGCAAGAACACATCAGCACAAAATCAAAAGAAACTAATGAGAAATTATATTTTACATCAAGTTTACATCAAGTTTTTAAAGATTGTTTTGCATTGTGTGGCATTTAAATAGAACAAATTAATTCACTGTAAACAAATCCAATTTTTATTACAGTAATAAAAACGATAACTAAATTGTAAAATACTTTATAATTTAAATTTTTTTTATTGCAGTGATAAAAATACATTTGTTTACATTGTGGTAAATGAATTGGTTATAATTAAATGACTCAAGGTGTTTGCTAGGGTATTCTGGGTGCTTGCTAAAGTGTTCATAGGTAGTTGATATGTGGTTGATATGGTGTTCTGGGTGGTTGCTAGGGCATTGCTAGGGAGATACTGGGGTGTTCTGGGTGGTTTTAGTCCTGGGTGCCTTCTAGGGTGTTGCTAGGATGATACTAGGGTGTTTTGGGTGTTACTAGGGCATTGCAAAGAAGATATTAGGGTGTTCTGGGTGGTTGCTAGGATGATATTAGGGTGTTCAGGATGGTTGCTAGGATGATAATATGATGTTCTGGGTGATTGCTAGGGCATTGCTAGGGTGATACTGAGGTGTTTTGGGTGGTTGCTAGGATTATACTATGATGTTCTGTGTGGTTGCTAGGATGATATTAGGGTGTTCTATATATATATATATAATGGTTAGTATTTGTTATAAATACTTTTAATTTAGACTTTTAATTATATTACAGTATGATTTATTGAGAATCTCTATTTTTTCATTTTTTTTTTCATTGAAGATAATAACAAAACGTATCTTTGGACACATGCCAATTTATGCTAGCAACATGCTAAAACATTTAAAAACATGCTAACAATGTGTTAAATGAAGTAAGAAACATGTTAATTCATGCAAGCAACATGTTAAATAATTTTAACATGCTCATCATAATAGCAACATGTTAAAACATGCTAGCAATGTGTCAAATCATGCCATCAACATGTTAAATAATGTAAGCAACATGGTAATCATGCTAGCAACATGTTAAATCATGTAAGCAACATGCTAATTCATGCAAGCAACATGCTAATTCATGCAAGCAACATGTTAAATCATGTAAGCAAAATGTTAATAATGCTAGCAACATGTTAAATCATTTTAGCAAAATGCTAATCATGATAGCAACATGTTAAAACATGCTAGCAATGTGTTGAATCATGCTAGCAACCTGTCAAAACATGCTAGCAATGCATTAAATCATGTTAGCAAAATGCTAGCAGCATTCTAATGACAGAATTAGAGAATTTCAACCCACCTCTCCACGAACTGCTCCGCTTCACTCATGAGCCGCGTATTCAGCGTCTCCGGGTTCAGCGGCTGCTCCACCACCTCGCCGTTCCTCATGATGATGCAGTTCCATGTCCTCAGGAGTTCGAAGGGCACGAACCACACCGAGAAGCTCAGCAGCGACAGAGCGGCCAGAAACACCACGAGCGTCAGGCGGATCTGCATTAGCCCGACGGCCCGGACCAGAAGCAGCGTGAGGAACGCGAGTGCCACCAGCGCAGAAATCTTCCACAGCATCTCCTGTAGGTCCACCAGGACATCTTTCCCTTCTCCAGGCTGGCAGTCGTTGAAGAAGGTGAAGGGAAGCCCGTAGAAGAAATCAAAGCCGTGATTGTTGGGATGGTGGCAGTGATCGTTCCTGCTCTCACAGTTCACTCCCAAATGCCACTTCCCTAAAGAGTGAGTGAACACACCGTAAAGACAAGCAGGACATCAAACTCAGTTTAACCTGTTAAAGGGCTGGTTGATTATGATTTAACTTTCCTAACTTTAGTTAGTGTGTAATGTTGCTGTTTGATCATAAACAACATCTACAAAGTTACAACGCTCAAAGTTCAAAGCAAAGGGAGATATTTGCTTTTAAAGAAATCGCTTTTTAAGGACTACAACAAACGGCTGGTAGAGACTACACCACATTCCTCCCGGGTTAGTGACATCACCAACCCTAGAATTTACATAAACCCCGCCCCCGGAACACGATTTATAGATTATCATGACTGAATATGCTAATAAATGACACATAAGCTACATAAACATACACACACACAAGCTGTTGTAGCTCCGCCCCCTGTGCCGGGAGCAGCAGCTCATTTGCATTTAAAGGGACACACACACAAAAACGGCGTGTTTTTGCTCACCCTCAAAAAGTAACAACTTTAACATGCTATATAAAAATATCTGTTGGGTATTATGAGCTAAAACTTCACACACACACTGGGGACATCAGAGACTTATTTTACATCTTGTGAAAAGGGCATTTTAGGACCCCTTTAACAGTTTTCACAGGATGAATTTTTTGTGTTTTAAGCTTTCGAACGACACCAAGGACACCTTAATGTCACTTACCTGAAGAGTGAACACATCAAAATCACAGTTTAACCTGTTAACCCGCCAGCCTTTTTCTGTGCGTAGATCTCTCTACCCTCAGCACATTATAGCAGAAGCGAAAGCACTTCAATAACACACATTATCTATTCAAACACCCACACGATCTTATTCCTAAACGACAGAGATTCGTCTCTGTCTATTAAACCTTTGACAAAATCACAGCGAACATTCAGATCTGTGTTCTGAGCCAGAGAGAGCCGTAGTCATGTATAGATATGAAACAGCTTCACAAACAGTCTTATCAAACACACAGTGTCATCATTTCTGTCGTATGATAACTCAGATTATCACAGAGAACTGCATACGTTTATAGTTCGGATTTAAACACTGATGCCACTTACCTAAAGAGTGAACATCAAACTCAGTTTAACCTGTTAACAGTTCTCACAGGATGATTTGTGAGAGTTTAAGCTTTCGAACGACACCTAATTTATGATGATGAATTATAATATGTGATGGGAACCTGGTTCAAAAGGCTCTAGCCTTCACTATACTAGCGAGACGTCTCATCCTTTTGAAGAGGAAACATGCCTCATCCCCTTCTTTTGATACAAGGCTGAAAGAAGTGCAGTAAATTGCATTAAATTGGAAAAAATCAGACTGTCACTCTCTGGTTCTTTAATAACCAGGTTTAATATTCAGGTTCTTTAATAATAACCACTGGACCTTTGATAAACTGTGGCGCCCCTTTTTAGATTATTTACTGGCTAACTCTCAAGACACTTAAACTGAGAATCCTTCCCTGCACAAAACTTTTAAAAATATTTATAAGTGTTTTGTTTGTTAAGATATCAATATTGTGTTGTTGTTGTTTTTCTTTTATTGGAAGATGTTGTTTGCTGATTTGAGGGAGGTTCGTATTGGGGTATTAATAGTGTGGAATGATAATTTCATAAAACCAGTGTTGTAATCTGTTGATTTGATGTTCCATGCAGAAAAATCCAATAAAGAAGTTGAAATGAATATGTAATGGCCTCAACAAGTGTCCTTCTGACAGCCAACAGGCTAATGCTAAAACTATATACATTATACAGTACAGGCCAAAAGTTTGGAAACATTACTATTTTAAAGTTTTTGAAAGAAGTTTCTTCTGCTCATCAAGCCTGCATTTATTTGATCAAAAATACAGAAAAAAATGTAATATTGTGATATATTATTACAATTTAAAAGAATTGGTTTTCAATTTATTATACTTTAAATTATCATTTATTTCTGTGATGCAAAGCTGAATTTTCAGGATCATTACTCCAGTCTATCACATGATCCTTTAGAAATCATTCTAATATGATGATTCATTATCAAAGTTGGAAACAGTTCTGCTGCTTAATATTTTTTCATAACCTGTGATACTTTTTTAGGATACTTTGATGAATAAAAAATAAATAAAAAATAAAAAAAATAAAAAAAGAAGCAAATGTTTTAAAAATAGAAATCTTTTGTAATAACAATATACACTACTGGTGAGTCATTTGGGGTCAGTAATTTTTTTTTCTTTCTTTTTTTGAAATAAATCAATACTTTTATTCAGCAAGGATGTGTTAAATTGATAAAAAGTGATAGTAAAGAAGATTTATATTATTAGAAAATATTTTTTTTATTTTGAATAAATGCAGTTCTTTTTAACCTTTTATTCATCAAATATATTAGGCAGCAGAACTGTGTCCAACACTCATAATAAATCAGAATATTAGAATGATTTCTAAAGGATCATGTGATAGACTGGAGTAATGATCCTGAAAATTCAGCTTTGCATCACAGAAATAAATGATAATTTAAAGTATAATAAATTGAAAACCAATTATTTTAAATTGTAATAATATATCACAATATTACATTTTTTTTTCTGTATTTTTGATCAAATAAATGCAGGCTTGATGAGCAGAAGAAACTTCTTTCAAAAACATTAAAAATAGTAATGTGTCCAAACTTTTGGCCTGTACTGTATCTTTCACCACCTCAGGAAGTCATATAACCGAATGAGAGAACTCATAATAACGTGGGGGGGAAATGTGCTTATTTGTCATTATAATGTGTCACACTGCAAAACATAAAAAATAAATCACCCAAAGATGTGCATTCGCTCATCATTTACTCTCAGTTCCTTGAGTTGTTCCAAACCTGTACGACTTTCTTTTAGAGTTATCGTTAACTAAATCTGAAACCTTCGCTTTCACTCGAAATAAAATACACGTGATAGTTCACCCAAAAATTAATATTGTCATCATTTACTCACCCTATTAAACCTGTTCATCATACAAAGCGATCATATCGCCACACAAAACTTGGATTAAAACGCTCAATTTATATGGGTTTGTTTTACGACGCCTTTATGACCTTTGTGGATATTCAAAGTTTTGGTTTCCTGTCAGTGGAGGGACAGAAAACTCTCAGGTTTCTTTATAAATGCCTTTATTTGTGTTTCAAAGATGGATTAAAGTCTTATGGTTTTGGAACAACATGAGTGTGAGCATACAATCATTTTTAAGCAACCTTCAATAGTTTTCTTTGTGCATACTATCATTTTTTTATGCATGCAATAATAATAAGTTTTACGGTAATGCTTTACAATAAGGTTCATTAGTTAATGTATTTACTAACATGAACTAACCATGAGCAATCCATTTCTTACAGTATTTATTAATCTTTGTTAACGTTAGTTAATAAAAATAAAGCTGTTCATCGTTTGTTCATGTTAGTTCACAGTGCATTAACTAATGTTAACAAGATTTTAATAAAGTATTAGTAAATGTTGAAATTAACATGAACAAAGATTAATAAATGCTGTATACGTGCAGTTCATTATTAGTTCATGCTAACTAATGTAGTTCACTAATGTCAACTAATGAACCTTATTGTAAAGTGATAACGTTTTTACTATATGCATAAATATTTTTCTTTATGTATTAAATAATTATGCATATTATAATTTATGGACTCCTTTGCGACTGATTCACCCTTAAACTAGTATGTATCAAGTGTCTTACCCACAATGCCGGTGGTGTAACCCTGCTTTTGCAGAAGTTTAGCGAAGGTGGTTTCGTTCGGAGGAAGTCCTCCTGATCCAGCGAGGAACAGAATCACCTGCACTCGACCTGTGCTGCCCAGACCTACACACACACACACACACACACACACACACACACACACACACACACACACACACACACACACACACACACACACACACACACACACACATTAGTCCACAGCACCACTATTATAGAGGAACAATATCACTGCAATCACTTTCAGAACGATCTTTTCCAGCTGATAAATGATATAAACGTTGTCAGCCAATCAGAATCCATCAACAGAACGACAAAACGACAAAACTTGAGGATGGATTCTGATTGGCTGACAACGTTTATATCATTTATCAGCTGGAAAAGATCATTCAGACAGTGATTTTTGTGTTCTGTGTTATTTCTGAAAACTGAACAGGGGAAATAGTCTAGAAACGCTAATATTTTTCCATACTGTTTTCTTTTTTCATTCTTTTCCAGACCTGGAAATTACTCAATTCCACATTTTTTCAAACTGCGTAGGAACCCTGTAATGTCAACAGGTACAGCTTTTGACTTTAATAACTTGAATTTTATATGTAATATATACAGTTTTCAATTGTAGTCTTTTAAAAGGGCATCTGAAATAATGAACTAAGTGTAATGTAGTGTTGTCGAAACCTGCCGAGTATTCACATCAACACAGTCAGTTCTGCTTTAATGTAAACATGTGTAACAGTATCATGGATCCGTGCGTCAGGTCTTAAAGTGACAGCGGCCTAATAAACATGCAGCCAAATTATGAGATGATATTAAAAATATCTAAAGAATCAGCGCTGAAAAGGCGAGGACAAGGTTATTCTTCTGGCTGATATTACTGCATATGTATTTGTAGGAGTTTCCCTTTCAGACGCAACATTCATGTGAGGAGACTATTTAAATGAATCACGCAAGGTGATTTACTAAAGCCCTATTCGGGCAGGATTAGCTTTACTAGGGTAGATGGAGTAATGTAATTTTACCACAGGACGTCTGTAATATTAATGGTCAATTTGCACGGGATCAGAGATCTCAGTAAAACTAGCAGAAGTGTGAGAGTAACTGGATTTACACACCGCCGTCACTCCTGTCGTCATGTGTGTGTTACGCTGCTTCCTGATATCACGTGCGCAAACACATATAACCCATATTTATATATATATATAACAGTTATGTTCGGTCGAACGATGTATTAATTAACTTCAGACTGGATTGTGTTGGTAATAAGCACTTACCTAACGCTAAAAGATGTTTCGTGCCTCTAACAAGTGCTGTCGATCTTCTCTCTGATCTGATGGTGTGTGTAAAACACTTGAGTTTTGCCACAGACTCGTTCCAGCGACTAGAACGCAACTGATGCTTTATCAAGCGTCTTCATACTTGGAAAACCTACTTTTAAACAGGAAATGATGGAATATTTACGTACATATTTTAGGGGTGACCCCGAATAGTCGAAGATTCGATGCTTCGATAGGAGGAGCCTGATTCGACTACCGATCTCACGGTCGAATCTTCGCAGAGATGTTATGAAACGAGGATCATCGTCTGATTTCACATAGAACTAGCTTTTATGTAAATACGTTAATATTCAGCCTATTATGATAATGCTGTAGGCCTATATAAAAATGTGCAAAGAAAGAAGCTTTTAATAAATATTTTTTAACGTGCGTGAATAAATCCAAACACCCCGTGACAGATTTAAGTTTCACTTTCAATCCGTGACCGACAGAGGAGCGTCTTCGCGGCAAGGATTTAAATCTTTAACAATGTCTGGGATAAGAAAATCTAAAGTGTGGATGTACACCATCAGAAAGGATATTCTCCAAGGCTGGATTTAGCATCAGGAAAACCATGATCGCACTTCTGCCGGCCAACGTTAACATGTTTCACGCATAGACTGGGTTTCACGTTAGAATGCATTTTATCCGCGCGCACAATTTGAAAAGACTCCAACGGACACAGACAGAGTGAAAGACGTTCAGGATTTGTTCTCTCCATCAGGTACAAGTGATTTCAAAACTTTTCAGCCGGTTCTAATTTTATTTTTGGATGCTGTGAACATTTTTAGCTAAAAAGACTGCCTCTCCAGTTTAGCATTTATTGTTGTTTCTGCAGTTAAAAAGACAAAGTTGAAAATTCTGGCTACTATCGTTATTTTAATAATTTATTTATTTTTATTTTATTTATTAATCTGTCAGGGTTATCTAATCTAACTATTTGTGGCTTGTGTTTTGAATATATGTTCCCCTGCACTTTAGGCATTTTGCACACATTTGCTCCTCATCCTGTGACAATTGATTCTGATTTATTTCGTTTTGTATTTTTATTTATTAGAAAGGTATATTCTGTTCTAATTTAATTTAGTAAATTAATTGTTTATTTTTTCGGTGCATCAATGTTGTGCTGTAGGTTGGCCTGCTCGCACAGGTAATTTAGCCGATTTAATTTGATTTGCATGTGAAATGCAAATCTGCAGTGTGGCCTTTCTGGAGTTATTTATGTTATTTCTTAGTTTTATTGATCAAAAATGTTTTTATACATTTTCTTCTATATCTTTGTGTGATTTTCTGTACATCACGGCTTTGAAACGTTAAAGCCCCGCCCCCAGCCCCACCCCCATACACATGATTCGACTATTAGTCGACTATAGGCAAGACATGACGATTCTGATTCGACTATGAAAATCCATAGTCGGGGACAGCCCTAACATATTTACAGCGGGTCTGTTCGCGTGGGATTAGTATCACCTGAGGTCATTTTTCCGGACCTTTTTACTGAAGGTAAAAGTCGCCGTAATCTTTACTGACATTGTCCGTCATGATCACTGAGATGCACATTCAGACGGGACTAAAAGCTCTGGTGATCATTCCTTTACCCCAGCTCTCCATGTTACACTAGTCCCGTCCGAATAGGCGCTTGTTAATGTACTTTAACGTTTAACGAGGACCAGCGACAAGCATACTAGAGGCACAGCTAGAACGCGCAAGTGCTTTTGCCAGAATACTGTGTTCACCCTGTTATTTCATTGTTGTTTTTAGTCAAGGTAAGCCTATCTTCGATCCGATTGTTACTTTGTATTTTTAACTTCACATAATTCTGTATTTTAGAGAGACGCGTTGGCACAATTAACAACAGCCGCGAGTGAAAATTAAAATTAAAATTATTGTTACATTTGCACTTAAGCCTTTGCTCCTAGCAGGTTGGAATTGCCACATTTTCGCGTTATTTACACTTAATTGCCCGACCGAAACAGCATCTGTAAGAATAGCTTTAAATAGAGACATTTCAGATCATTCCAGCAGGACCAGCGACAAGCATACTAGAGGCACAGCTAGAACGCGCAAGTGCTTTTGCCAGAATACTGTGTTCACCCTGTTATTTCATTGTTGTTTTTAGTCAAGGTAAGCCTATCTTCGATCCGATTGTTACTTTGTATTTTTAACTTCACATAATTCTGTATTTTAGAGAGACGCGTTGGCACAATTAACAACAGCCGCGAGTGAAAATTAAAATTAAAATTATTGTTACATTTGCACTTAAGCCTTTGCTCCTAGCAGGTTGGAATTGCCACATTTTCGCGTTATTTACACTTAATTGCCCGACCGAAACAGCTGTACTCACTCAAGCGGTGAAAGCATTATCCGTATATCTGTGTAATTTGCGCG
This sequence comes from Leuciscus idus, assembly GCA_021554675.1. Lineage (NCBI taxonomy): Eukaryota > Metazoa > Chordata > Actinopteri > Cypriniformes > Leuciscidae > Leuciscus > Leuciscus idus. The sequence goes on along the minus strand of CM038626.1, from coordinate 48,940,465 downwards.
CTGTCGCGGAAGCGTCAGCGGAAGCGTTCAGCTCTCGTGTTCAGCATCCTCGTGTGAAGACCGACTCGGGAAAAGACCAGCGACTCTACCTGCGCAACTCCACCGAGCAAGGACACCAGAAAGGCACTTAAGTATCTCCTCTTCCCTTTCTCTTCCCTCTACTTACCTTATTGTTCACCTTAATCAACATGTGCTTTCAATACATTCCTGTTATCTCTCGGCACCGTCCTTTCATCACGCGCAATAGGCAGCGCAATACCGCCAATCTGCGTCCCATCATCACATCCTCACATACTCCTCTCTCTCTTTCCGTGGGTCTATGGAATTGTCAGTCAGCAGTCAATAAAGCTGACTTCATTCCAGCCTTTGCATCTCATTCTACTCTTAGTATCTTGGGGCTGACTGAGACCTGGATTCGTCCAGAAGACTCAGCAACCCCTGCTGCTCTCTCTAGCAATTTCTCCTTCTCCCACTCCCCTCGCCAGTCTGGGAGAGGTGGGGGTACAGGGCTTCTCGTTTCTAACAATTGCAAATACTCCACGCTCTCTTCTCTATGCAACAACAACTCATTTGAATATCATGCTATTACACTTACAACCCCCATTAAAATCCATATTGTAGTCATTTATCGCCCCCCAGGTCAGCTGGGTAACTTTGTGGATGAGCTGGATGTGCTGCTGTCCACTTTCCCTGAGGACGGCACCCCACTTCTAGTCTTCGGTGACTTCAACATTCATCTCGAAAAGCCACATGCAACAGACTTCACCTCTCTCCTAGCCTCTTTCGATCTCAAACGACTCATCACCACAGCTACTCACAAATCAGGCAACCAACTGGACCTGGTTTACACACGCAACTGCACCACAGAAAACATCCTGGTGACACCTCTCCACGTTTCAGATCATTTCCTCATTACTTTCAGTCTACAACTCTCTACTCCTGCACCACCACCCCCACCACCAGTCACTTTCAGACGAAACCTGCGCTCACTTTCCCCCTCCCATCTCTCCTCTGCCGTGTCATCCTCTCTTCCCCCACCCTCACAATTCTCATCTCTGGATGTGAATACCGCAACGGACACCTTATGCTCCACTCTAATCTCTTCTCTAGACATTATCTGCCCTCTCTCCTCCAGGCCAGCACGCACTACTCCCTCTAACCCCTGGTTATCTGAGGTTCTTCGGGAACACCGGACCAAACTCAGGGCAGCGGAGAGGAAATGGCACAAATCAAAAGACGCATCTGACCTGAGTATGTATCAATCTCTCCTCTCTTCCTTTTCTGTTGATGTTCATGCTGCAAAATCTTCATACTTCCACAACAAGATCAACAGCTCCTCCAACACACGATTACTCTTCAAGACATTCAACTCTCTCCTCTGTCCACCTCCACCACCTCCCGCCTCCTCCTTAACTGCTGACGATTTTGCGACCTTCTTCACCAACAAAACAACAGCTATCAGCAGTCAGTTCTCAGCTCCACACACACAGGAACCCAGACCGACCCCTTCCACAGCCAATACCCCTCTGTCCTCCTTTTCTTCGCTAACCGAGGAAGAAGTATCTACACTTCTCCTCTCCAGTCACCCTACCACCTGCCCGCTTGACCCCATCCCCTCACACCTTCTACAAGCCATCTCTCCCACACTTCTACCATCACTCACACACATCATCAACTCATCCCTCCACACTGGCACCTTCCCTACAGCATTCAAGCAGGCTCGGGTTACTCCACTGCTCAAAAAACCAACGCTAAACACATAATTGGTAGAGAATTACAGACCTATCTCTCTCCTACCATTCATTGCGAAGACACTTGAAAGAGCTGTCTTCAACCAACTAACATCCTTCTTGTCTCTAAACAACCAGCTGGATGTCAACCAATCTGGCTTCAAGAAAGGACATTCAACTGAGACTGCATTACTGTCAGTCACAGAAGCCCTACGGATCGCAAAAGCTGCTTCCAAATCTTCAGTCCTCATTCTCCTGGATCTGTCTGCTGCCTTCGACACAGTGAATCATCAGATCCTTCTGTCCACCCTCTCATCACTGGGCATCACAGGAACTTCACTCCACTGGTTCGAGTCCTATCTCACAGGTAGGTCCTTCAAGGTCGCATGGAGAGGCGAGGTATCCAGAGCACATCAGCTGACCACAGGGGTTCCCCAGGGTTCAGTTCTTGGTCCCCTCCTCTTCTCCATCTACACCACATCACTGGGACACATCATACAGGCACACGGTTTTTCCTACCACTGCTATGCTGATGACACACAGCTCTACCTCTCCTTTCAACCAGATGATCCCACAGTAGCTGCACGGGTCTCAAGCTGTCTGGCGGACATCTCCACATGGATGAAGGAACACCACCTGCAGCTCAACCTGGCAAAGACTGAGCTTCTTGTCCTCCCTGCCAATCCGTCTCTACAGCACGACTTCACCATCCAGCTAGAGTCATCATTAATCACCCCATCAAGATCGGTCAGAAATCTTGGAGTAACGTTTGATGACCAGCTGACCTTCACAGATCACATTTCAAAGACAGCTCGATCATGCAGGTTTGCACTGCACAACATCAGGAAGATCAGGCCTTTCCTAACTGAGCATGCAACACAACTTATCGTCCAGGCCCTGGTCATCTCTAGGCTTGACTACTGCAATGCCCTTCTGGCTGGACTCCCAGCATGTGCGACCAAACCCCTACAGATGATCCAGAATGCTGCAGCTCGTCTTGTCTTCAACGAGCCCAAGAGGGCCCACGTCACTCCTCTGTTCATCTCTCTGCACTGGCTACCTCTAGCTGCTCGCATCAAGTTCAAGGCACTGACGCTTGCTTACAGAACTATCACAGGCTCAGCTCCCTCCTACTTTCACTCACTCCTACGAGTCTACATCCCTACCAGACACCTACGATCGGTCAACGAGCGACGTCTCGTGGTTCCATCACAGAAAGCCACAAAATCACTTTCCAGAACATTCTCATTTACAGTTCCATGCTGGTGGAACGCTCTCCCCACCCTCATCCGGAATGCAGAATCCCTGACAACATTCAAAAAACAGCTGAAAACCAATCTCTTCCGTGAGCACTTAACCTTATAGAAAAAAAAAAAAAAAAAAAAAAAAAAAAAATCCTTTCCCTTTGAAACATCACTTATCAGGCTTATGCTACTCTGAATAATACCTGAACTTCGTATTTTGAGCACTTCCTGCGTTGTTGTTGCTTTTGCCTCTTTATGATGACTCGCTGAACTTAGTCCTAATTTGTAAGTCGCTTTGGATAAGGGCGTCTGCTAAATGACTAAATGTAAATGTAAATGTAAATGTACTAGTGTTGGCGCCATTATTTACAGCCCAAAAAAAGCCCGTCTTAAACCAGACGCTTCCTGCTAGATTGTGTTGGTCATTATGGAAATGATCTGACTGTGTTCTTTAATCTAGGCTCTCACGCTAATTTGCCCTGTTTAGTAAATCTGCCCCTAAATCTTAGTGTAAAGTCCAGGGCCGGATTATCCATAGACGAGATTGGGCGAGTGCCCTGGGGCACCAGCCAATAGGGGGGCACCCAGGGCCGGATTATCCAATGGGCATTATGGGGCCCAAGCAAGTGGAAGAAAAAAATCCTTTATTTTTTTACATTTCCGATAACGATGCGTATATTTGCACTAAGTGCCTGTCTTTTTGGCAAAAATATCTACAGTGGCATAGGTCGTAGGGCGTGAGGTGTTTGAAAGTAGCTTATGACGCGATTTTATCCTATAAAAGGAAGGATAATCCACCTTTTGCCGAACTCGCTCTTCTCCCTTTTCCCGACACATATGAGATGTAAAATGTATAGCCTAACATAAAGGTCTCTAGCGTTATATTTTGCCAACGAACTAAAATCGAAACCGTGATATGGCTTTGTGCCTTTATAAAACAGCACAAGACTTTAATTAAGTATCCTGAAGTGCACAGTTCATCTTAATTTTGAGCTCTCAAAGTGCACCAGATTAATGCATTTAACCTTAAAATGTACAACATTGTCTTAAGTGAGTAAATGCCTATTAAAATGTCCTTGGACAAACTACATTTGGCCTGCCTAAAGGGGGGGGGCCTCTGAATTCTTAATCCGGCCCTGGTAAAGTGTCATTTTTTCTTATATATTTGGGCATTATGTGAAATCATATTCACAGATAATGTTCCCTCTGTATAAAGGACGGTAGTGTTTCCTCACCGGCGCGGAGAGCGTAGCGGCCCGTCATGAAAGCGGTTCTGCTGGGAGTGCAGAGAGGAGCCGCGGAGAGATGATGGGTCAGCTTCACTCCGCCGGCGGCCAGACGGTCGATGTTTGGAGTCCTTCACACACATCACAACATTTGCGCATTAATACACTAGCGGAAAACACACTTTACAATGTTTCAAACATACACTGCAAGAAATGATGTTCTTCCTCAGTGTTTCTGTCTCGTTTTCCAGAACAAACATCTAAACATTCTTAAATCAGGATCCAGTTACTGGAGAAGCAAAATGACTGAAGATATTAGGAAATTTGATCAGAATGAAGCGAAATATCAGAGAAATATCTGCCAATGGGGTCAGAAAAATAATCTTGTTTTCTCTTTGAATCAAGTTTGTTTTTTTGGACCCCATTGACAGAGATTTGTTCATCCCTTTAATCAATATTAATTCACACAGGAGCACCAATAAATGACACAATTTGGTGGGTCTCTAAAGATCAGCCCAGACAATGGCATTACTGTGTTAACATATAAAGTTATTTAGCATATTGTTTGCACAATTTTTACAGTGCAGCAAATATAATTTTACTATTATTATTATAGCTTTTAAAATATGCATAAAGCATATTACATACACCTGTTTAACATTTGTTGTAATCTAATGATTTTGCAGTTATTATTTAGCCAAAAAGCATAAGTAAATCTATTATAAAAAAAAACTGCATCCATTAAAAGAAAAACAATGTTGCATGAAGATTCTATAAATCCTCCTTTCATATTCCAACAGAATAACACCATACGGGTCTGAAACAACATGCGGGAGAGTAAATGATGACAGAATCCAGTTATTCTTTTATTAAGTGCAGTTTCCTTCACCTGATGGTGTCGTTTCCATAGCAGCCGAGATCTCCAATGCCCAGATCATCCACCATCATCAGGACGAAGTTGGGTCTGGAGTCAGGATCTGAGTGTGTGACACACAAGCTGGACTGGAACAGAACCAGTAAACCAGCAAAAGCCCTGCAGAAGCACACCAGAGCTCAGTTCATCTAACAGCAACACGTGTGTGTTATGATTTATGAAATCTGCAGATGCACGAAACCTTAAGCTCGTGCTGTCCATCAGCAGCATCTGGAGATGAAGTCCTCTAAAGTGCAGGTGAGATGACTGACATGTTCAGCTTGATCTGTTAGTTAGCAGAAGGAGAACACACAGAGGTGTGTGTGCGGAATGCATGAACACGTGATCACGGAAATGACAACACTCGCACGCGCTTCTGCTGGAGTTTGAACATCAGCTGATGTAATCATTAACAGCGGATCATACAGTACATACAGCAGGATCATACAGTACAGACATACATACATGCGTTTCATTTACACATCAGCTCAGATTCTCTCTTTAGGTTTCTTTTACATGCTTACCTTGCTTTAAAAGGTCAGTTTCCTCGATTCTTCACAGGATTTACACTCACTCTCCTCTTATCACTGTAAAGCTGCTTTGACTCAATCTATGTTGTTAAAGCGCTGTATAAATGAAGGAGACTTGACTTGACTCCCTCTTTTACCGACAGGATATTTCACATTCCCAGCGCACTCGCGAAAGACGCACTTACCGTAAACACTCATATATAGACGCGTATATTAATGAGCGAAACATACGAACTCGGTTTATTTAATAATTATCAGCTAATGTGAACAGAATGAGGGCAGTTTCTTCGACACATGCCTGTGTTATTGTTATACCTGTTTGTTTTATTTTAAACAGAGTGTGTTAAAACAGTGTGCGCTGATAGTCGACACTGTACGGTAGATTCGAACAAAGAGTCTTTTACCAAAGTCTCAAAGTCTGCTTTCACACTACAGTCTATGCTTTCACATCGCTCATGTTGTTTGCCTGGAAAAGCTGCTTCTGCACAACTCAAATATTTATTTAAATGTGTGCAATAATTCAAAAATATGACTCTACATTTAGCATATTATTATGCATTATACCACAATGTAAATTATTGCGACTATTATTAATAATGATAATAATTATTTACATTGAGTTTATTATTAGAAGTAATATTATGAGCTAATCCTGTGGTGAGTTCACCATGGTTTCAATAATGAGAAATAATTCCTCAAAGAAGGTTAATTGCTTCTAAAGGGAACACTTAATTTATGTTTTACTTGTTTTCTCTGAAACATCGAATGCAATAATATTATGCATTATACCACAATGCAAATTATTGCTATTATTATTATTATTATTGGTAACACTTTATTTTACAGTGTTACACATGTTACTCGTAGTTACTGTAGACATAACTTTAAATTATTCATGATTACATGCGATTAACCCTATAGTAAGTACATGAAGTTAATTATTAATACTCAGTACTTAAATGTATAATTACACTGTAACACTGACACCTTAAAATAGCGTAACCTGTTTATTATAACTTATAATAATTATATTACAAATAATTTGCATTGTTATTATTATTATATAGCTACAATAATGAATAATATTCCCTCTAAAGTTACATGATTGGCATTTGATGTTTGTGCAGTTCTGGTTTGTGTCATTAAATCATTGCATTATGAAACTGTGTGCAATTAACTGTGTACATAGTCATTTAATGTAACCAACCCTTTATTTAAACTCAACAATTATTTACAGAATTTAAAATAACAAAAACAAAATAGAAAGAAAAAAAAATCCTATGAATTCTATTTGGTCAGACAACACAATCTCAAAGTGAATCATTCCAGGGTGTGAGATTTGCTTTTTATGAATCAGCGGCAACAATTAAACATCAAACAAAACTGTGTGATTAAAGACAGTAATGAAACTACATGACACTTTTTTAAAGTAACGCAATGAAATGCCTCTCCAGAAAGGCTGTCGAATTACACATGCATACACGTGCACGCATCCCGTCCCATTCAAACTACGTGAAATTACATTCAAAACAAGTTATTAACAGTTCTATGTGCTAGTTGAGAACTGTAGTCGAAGCAGTGGGAGAAGGGTGTTATGAGAGAATAATCTGCGTCAGGAGCTCTAAATGAACGTTTGTGCTGCTCTGTGAATGCATGAATTGTTTGTGAAGTTCACTCTGATTCTCGAGATGAGAACGAGTAGTTATAATGTGCTGTTCAAATGTGCACCGGTTCACAGTAGCTTCATGGGAATCCTCGGCCCGCAGACCCGCGTTCACCGGTAGAGTTAGGGTGAATCCAGGAGGGTGCTTAAAACTGTGTGAAAAACAGAATAAACATCCGTGTTAGAATGCAAAAATACAGTATAGTATAGAGCGATTAACAGTTAAAAGATTGCGGTCTGGATTCAAACACCTGCGCGATATTATTCCTAAATGACAACGATTCGTCTCTGTCGAATCACAGCGAACATTCAGATCTGTGTTCTGAGCCAGAGAGAGCCGTTGTCATGAAACAGCTTCACAAACACACTCTTTTCAACCACACACTATCATTATCTCTGTCTTACAATCACTCATATTATCACAGAAGCACTGGGATAAAAGTTTATAGTTCGGATGTAATCACTGATGTCTACGGTAGTGATCAAAATAGAGTAAATCACCTTTTGAAAGTAACTTGACGCTTCAAATAAAGATTGTGTCAATTACATCATTACACCAGTAGGTGGCGACAAGTGACTGTTAAAAATGTGTAAGTCATTGAATCATTCAAGAGATTCGTTCAGAAACGCTGATTCATCTAGTAATGGAACAAGTGAGGTATTTATGAGTGAGTCATTGAATCATTCAAGAGATTCGTTCAAAAACGCTGATTCATCTAGTAATGGAACAAGTGAGGTATTTATGAGTGAGTCATTGAATCATTTAAGAGATTTGTTTAAAAAAATGCTGATTCATCTAGTAATGAAACAAGTCATTGAGTCAAGTCATTGAATCATTCACTCAACCTGATTTTTTTAAATAATAATTATTTAGATTCATTAAATATTTTAAATAGACTGCAGCAATTAACAGTTATTGTCAGAACCTCAAGTGTGTTATTTTTAGGGCTGGGCAACGATTAATCGCGATTAATTGCATCCAAAATAAAAGTTTGTGTTTACATAATATATGTGTGTGTACTGTGTATAATTATTTTGTATATAAATACACACATATTCATATGTATAGTTAAGAAATATTTGCATGTATATATGTTTATACATATTTTATAATATATATAAATATAAATATTTTATATATAAATAACACATTTTTCTTAAATATATACATGCATGCGTGTGTATTTATATATACAAAATAATTATACACAGTACACACACATATATTATGTAAACACAAACTTTTATTTTGGATGCGATTAATCGCGATTAATCGTTGCCCAGCACTAGTTATTTTGTGTAGTTTGTTGAGAATCGTGCAGCTCGAAGCACGTCCTGATTATGCAGAGTTGGATGCGTTTCTGGGTCAACATATTTTGTTGATCCTGGAACAACATTGCTGTCCGAAAATGTAATCCTAACCATTTCCCAACCTCTAAACCTAACCCCACCCATAACGTCTCCCTAAAATCAGAGTGAAATGATAAGTGAATAACTGATGTTGTCAGCCTAAACTTGACATAAACTGTAAACTTGTCCCTCAAATCTGATTGGTTGATTGGAATGTTGTTCCAGGAACAACACAGATATTGATCCAGGAACATGTTGCTCTTGGTGGAATCAGGTTCTGCTGGCTCTACATCATGTGACGGGGGTTTTCCATCATGTGGCAAACCAACAGTACTGGAATTGTTTATTGTATGAAAGAGTTAAGTATTTATTTTAATGCCAAAATTATGCATGATTATGTGGTTAGTGTATTTTATGATTTGCTTTCATCATTGTTTCTCCCCAACATTCGAGAAGCACTTGTTTATGCTGCTATCTAATGCCATGTAACAATATTCAGTGAAAAACATATTTTAAAGGTGTAAATGCGCTGTGATTGGCTCACCCTGTGGGTCGCTCTGAGTGCCGTTCTCTTCTTTGGCGCTCTCTGGGTCGCCTGAAGAGAAAGCATATGTTCTCATTCAACAATTAACATAATGACTAGATGCATATGATGAGTAACTATGATTATGTGCTACTGATTCTCCTCTAGAGCGTGAGGCGAGCCACTGACCTCTCTGGACCTTGAAGCACAGTTTCTTCTTCTGATAGGTGAAGTATCCGGTTATGGCACCGACAGCTGCTACTGCAATCCCACAGACGACACCAACAACCGTCCCGGATCCACTGTCTGGAACAGAACCAAACCAAACCACACAGTATGTTACTATACGGCTGCTCGCGTGTTCTGGGTGGTTGCTAGGGCGTTGCTAGGGAGTTATTAGGGTGTTCTGGGTGGTTGCTAGGTAGTTATTAGGGTGTTCTGGTGGTTGCTAGGTGGTTGTTAGGGAGCTCTAGGTGGTTGCTAGGCCATTGCTAGGTAGTCATTAGGGTGTTCTGGATGGTTGCCAGGGCATTGCTAGGTAATCATTAGGAGGTTCTGAGTGGTTACTAGGGCAGTTCTATGTAGTCATTAAGGTGTTCTGGATGGTTGCTAGGGCATTGCTAGGTAATCATTAGGGGGTTCTGAGTGGTTACTAGGGCAGTTCTATGTAGTCATTAAGGTGTTCTGGATGGTTGCTAGGGCATTGCTAGGTAATCATTAGGAGGTTCTGAGTGGTTACTAGGGCAGTTCTATGTAGTCATTAAGGTGTTCTGGATGGTTGCTAGGGCATTGCTAGGTAATCATTAGGGGGTTCTGAGTGGTTACTAGGGCAGTTCTATGTAGTCATTAAGGTGTTCTGGATAGTTGCTAGGGCATTGCTAGGTAATCATTAGGGGGTTCTCAGTGGTTACTCGGGCATTGCTATGTAGTCATTAAGAGGTTCTGAGTGGTTACTAGGGCAGTTCTATGTAGTCATTCAGGTGTTCTGGATGGTTGCTAGGGCATTGCTAGGTAATCATTAGGGGGTTCTGAGTGGTTACTAGGGCAGTTCTATGTAGTCATTAAGGTGTTCTGGATAGTTGCTAGGGCATTGCTAGGTAATCATTAGGGGGTTCTGAGTGGTTACTAGGGCAGTTCTATGTAGTCATTAAGGTGTTCTGGATGGTTGCTAGGGCATTGCTAGGTAATCATTAGGAGGTTCTGAGTGGTTACTAGGGCAGTTCTATGTAGTCATTAAGGTGTTCTGGATGGTTGCTAGGGCATTGCTAGGTAATCATTAGGGGGTTCTGGATGGTTGTTAGGGCATTGCTAGGTAATCATTAGGGGGTTCTGAGTGGTTACTAGGGCAGTTCTATGTAGTCATTAAGGTGTTCTGGATGGTTGCTAGGGCATTGCTAGGTAATCATTAGGAGGTTCTGAGTGGTTACTAGGGCAGTTCTATGTAGTCATTAAGGTGTTCTGGATGGTTGCTAGGGCATTGCTAGGTAATCATTAGGGGGTTCTGAGTGGTTACTCGGGCATTGCTATGTAGTCATTAAGAGGTTCTGAGTGGTTACTAGGGCAGTTCTATGTAGTCATTAAGGTGTTCTGGATGGTTGCTAGGGCATTGCTAGGTAATCATTAGGGGGTTCTGAGTGGTTACTCGGGCAGTTCTATGTAGTCATTAAGGTGTTCTGGATGGTTGCTAGGGCATTGCTATGTAGTCAATAAGGGGGTTCCAGGCGGTTGCTAGGGCGTTGTCATTAGGGGGTTATGGGTGGTGCTAGAACGTTGCTATGTATTTGTTAGAGGATTCTGGGTGGTTGCTAGCTCATTGCTAGGTAGTTGTAAGGCTATTATGCATGGCTAATGGGGAATTTGCTAGGCAGTCATTAAGGGGTTCTAAATGGTTGCTTGGGAGTTTCTATGCATTTATAAGAGGGTTCTGGGTGGTTGCTACGGCATTGCTATGTATTCGTTAGGGGATTCTGGCTGGTTGATAGGGTGATGGTAGTTGTTGGGATGGTTGCTAGGGTGTTGCTAGATAGGAGTTCTGGGTTATTGTTAGGTAGTTGTTAGGGTATAATGCATGGTTGACAGGGCATTGCTAGGTAGTCGTTAAGGGTCCTGAGTGGTTGCTAGGGCGTTGCTATGTAGTCACAAGAGGGTTCTGGGTGGTTCCTAGGATGTTGATACGTAGTTGTAGGGGTGGATGCTAGGGGCGTTGCTAGATAGACGTTAGGGGGCTCTGGGTGGTTGCCAAGGTGTTGCTAGGTAGTCGTTAAGGGGGTTCTGTGTGGAAATTCACTGTTTTGCATGAGAAGAGTTCCCTCTCGCACCTCTGATCTTCTGGTCTGTAGATATAACTCAGGTTCCTGCATTAAAATACATTTCACTTACAGGGATTTTGGCTAACCCCTAACACTGAGTATATCTGACAGTGATGCTTGACTTAAACACCACTAATGACACGATCATCATCCACATGAGTTGATCTTTTATAATACCTGCCGCTCCACCCAATCGAACACACATAAAAGGTCTGCTTTTTCACTGAAGTCAGAACAAACGCAGATTAAAGAGGAACGGTTCACAGAAGTTGTCTCCTAATCATCGTTCTGAACCTGTTTGCATCTCTTCTTCTCAAAAGCTCTTTTCCAACATCAGTCTGTCAAGCTCAACAACACTAATGATGTTTATACTGTATAATATCAGCGTTTAGGCAGTAACAAGAGATTCACACAATGATCCACTAGATGGCAGCATTAGAATACAGCCACTTCAGATTTACATGGAATCCCATTTAAACTCATAAAAAGTGACATAATTTTTTTTTATTACTAAGTCATTTACTTTTTATTATTTTGACTTCTTATGTCAGTTATGACTTAGTATGTCATAATTGTGACTGTTTTCGTCAGGATTTTGACTTTTAATTCACAATTTTGACTTTTGTTCCTCATATTTTTGACTTTTAATTCACAATTTTGACTTTCTTTCTTATAATTATGATTTACCAAAGAATGTAATTTTTTTATGTGGTTGACAAGTGTTGCATGATTTTGTCATATGGATCATATTGATATGCAGTTTACATAACATGAGGAACTGGGTAAATGTGTGTCTGTATTACAGGGGGTCTGAGGGTCAAAACTGGAGACTGAACATTTTAGAGAAGAGGAAAACTAGAACATTTATGTTCAATATAAACTTTTTTTTTTTACCTGGCAAAGGTTTGGCAAAAATAGGATTTTTTGTTTCTGAATTTCTGCTATTTCCATGCTTCAGTGTTTATCACAGGCATTAATGCAGCATTACCCACAATGCCCTGCTGCAGAGAAACATCAGTTCGGTCCCTCCATGCAGTGACTGAGAGAAAAGCCCTCAAAGAGGAGAAAGACAAGACTGGACCTGATTTACTGATCCTGAGAGAACAAAACAACAGACTCAAGTGCACTTTATTCCCTCAGAGACACACAACAGACACACACAGACACAACAACCACAGAGACACACAACAACCACACAGACACACTCAGACACACAACAACCACAGAGACACACTCAGACACACAACAACCACACAGACACACAACAACCACACTGATACACAACAACCACACAGACACACTCAGACACACAACAACCACACAGACACACACACACACACACACACACACAACAACCCCGATAGGATTATGTCGTCACTGACTCGCTCTCTAGTGTCGCTCCAAACCGTTCAAACATGAAACATGCTAGATAATATTAATCAGAATCTTTGATTTATAACCTCAATCTCAATATCATGATATTCTATGTCATAATTTCGTCTTTTTAATCTCGTAACTTATAATAATAATAATTTTGACTTTTCATCTCCAAACTTGTATTATTTTCACTCTTCCAAGAAACATGTTAGATGATATTAGTCAGAATGTTATTGTTCCATAACGTCAGTCTCCGTCAATTTAGATTTTTTTTTCATAATTATGACCTTTTAATTAAATTTCCACTGATAATTTAAACTTTTTTCTCATAATTGTCCATTTCGACTGATAATTTACTTCTTTCTAACAACTATAACTTTTTATGACTTATGTCATCATTTCGACTTATAAATGACCAATTGTGAGATTAAAAAAGTGAAATTAAAAGATTTATAAGTCGAAATGATGACATAAGTCATAAACAGTCATAGTTGTGAGAAAAAAGTAAATTATCAGTCGAAAATGACAATTATGAGAAAAAAGTTTAAATTATCAGTGGACATTTACATAAAAGGCCATAATTATGAAATAAATTGCCAATTGTGAGATTAAAAAAGTGAAATTAAAAGACTTATGTCATAATTTTGATTTTTCATCTCATAATTTCAACATGTAACTTCAAACCCATATTATATTAATTCTTCCATGAAACATGTTAGATGATGATATTCAGAATTTTTGTTTTATAACATAAACCCAAAAGGATAATTCATAATTTTTTTTATCTCTCAATTCCATTGACATTTTATGTCATAATTTTCACTTTAATGTCAATTTCCATTTTTTTCCATCATATTTCGTATCATATTCAATTGTCATATTTTTGACTTTTTATTTTGACATGTCGCTCCAAACTCATATTATTTTCTTTCTCCCATGAAACATATTAGATGATATTAGTCATAATGTTTGTGTTTTATAAATGTGAATCCCCAATAGGATAATTCATAATTTAGACTTTTGATTTCATAACAATTTTCTTGTAATTATGACTTCGACTAATATGCCGTAATTTTGTCTTCATCTCATAATTTCAGCATGCCACTCCTATTGTGTTCTTTCATTCATGAAGCATGTCTGATGATATTAGTCAGACTGTTTGTGTTTTATAAGGTCAATGTGTGTGTTGTACGCAAACGTGACGTGTGTATCAGCTGATGTGTGTTTGTTCTGTGTGTGTTATTGGGTGGAGCGGCAGGTATTATAGATGATCAACTCATGCGGATTATGATCGTGTTATTAATTGTGTTTGTTAAGTCATGCTTTACTGTCTTCAGTGCTTCTTTCACATCAATAAATATAGACTTTTATCAGGATAGCTGTTCATTCTTAGGAACAGGAATAAGGCTGTGAGGAATAGAAATACAGTGTGTTCAATAGATTGTAATGTTGTTTAACAACATACTGATGAAACGCTTGCTGTGAAAATCATGTGATCTAGGACTTTTATACAGAGCTTGCCAATGTAAAGACTTTAAGTCTGTCCCTCACAGCCTCGTTTTCATTCAGTATGACGTCTAACCCGACTAAAGTCTATGAGAATCACTAATGTTCATCTGCGTGATCATAAAACAGGTGAAAATAATCCCACAGACACACAATGGAGGAACCAGAACCACATCTACAGACCATAAGATCACAGAGACACGAGGAAAAAACCTCGAGCTTGTGTATATTAAATATAATATAATGTAAACGTATGATACCTTTTGGCCCAGAAGCGGCTCCTGCACTGTGAGCTGGAATAGTAGAGAGAACAATGACATTAAACATAAATATTGGCAATAAACATATTTGTGAAATATGAAGAAAATACAATTACCATGTTTCCTAGACATTATACATTAAATATAATGCATTGCTTAAAAAAATGTATGATCTATTTTTCCATGTTTCTGGGAAAGATAACAAATCCTGCCTATAAAAGCCTGATGATTGTTTGTCACTTTGACCACACTGCAAAAAATAGTTTATTTTTGTCTTGTTTTCCATCACAAATATCTAAACTTTCTTAAATCAAGATACATTTACTGGAGAAGCAAAATGACTGAAGATATTAATCCTTGTTTTCTGAAAATAATCATTAAAATGAAGTGAGTTTCTGCTTAAAACAAGAACAAATATCAGCCAGAGCGGGCAGAAAAATCATCTTAATTCAAAGGGAAAACAAGATTATTTTTCATTTTAAGCATAAACTCACTTAATTTTGATCAGTTTTTCAGTAAACAAGGATTGATTGTTCTTCTCCAGTAAATGTATCTTGATTTAAGAATGTCTAGATATTTGTGCTGGAAAACGAAACAGAAACACTGAGTAATAAAATAATGTTTTACAGAAACCGTGATTATTGAGATTTTATACTTTAATGGTTGTTATATTTGCCCTTACATTTTTAATTAACATAAAAAAGTAATTTAATTGACTACAAACACGTATATTTTGAGTGTTTTTTTATGACCTTGAGCGGTTACTTTGAAAGGCTGATAATTTAGGCCAGACTCGACTGATTTGACCAAACCTGAAAATAATGCATAATAAGTTTAAAGATGTAAGATCTAAATGCAGAACACCACGTAAATATGACAAAAAGAGGCGTACCTTTGCCATGATCTGCGCTCTGCTTGTCTGCATCTCCGATATCAACCTCTCCTGTGAGCAAAAATCTCTCATTAATCACTCTGTCTGAAATGTATTAATTCTATACATTCATTGCATTCAGAATAGCATGCATTAAAAAGTTAAATATGCTAATTGTATTTATATTAGCGCTGGGCAACAATTAATCGTGATTAATCGCATCCAAAATAAAAGTTTGTGTTTACATGATATATGTATATCTATTTAAGAAATATTTGCATGTATATACTGTATATATATTTATACATAATTTATATTTATCTTAAATATATACATGCATGTGTGTGTATTTATATATAGAAAATAGTTAGACACAGTACACACACATATATTATTTAAACACAAACATTTATTTTGGATGCGATTAATCGTTGCCCAGCACTAATTTATTTATTAATTAATCCAAACTTCTGAAGGTGAAAGCTCAGGAATAATGGATGTAGTTTCTGTTAAATGATAGAGAACGTAAATACACAAATGCACTAAAGCTTTGAGATTATCGCTTACCTGTATCTTCACTGAAAGCATCAGAAAGATCAAATCCTCTAGAATGAACTGGAGAAACACAAAAGCACATGTAAACACGTTTTCATGGTGTCAGACTCCATTACTGATAATCCAGAGTCAAACCTTTCACGTTCACTTCTTCACCAATGTTCACTTCTTCATCAGTATTCACTGGTTCATCAATATTCACTGGTTCATCGGTTACGACACCGGAGTCTAAGAAAAAACACAGACATTACAGACAAAATATGACATTTAGTCCAGAAAACACTGCGACAAAATAACTATATTCCAGTGAATCTCATGAAAAGTGTAAGACTGCAAAAACTGGAAGAGAGGGCAAAGGAACTGAACAATCGAGACGCAAGTCTCACCTCAGACTCATCCTAATCTACACCTCTTTCCCTCTTCCCCTCTTCCCCCACTCCTTCTCTCTCATGCTGAGATCACCAACATTCACCCAAGAATCTATATGGTTTAATGTGAATAATTATCATACAGTATTACACATGTTTGGTATCATTTGAAATGTCTCAGTGCGACTGGTACAAACGTCTCATTCCCAAAGAAGGAAACCAAAAGGTAAAAAGGTATTTAAGAGTTTAGAGATAACTGGCACACAGAGGTGGGTGTGTCTTCCAGGCGAATGGCATCCGCCTCTCAAAGGTGTAAACTCAATGCAAATTCCCACTGTTAGCAAATGTTTCCATGTAAATCAACCTCAGTCTCCAGTAAGTCCGGGACGGTGATTAATGCAAATTCCCACTGTGAACTCATGTTTGAGAAGAGGTTTCTGCCTTGGTCTGAGTGTTTAGGGAGATGCTGAAGAGGCTCGTGGCGATTCTGTAGCTCACACCAGCCCATAATGTGTAAGGATCTCAAAGACTTCAGCATTATGTATTTTTCTAAATGTCGGGTTTAACCTTCATCTTGTACTCTTTATCTCTGAGCATTTGATGTTATTGTATTGATTATCTTTGAACTGATTATGAAATTGGCATGATACATTTACCTGACATAATAAAAAAAAATTATTTGACTCTGAAATTGTTTTCCCAAGTAGATTAAACGGATTCGTACGTTCCCGCAAGTTTTGCGTCGGATTAGTGACGACTAATATTTGGCACTGAGTCAAGTGTACTTGTTTTGTAAAGACAAGAGGTTAATTTCCGTTTAGGGCAGCAAAAGTGCTGTTTGACCAACCTAAATCTGAGTGTCTTAACTCAGTTTTAATTTAATGTTACTTTAGATAGGTGTGCGTGGGAAACCACGGCATGGCCAATCCAAAGCTATTATAAGACAAGTAAAGTCGGTTGACTTATATCTGTAACAGTGGCCATACCTCTACTGAAGTAAACGTTACTTTAATTTCAAGTGTATGCAACCACTAAAAATATATGTGATTGTGTAAGCGTGAATGAAAGCGATCTCAGGTATATAGCAGTCACCTCTGTTTGATGACCGAAGCTGACGAGCTTGTGATCGTGAGACCCGCATTAAACAAGGCGTGAGGACCTAAGAGCGACAATAGCGTCCTAATATGAACGGGTAAAATATAAGTAAAGAGTTGAAAAGAATAATCAAATGCGCTGCTAAACTATTATATAATTGACCAATAACCAATTGGCAGTCTAACCTAAATTCGAGGTCGTGATAAAATGGAGTCAGAAATAAAATGGAGTCTTAAATGGAATTAAATTACTCTGTCACGCGGAAAGACAGTAACACACATCACATCAAAATCACTCATTTGATTATTTATATTCATGACTATAATGCTTTTTCAACCAAATTCTCATTACTGTAATATGTACTTGAATTTTTAATTCCTATTATTATAATTATAATTATTATTCCTATTATTCTCATTAATTATTTTAAATCAGCAAACATTAGCTGCAGTTGAATACTACCATAACGTAAAAATACTTTAAAATTTAAATAAATGTTTTTTTTCCCATTACATTACAGTTTGAGAATGTATGTGCTTAATTGTCATTAAAATAATGTTGCAGTATAAAAAAATGTAACAGACATAATTTTTTAATGCTAAATATATATTTTTATGTATATATTATTTTTTGATTATGGGGTGACATGACCCAATTTTTATACTGTGGCATTATTTTCATGACAGTTAAGCACATTTTCCCCTCAAAATTCTCATAAATGTAATGAAAAAACGTAAAAAAAATTTTAAAGTATTTTAACATAATTGTTGAATTTGTTGTACTGCTGTTAATGTTTGTTGTTAAATTATTGTATTTAGGTAAAGTTCATGAGATTTACCCAGAATCTAATCAAAGTTTCTGTAAGTGTTAAATTGACCAGGTTTGCATGTGTTTCAGTTGCAGAGAGAAACGCACCGGTTTCACTAGCAGAACAAACTCATTTCACTGACTGGACACTGGAAATCCCTCAGCTTCAAAACCCTTCCAGTCCATCGCCTAATGCAGCACCATAGCTTAATCATAAGCTCATAAGTAAGTGATTTTGTTATATTCTCCATAAAAAGTGACTGTTACAAAACGGCCATCAGCACAAGTAGTATTATTAGTTTGGCATTCACATGTTGCTGCGTTATCATCATCACACTGCAAACAATGATATTCTTCCTCAGTGTTTCTGTCTCGTTTTCCAGCACAAATATCGAAACATTCTTAATTCAAGATACATTTACTGGAGAAGCAAAATGACCGAAGATTTTTGTTTTCTGTAAAATGTATAAAATAAAATAAAGTATCTTGATTTAAGAATGTTTAGATATTTGTGCTGGAAAACAACAACATCATTTTAAGTATATTGTTATAAATGTACATTAAATTTAGCTGGATTTATGATCTTAACTCTTTCCTCGCCAAAGAGAACTGAATCTCTGGATCAAAACACAGGAGAAGAAGAAGCGATAGAAGTATCAGTAAAATATCAGCATATAATTCAAAATTCATAACGTTACAGAATGAAAAGCTTTGAGGTGTTGATGGACTCGATGTTCTCCATCTGTGTTTATGATCATCGTTCTGAATCCCATCCGGACGCAAGTTTCTCAGCTTTTCTTCAAAATGTTGCTTTTTCTAACCAAACTTACATTCAAGTGTAGATAAAAAAAGAATGCATGAAGCTAGTTTTGTTTTTTAAGCAGAGGCTCTGTTCCTTCTTTTCATATATTGAGTGTTTACATGATTATACAACAAATATTGTGGGGGACAATAAAAGTTTTGTGAAAATGAAAACACTGTTTAAAAAACACTGAGAGAGTTAATAACTGTGAAAATTTTCCTATGGAAACTTAAGAATAAAAAAGTAAAAAAGGTAATTGTGACTTTTTATCTCACAATTGCATTATATCTGAAATAAAAAGTCGCAATTACCTTTTTTACTTTTTTATTCCGAGGCAGAAACAAGTTTCCATAAAAATACAAAACACACAACACTGTATCTATTTCTAATTAGATTGGGTTCTTACAATAATTTTAATATTGATTTCATTTCATTTCAGTTTTCGAAGGATAGATGCGATTCTGCCTTTGAATCTGGTCAAAATGTGATATCTTATCATGATGCCTTAAAGTAGGCAACACACTAGGTTTTGTAACAGATCCCTGAACCTGAGGAATATGTCAATTCATTTTTACAAAGAGCTGATTGAATCCTCATGCCTATTTTTTTTATAATTTCCAGCATTCTCTCTCACACACAAAAGCATTCAGACAGGAAATATTCTTAAAAATTCATGTTTATGACATTTCCTTGTTACCTTTATCTGGTTCTTCTTGGTCCGGTTTCTCTTGGTCTGGATTCTCTTGGTCTGGATTCTCTTGGTCTGGATTCTCTTGGTCCGGTTCTTCTTGGTCCGGTTCTTCTTGGACCGGTTCCTCTTGGACCGGTTCCTCTTGGTCTGGACTCTCTGGCGTTGGTTGTTCTTCTACTTCACCTGTAGCTTCTTCTGGCGTGATTTCTGTCAAAGAGAAACAGACGTTCTTTTCAGATGTAGTCTAAACCAGCGAACAAGTCAAAGATCTGTGATGATAAAGATGGGAAAACATGTTCACTGCAATAAATGCTTTTCATACTTCATATTTCTGTCTTGTTTTCCAGTGCAAATATCTAAACATTCTTAAACCAAGATACATTTACTAGAAAAGCTAAATGAATTAAGATATTAGGGGCCCTATTTTAACGATCTAAGCGCATGGTCTAAAGCACAGTAACATCTACGGGACAAGCCGGATTCACCATATCTTTATGTACACAATAATAATCTTTTACATTGTAATCCTTTTAATTTTAATATTTGGCATGTTTGTGTGCTGATGTGCGTCCCTGTGTGTGTAATAAGCAGAGTGTGTGTAATAAGCAGAGTGTGTGTGTTGTGGACCCGCCTATACTACTACTACTATGGCCGTTCATGTCGAGTGCGATGAACTGCTTCCCGTTTTGAGCGTCTCTCTTCCAGAAATTACTTTAGGCCTCCTGAGAGTCCCTGCGGCCGTTGTTAATTGCTGCGCGCCAGTTGGGTCTGTCATTTGCAAGTGCCTCCCAGTTGTCCAGGTTGATGGAGAAGGCCTGAAGATCCCTCTTAATGACGTCTTTAAAACGTAGATGGGGGCGACCATGTTTGCGGGGGGGCATTTGCCAGCTCGCCATATAGCAAGATTTTTGGGAGGCAGGTGTCATTCATTCGATAAATATGCCCAGTCCAACGGAGGATGGTGTACAGGTCACTGGATCCAGTTCTCTCAAGTATGACAGAGTTTGGCACATGGTTCTTCCAGCATACACCCAGTATGAAGCGAAGGCAGCGAAAATGGAAGGCGTTGAGGCGATGTTCGTGCCTCCTGTATGTTGTCCATGTCTCACTTGCTAAGCACACATGCATGGTATACACGGACTTTGAGGAGCAATGAGAGGTTCTTGTTGTGTCAGACACGCTTGCTCAATTTTCCAAACATTGATGATGCCTTCCCAATGCGCTTTGCGTCAAGGTTATTGTTGTTTGATACTGTGGAACCCAGGTAGGTGAATGTGTCTACCACAGATAGACATGTGTTGTTAATGTATACTGTAGGGTTTAGGGTTGCAGGTTGGGCAAGGATAACTGTCTTTTTAAGACTAATCTGCAAACCAAACTCTAGACATGCAGCGGCAAAAGATGAGCAGAGTAGTTGTAGATCTGCTTCTGAGTGGGCAACAAAGGCAGCATCATCAGCATAAAGAACATGGCGTACTTTAGTCTTCGCCCACAGTCTGGCCAAATTGAACAGTTTTCCTGAAAACACACCTCGTTTTCAGACCAGCAGCCCATGGGCGAACAAATGCATTTGCTATTTTAACAACGCGGTGCAGGACATGAAAATGAAAAGTGCGTCGGGCTGAAACTAGCAAAACACACTTGCGTGACGCTTGGCGCTGCATTACGCCGGCCGCCGGGTGTAAGATAGGGCCCTAGGTCTTGTTTACTGAAAAAAGTGAGTTTATGCTTATATAAAACAAGATTATTTTTCTGACTCCACTGGCAGATTTTTGTTCTTGTTTTAACTCACTTTAACAAGTCTTAATATCTTCAGTCATTTTGCTTCTCCAGTAAATGTATCTTGATTTAAGAATGTTTAGATATTTGTGCTGGAAAACGAGACAGAAACATTGAGGAAGAACATCATTTTTTTGCAGTGCATGTGTATGAGAACTTGTTAAGAACTTCTTTAATGAAATCAGACATTTTTTTAATATTGATGTAACCATTTATATAACATTACAGTAATGCGATGACTCTGTTATAGTTTAACTGTGGCTATCAAAAGTTGTTCATTAAAACGTTTTGTTTCTATGTAACAAAAACAAAGCAAAGTTTATATCTGACGTCAACTTGTGGCTTTGAAAAGATCAAACTGTGAGATAAAGAAGATAAGACCAAACTGAGAGATAAAAGAATAAAGAAACCTTGTTCAGTAACGTCAGTCTCTTCAGTCGGCGGATCAGCTTCTGAAAACCAAAGCAAGCGAGTATTCAACGTCTGCAAACTTAAAATAATCTTCAAACAGCAGTTTACAAATGTACAGTACGTGCAAGAACATAATATAAACTTTCTGCCAACCTGTTTCAGGCGCGTCGGCTTTATCTACTGTACAACGAAGAAAAAAACAATGATCAGTACAATGTTTTTTAAGTCTCACTTAAAAAATATTTTAGGATTTGAATTGCATATAAAATGTCCATCCATTTGCATTACACCGTTAACATACACTAAAAACTTAATGTCATGCATAAATGAAGTTGCACTAAAAAAACAGTTTATTATTTATTTGCATCCATTTGATTTGATGTAAATAATCATATTTTCAATATGCATTTATTCAAAAGGCTTAGATTCAGCATCTGTTCATTGTGAAAACATATTATTCTGTTAAAAGGTATGAATATGACTAGTTGTGGAACAAGCAATATTTAGTATGAGGTTGAAAGAAATTGGATGTATTGATTATAAATATATCTGGTTATTGTGAATATAAAACACGTTTAGAACAATCGCAGAAATATAACCAGTTTCATATATCTATGACTGACAAATATGCATCACATTAAAGGTATATTGGAGGATCTTTCCAAATTTTAGATAAGACCCGCCCTCTCCACTTTTTGAAAAGTTTGATTGATTCACCAGAATGATTGACAATTAGGAGGACCAATAGTATAGGTTACCCACCAGGAAGTAAAACATCCTCCGCTATACCTTTAAGTTTATTCGATTGTTAAACACAAGGAAATGTTATATGCAATTCAAAAACATAAATCTTAAATTTAGGATTGAATATTTTTTGCGTGCACACTTGACAGAATTTATATTTCCATTGATGTAAATTCTTTAGAAATTAGTTTTGTAGACAAATATGAATTGCCAACATAAAAACATAATATTTCAGCCCCGTTTATGCTATTTTAAAGGTTCCTAATGTTGTTTTGGAGTCTCCTACAATTGACTTACATGCATCCAAAGTCAAAAACACTTTAATTTTCTCATAATACACATTGCAGCATCCGCTCATTTCTCAGTGTCTGAAACAGTTCGATCAAAGATTCAGTCTCTCTAAACCCCGCCTTTCTGAGAGATGCTCTGCTCTGATTGGTCAGACGGCACAGTCTGTTGTGATTGGTCGACCGCTTACAGCGTGTGTTGAAAATGAAACGCCCATTACCAAATTTGAATTTCATCTCAGAAACGTGGGTTTTACCGTATCAATATCGTCAAAGTGGATTTGCTTTGGCAGCAAAAAAACAGTGTCTTTGAACAACACCATTCATTTCAATGGGGAGCGGGCGATTTCCGGCGACACGCGCGACGGCGACTGGATGGGGCGTGTCTGGTGACGCAACAAATTTGAGATCCGTTTAACTTTATGCAAATGAAGAGCGACTTTCGGGAGCGACAACCAATAGGAGTGAAGTCAGTGGGGCGCGCGTGATCCGTCACTCTTCAGTGCCGAGTCCGACCGAGGCAAGAAGAATGAGAAGCTCATTTCAGTAGTCAGAAACTGTCCTATAATGTATGATATGTCTCCGTGTACATACAGTGGTACTCGCTTTCGTGAACCCAGATAGACCAGTGCAGTTAAATAGCCACGATGGCAAAGAGCACTCGCTGTTTCTCGTTCATCTGCAATATTATGGATTTTATGTACTGATTCCATTTATATTTAGACTTTTCCTTCCAAAATGTTTGTTTGTAGCGGCAAGAAAACGGATTGTTCTACAACATGGAGTAACATCCATGAATGTCACTCACAAACATTACTAGGCAACCAGTAGTGGGAACGCCCACTAGCGACCGCACCGCCAGCCACTGGCGACATGCAGCGACAAAGTCACTTGTAGTGTGAACGCAGCTTCAGATACAACTAGTGTTTGAGGGCGGAGCTAAGTAGACATCGTTCACCGACAGCCAATGAAGACCATTATGCAAATCTGTTACATTGTTACATAAGGCATGTAACAAAACAAGAAAACTGGAATTGCTGACGACTCGTTTCTGCAGTTCAGAATCGAATTAGGAGACAATAACTTTATTTGTTGTGCACTTTGATCGTTAAAACTTTGCAGAGCTTTTACATTCATAAACAGCTCTATTACACACTATATGAACGTGAATATTTGAAAAAAGCATAAAAAAGAAAAAAAAGAGCACCCCACTATTATAAGCTTAGGGGAAAAAAAACTAAATAAGGATGAGTTTGGGAAGAAAAATGTCCCAGATACCTTTTTGGGAAAGCAATTTGAGAATGCCACAAAGCTGGACTGCCAAAGCACTCGCCACAAGTGTCAGTAACACACACACTCTGAGCAGAGCTGGTGGAAAGACATGTGGAGAGAAGTGTCGTGTTTCTACCTGCTTCAGTAGGAGCTTCTCCTTCAACAGGTTCTTCTCCAGCTGATGAAGCAAAGTCAGGGAAATATGAGTCAGATGCATATGATATGAGGATGTTTGTTTATGTGAAATATGTGTGGTTATAGCATCACTTAATTTGATAACATCACTCCTGGAGGAATGTGTGAACGGGATGATTGTCCGACTCACTGTTATTGTGTTTAGTGTTTCACGAGCAACATATTAAACATTGCATCTGTTTTTTCACTACACTTCGGCTATACTGACTCTTGCCGAAACGGCAAAAAATGTAATAGTCAAAACCACATTATTATTACAGGCCCGATGAATTTCTATGACTTTTCCAGTCCTTCATGATTACAGGATAGTTTAAAAATCCTCTTATACGGAAAGAGCAACTTCTAGCGATGGAATATTTCAAGGCTGAGGATAACTAGAATTATCTGTGAGAAAGTTCCTTGATTTTGTTCATGATTCTTACAGGCCCTTTTATAATTTTCGGATACATTAGCGTCCAAAAGTGATGCTTAGGAAAATTCACATCTTCACCCTTCATTCAAATATTATTAAAGATTTAGTTTAGTTAGATTGTCATATTGTGTAGTTGTGTTAGTCGATGTTTTATTAGTGATAATAACGCTATGAAACATGACGAATTGTGCAACATAATTTCTGGCCAGACTGTCATTCAAAGAAATTATGAACACATGCAAAAACAAGAGAACCAATGAAATATTAATAACTGATTATGTTGTAATCAATGTATGTTTTATTTATTTTTTCATACTAAAATCAAACCTGTAGCTGAAGTTTACCTTTTTTTTGCCAAATAGTTTTGTCAGATAAACACCTTGATTAAGTTTAGTGTTTTGTTCTGTCTTCATATTTACAATATTTAAAAATATAAAATATATTTTGATGGGTTCATTGAACTTATAGGGTCATTAAAAACAAACTTAACTTTTGGCCACTGCTGTATATCCAGGTTTTCTACGCCTGATTTTAATATTCATGTTTTTATTATATTATATCTCCTTGTTATCGTCTGTTATTTGTGTGTCTTTATTTCAGTGATATTTACCTGCTGGTGCTTCTGTCGCTGGCTGCTCGTCCTCGGCAGCATCTGGGAAACACACACACACACACACACACACACGAGCTGAAAACCTTCAAACATGGCAGATCTGGGTGATGTGTTGATTTAGTTTAGTTCAGGCATTGTAAGTGTGTTGAGACTGGAAACCTGTACCTGAATCAGGCTTTGTCTCTTCAGCTTCAGTCTCTATTAACAACACAAAAGACAATAAATCACAATATTTCAAGGTGTATCATTACACATTATGCATTGACTAACAGACTATATTACCTGGCAGAATATTCTGATTATTATTAATCATTGTAGTCTTTTATCAAACTGCATATTGCATTAAGCCAATTGGCTTTTATTTTTTTTTATTTTAGTTTTCATTTTAATTGTACCTTCATTTTTAGTAATGTTGTTTGTGTTTGTCATTGTATTTGTTTTTTATCTTTCTATTTTTCAAAACAAAACTTCAATGGAATTGGTACAAATCTTAGTTTTGGCACTTCTATGTGAACACACGCATAAAAATCATGGAGATGAATCGAAAAGGTCCTGAAAAAATAGTCACACTTTTGCTCTGAGTGGTCAAAAATGAAATGAATGGGAAACGAATTTCGTCTAATGGAAGCGTTTGGCCAAAACAAAATATCACTGAAAGCTCATTTTTTGAGATATCAACCTCAAATTTGGAACACAACTTGTTTAGATTTATGGATTTGATTTCTCACAATTTTAGAGTACAACTTGTTTAGGAAAATATATATAATTAATTTAAAAATTAAAAATAGTATTTTTTATTTTGTAATTTTGAAATTCTATCACTTTTTTTAAGTTCACATTTTTTACCTTTTTTCATCTGCCTAGTTTCGTCTTTCCAAAGAGACCAAACTTCAGTCTGTGATCCAAAGCATTAAATATCTATGAGAGTTTAAGCTGGAAGTGTTCAGGTCTGTGCTCAAAAAGTGAATAAATGGATTATAACTACTGCATAAATATAATTTAGTATCATAAAATCCCTTAAAAATTAAAAAAATCATTATCAAACTAAAATAATTTACATTCATTTAATTGAAATTAAAAACAATTATTTACTTTTGAAAGCCACGTGAAGTTTTTAATCTAATATTTATATTTTATTTTATTTCAGTTTTATGAAAGCAACTTTTAAAGAGGAACTTTTATGCCCTTTTACAAAGTCTTGATGTTGTTTTCGGCTCTAATAAAGCATTACATGATCCGGCTCTTATTCATGCAAATGCTTTTAA
>CM038626.1:48691167-48908667 GCA_021554675.1 Leuciscus idus | reverse complement strand
CTAAGCGGTCCCAGACGTAGGTGCTTCTTTTAGGGCTAAAATGCTTCGTGAATTACTCTTAGTAAAACACACTGGGCCCTATTTTAACGATCTAAAACGCAAGTGTCAAGCGCAAAGCGCAAGTAACTTTGTGGACGGGTCTCGGGCGCTGTTGCTATTTTCCCGGCGGGATAAATGACTCTTGCGCCCGGCACAAATCTAAAATGGGTTGGTCTGAAGTAGCTTCATTACTCATAGGTGTGGTTTGGGCGTAACGTGAAATAAACCAATCAGAGCATCATCTCACATTCCCTTTAAGAGCAGGCGCGCTTATTCCATGGCGGATTGCTATTATAACGGCGGATTTGCCAGGAGCGGTTCACAGCCGAGGAGACCGACGTTCTCGTCAGGGACGTTGGGGATGGAGAAACACACACAAATTAACTTCTGTTAAACAGGTGTATGATAATTTGGGTAAATGTGTAAGCTAGATGTATGCTTTTATAATAAATTGTCTATCTATCTATCTATCTATCTATCTATCTATCTATCTATCTATCTATCTATTGTAATAATGAATGATTTGCAAAAATGAAACCTGCTGCTTCTGTGTAGATGAGAGAATCAAAGTGTATGTGCGTTGTGCACACGCTATATTGATTATGGCCAAGCATGCGACCTTAAAATAGCATATGAATAACATGCGCAACGCGCCACTGACTTTAAACTAGTTTTTTTTGGTTAGTGGCGCAATTGTTTTATGGAACAGCAAAATAGCACCAGGGATTGTTTGCGCCGCAACACGCCTCCTTTTTTGCGCTGAACCGCCCAGGGAGCGCAAGTTCATTCCCTAGTTTAGCGACGTGCTTCTGTGGAGGGAAAAGCGCGCTTTGCACGGGTGCAAAATAGGAATGATACATGCGTCGGTGTACAAAGTCAATTGCGCTGGGTGCAAGATAGGAGTCTAAAGTTATGAGTGACACGCCCGTTAGTTTTAGGAGTGTCTCTTAAATTCGCCAGTTAGGAGCTATACTTGTAGCCTCTTAGAAGATTCATAAGAAAAGCAATAGACTACAATTTTTTAATTAACGTTCTGGTTAGGGACTGTTCATTTTTTATTGAAGGGACTACCGGAGGAGTTTTGAGATATATAGTCAAAATAGACTTATTTAATCAAATACTACCATTTTTCACAGTCATCTTTTTACTTTAAGACCGGGGTAAAGCAAGGAAAACTACAATTTAACAAGGCGACATCATGAACAGCACTCGTCTCATTCGTGGAGGAGGAAAAACAAGTTCTTTGTGACATGCAAGATTTATTGTATTAAAACTTAAATGCAAAAGAAAAGGCTGTTTTTGTCAATTTTAAGGTTTAATTGAAAATGTTTGCGATTTTAATATTAGTACGTTTAAATATTTTACCACTTGCTTGAGCAACTTAATATATAAATCTATATATAAGTAATGCATTGAATGATATGTTGTTTAAATTGTGTTTAAACGTGTATACGTCTATTAAAGAGTGTATATGTGTACAAAGAGAATCGCAATGCTGACAAAACTTTTTTTTAAATAAAAGTTGCTGATAACTTCTGGATTTGAACTAAAAATAGTGACTGTGTGTGTGTGGTCCAGCCATGGTTTACACACTGCAAACGCAGCATATGTGAAAGCACTATAGTGTGAGCTGCTCCTGCACCGCATACACACTGCACACGGAGTATGTGTGAAACAGGCGTTAACCTCTGCTTTCTCAGCTTACACATCACACTCCACTGTTATGGTGACCATTTCAGTAGAGACCCATCAGACCCATCAGACCCGTCTGCTAGCGATGGAAAAATATGCACAAAACAAGCCACTTTGAAAATACAAAAGTTGGATGACCCTCCCCCTAGACTAAAAAGAGTTGGGTGACCCTCCCCCTAGACTAAAAAGAGTTGGGTGACCCTCCCCCTAGACTAAAAAAAGTTGGATGACCCTCCCCCTAGACAAAAAAAAGTTGGATGACCCTCCCCCTAGACTAAAAAAGTTGTGTGACCCTCCCCCAAGACAAAAAAAAGTTGGATGACCCTCCCCCTAGACTAAAAAAGTTGGGTGACCCTCCCCCAAGACTAAAAAAAGTTGGATAACCCTCCCCCTAGACTAAAAAAGTTGGGTGACCCTCCCCCAGACTAAAAAAAGTTGGGTGACCCTCCCCCTAGACTAAAAAAAGTTGGATAACCCTCCCCCTAGACTAAAAAGAGTTGGGTGACCCTCCCCCTAGACTAAAAAAAGTTGGATGACCCTCCCTCTAGACTAAAAAGAGTTGGATGACCCTCCCCCTAGACTAAAAAAGTTGGGTGACCCTCCCCCTTTGGGTGACCCTCCCCCTAGACTAAAAAAAGTTGAGTGACCCTCCCCCTAGACTAAAAAAAGTTGGGTGACCCTCCCCCTAGACTAAAAAGAGTTGGGTGAACCTCCCCCTAGACTAAAAAAGTTGGGTGACCCTCCCCCTAGACTAAAAAAGTTGGGTGACCCTCCCCTAGACTAAAAAAGTTGGGTGACCCTCCCCCTAGACTAAAAAAGTTGGTGACCCTCCCCCTAGACTAAAAAAGTTGGATGACCCTCCCCCTAGACTAAAAAAGTTGGGTGACCCTCCCCTAGACTAAAAAAGTTGGGTGACCCTCCCCTAGACTAAAAAAGTTGGTGACCCTCCCCCTAGACTAAAAAAGTTGGATGACCCTCCCCCTAGACTAAAAAAAGTTGGGTGACCCTCTCCCTAGACTAAAAAAGTTGGATGACCCTCCCCTCAACAAAGAATATAAAGACATGACCCTCCCCTATTTTCCTCCAGTGGTCCATTCCATAAATACCGAACGGTCCCATTATGAACCTTGATCTGAAGGAGAACACAAGACACTTAGGTCAGAATTAGCCAAAAAATAGCGAACATTTTTCTTTTCTAATTTATCATCAGATGGACAGATCATTTCTCAGGGGAGGCAGGGCTTATCCTAGATACAGGGCTCGACACGCCCGTAGTCTGACATGTTTCTTGTCCATGACACAAGATTTTAGGAGTCAAAATCAGCTAATCTGACACAGTGACTCTCGTAACAGACAAAGAAATCGTGTAATCTGAACCTGGCATAAGGCAACCAGTTAACTTCCCTTTTTAAGTTAATGTGGTTCAGATAACATAATATTTGGAGTTTCTATTTATTAAACCAATGTCCTTTATTGTATTAACTCAAATTTTTTATTTCAATGAACTCAAATTTTTACAGTGTAAAGTTGCTGCCTTAAATTTGTAAGTACAATCAACTTGGATGTTTAAGTCATTTCAACTTAAATTAAATTAAACTGACTTTTTTTAAAATGAGTTGAATCTTGTATAACTTATTTAAAAAAAAGATGAAAACTGCTTTACTTATTTTGATGAGTTAAAGCAATATGTTGTCATAACTTATTGATCATATAATTTTTCACAGTGACATCAGTGGTTTTCAGACCTCATACTTTAACACGTGGCGTCTGACTCGCGCCTCGAGCGAAACACAACCTCTGGCTCATCTTTCCTCAAACGCACAGGTGACGATAAATCAGATACTCACGCGCTTCGTCGTCTGAGGCAGGCGGTAAATCTTCCGCGGGGGTGTTGTCTGCGAACATATATATATATAAGCCATATGTTACATGTCAGGACAGTTCTGAGTTATACCGTAAGATTAGAAACATTCAGTCGGTGAGTTTATCAAGAACAAACCTGTTCAAGGCACTCCGTATCATGTTCACAAGAGCCGTTCATTACCAATATCAAATGACACTAGCTTAATATTAATATTAATACAATTAGAGCTGAAGACATTTACCATCACAAACATCATTACACGCAAACATCACTGAAAACAGTGGATAGAATAATTAATGGTCTTAAAGGATCGTATCATTTACTCATTCTCATGTTGTTTCTACACTTTCATGATCAAAAAAGCAAGTCTTTTAAACTCAACTCTGTAGTAAAAGTTGCTGCCTTCAATTTTTAAGCACAGTCAACTTATGTTTAAGTCATTTCAACTTAAATTATTTAAACTGACTTAAAAATGAATGAATTTGAACTTGAGTTGAAAAATGTTTTGTCTGACTTGTAAAAAAGTTGGAAATCGCTTATTTTGATGAGTTGTAAAAACATGTTGTCATAACTTATTGATCATATACTTTTATACAGTGAAATTATGTTTTTGTGTCGCTCTTTACTGATAATCTTCCTCTCAAATTTTTTATTTTAATTCATGAAAGCGACTTTTAATAGTTTTCGTTCAGTTTTAATTTTTATTTATTTCCAGACCGTTAGAAATTTTAGTGATTCAACTTTTCTGCAACATTTCTCATTTTTGTTTAATTTTATTTCAGCTTATTACTAACAATGATTTTTAATAGTTTTAGTTCAGTTTAGTTTTTATTTATTTCCATTTAGCGACTGTACTTCTTCAACTTCAACTTATTTCAGTTAGTAGGCAACATTTCTTATTTTTGTTTAATTTAATCGTTATATTTGATTTCAGCTTTATCTTAATTACTGAAAACGATTTAGTTTTAGTTCAGTTTTTGTTTTTTTATAGTTAGTAACTTTAGTTCTAAGCAACATTTCTCATTTTTAATTTAATAGTTATATTTTATTTCAGCTTTATTTTAATGAAAACGACTTTTAATAGTTTTAGTTCAGTTTTAATTTTAATTTATTTCCATTTTAGTGCTTCAACTTTTCTGCAATATAATTTTTTTTTTGTTAAATGTTATTGTTATATTTTATTTCAGCTTTATTTTAATTACTGAAAATAATTTCTTGTTTCTAGTTAATAACTTCAGATGATAACATTGTCAAAACAATCCTCATTCACACAAATCTGCGCAAACAACTAAAAATGCTGTAAAGAATTCTGTTGTCAGGCCAGTAGATGGCGATGTCACTTTGTAAATATGACTTAACACTTAACCTGCATGTACATGACGTCGCCGCTTTAACAAATTCTTGTTTTTGTAGTTTACACGGAGACGATAAAGGTATCGTTTTCAAAAACGTACACTTTGAAACCCATTTTCAATAGTTCACGTTGTCAGGCCCCCAAAACGCTGTTGTCGTGTAACTGAACGGCCAAAACGCAGAAAAAGTTTTCATTTTTAGTTAACCCTGATCACAGATCCCCAAATGAAGGTGTCTTTGTAAACTATACCTTTAAACTCTGAGTAAATATATCTAAAATGCAGGTGTTAGTGTTAATCGTCAGTGTGTTTCGCTCTAAACACTTTTAATATGTGTTTTCAGAGCATGAGTCGAAGGACAGGCCCATTAGTCATTACAGCATCAGAAAGAAATGCTGGTGGAAGAAAGACAGTTACTTAACTAGTTACTAAAAAAACCAAACAACAACTCTGAATCGGTGCCTTTGAGAGCTTCACGACAAGAAGTTTTCACTTCAAGCTCTGAACAAAGATGAGGTTTAGAACAGGGCGTTCCAGAGCACAAAACCTGGTCCGTGGTTTATATTTGGAGAAAGCCAGAAATGTCTGCCAACGGTTAGAAATGGTGGGGAATCATTAATGATATGGGCACACGTCTCGAGAACGTCATCTGATCGTATCCATTGCTTGAGAACATGAGGCCGTTTTACAGGACGCTGTGTAAACTGTTCTGCGTAATGACTGAAGGATCTGAGGAGTCTTAATAGTGTGTGTGTGTGTGTGTGTGTGTGTGTGTGTGTGTGTGTGTGTGTGTGTGTGTGTGTGTGTGCGTCAAGAGAGCAAGTGTACATCTGTGTTGTAAATAAGTTTGGAATCATTAAAAAAAAAAAAATGTTTATGAAGAGTCTCTTCTGCTCACGAAGACTGCATTTATAGGATCATAAATACAGTAAAAATTTGTGAAATTTTATTCTAATGTAAATCAGCTGTTTTCTATGTGAATATATAGTAAAGTGTAATTTATTCCTGTGATCCTATTCCTTCATTACTTCAGTCTTCAGTGTCACATGATCCTTCACAAATCACTCTAATATGAGGATTTGATGATCAAGACACATTTCTTGTTATTATCCATGTTGAAAACAGTTTCATATTTGTGTGGAAATTGTGATGCATTTTATTTTCCAGGATTCTTAGATGAATAGAAAGTTCAGCATTTATTTGAAATATAATCTTTTGTAACATTATAAATGTCTTTACTGTCACTTTATCAATTTAAATCATGTGGTTTCCACAAAAAATATGCAAATCATCATATTAGAGTGATTTCTGAAGGATCATGTGTCAAATCAGAAAACAGCTGATTTACATTGTAATAATATTTCGCAATTTTTTACTGTATTTAGCTTTGGTGAGCAGAAGAGACTCTTTCAGAAAGACTGGTAGTGTAAGTTTCAAAAATAAATAAGTAACTTGATTAAATTCTCTTGATAACAGTGTTGCAGTGGATTCCAGCATGCTTTGTACAGGACTGGATTTAATTATTTAATTTAAATGTAAAAAAATTGTGTTTATGCTACAAATTATGAAGTTCCTATAGTTTGGTTGAACATTATTTCAGTTGAAGCCGTTAAAAAAAATATATAATTTTTTTTTTTTTGTGCAACTTTTATATTAGAATACGTTTCTTCCAGCAGAATGGTGTAATAAGAAAATACATCTGTAAGAAACAGCAAAGAATGGACCAACTTCCTTATTAGGGCCGAGATATTACAGTACAAAAGTGTATTAAAGTGTTATTTTGCCCAACATCTGCACTTCAACAGAAATAGGCATCTCTATAGGAAGCATAATCCTTTCAGAGACGTTCCTGTAAATTCTATCACACCCGCAAATGTCTCCCATGATAGAGATCTCACTCTTTTAGTTATATGATGTAGATTGATGGTTCTCAACTGGTTTCGCCTCAGGACGCAGATTTGTTTAGTTGGATATCAAGTAGCGCCAATAACAAACCCGTATCTTATATCACCTACGTCATCTTTTCTTTTGTTTTTAATTTAGCTGCTGGTTTTCAGGCATATGAGGGCTGTCTGTGTACATTGACATCTATTTAATTTGACTTCCAATTACAGTCTTTGACGTCAACAACCAAGAAGGACATTTGAAGGGGTTCCACTTTTAAAAGCTGATAATTCTAATATTATCTGTTGATTAATTGTGTTTTGGCCTCATTCCTCCCTGTTACCAGTTGAGAAGCACGGCTGTGAATTGTTTTATTCAGAGATATGAATCTTATCATCACCTTCATCAGGAACGGTTTCAGCAAGGTCATCCGCCAGAGACTCTGAGTGTGAGATAGGTAAATTAGCAACCCGTATTTATCATGTTTATTGTGTGCCAGGTGATATATTGAACAACGTCAGGAGGTTCACTTGAATAAACACACGGCTCTTATGAGGTACTGTGAAATAAACCTGACGTTAGAGCTGTAAACTCTCGCCAATTCTGCTCTTTATTGCTTTGGCAGAGAGCAGAGGAAGTTTTCTGGAGAAGGGTGTGTTCACTAAACAGCTTTGGCAGTTATTAGAGCATATGATCGAAACTTACCGCCATTCTCAGCACCTTCCACTCCATCTTCTGGAAAACAGACAAAAAACAGTGTTATATAACATTCAATTGAACATAGCATTCCCAAACAACTAATAAATCCAGTAAAAACTGGTTCATTTACACCACTAGTCATACATTTGAGTTAATCGTAAACTCATTCACACTGAGTTAATATAAGCTTTCATTTTTCATGATATTGCGATGCACAAATTCACCCGTTATTGTATATAGACTTTACACTTTACAATACAATCCCATCACAATATTAATATCATCAATAACTAACAATGATCAATACATCACAGCATCCATTAATCTTGGTTAATAAAAGTACAACTATATTTCATGTTAGCTCAAGTTCATTAAATACTATTACTGGGTGACACTTTCATTTAGGGTCCAATTCTCACTATTAACTAGTTGCTTATTATCATGCATATTACTTGGATATTGGCTGTTTATTAGTACTTATAAAGCACATATTAATGC
Source organism: Leuciscus idus (assembly GCA_021554675.1). Classification (NCBI taxonomy): domain Eukaryota; kingdom Metazoa; phylum Chordata; class Actinopteri; order Cypriniformes; family Leuciscidae; genus Leuciscus; species Leuciscus idus. The sequence goes on along the minus strand of CM038626.1, from coordinate 48,900,639 downwards.
CTTATTCTGCATGATCATAATCTACATCCCTTAATCACCCAATACCTAAACTTAACTATCTTACTAACTATTAATAAACAGTCATTTTAAGTTTATTGAGTCAAAAGTCGTAGTTAATAGTGAAAATTGACTCGAATCTAAAGTGTGACTATTAACAGATATTACAATCAATCTAAATATCTTATTCGTATTGTACATTTAAATGTTATGATGCACAAACTCACTTGTTGCATTTAAAACAACAATATTAAAACATTATTTTACAGACAAAGGAGTTTAAAATGTGCCATTTGGTTATCAGTCATAATTTTTTTACAATTTTGATATCAAAATAACTCAAATGTAATGAGGAATTAGTCAAACTCTTGACTGCTACTAATGAAGAGATCTGGTGTAAAGTGATCTTTGATTGAACCAGACACAGCTTCAGTTTTAATGCAAATGTAGATTGTGTAATCTGTCAGTGGCTTTGTTTTATTAGGGAACTCACACATTAGGGAACTTCACGCTTTTGGGATTATAATATGACGCAGATCCACCATCTATGATTCAAGCGAAATCCTGCTTGTATTTCCACAACTGCTAATGAGTTCAACACACTTTTGTGATTTACTTCCCGCAAGCTTTTAATTTCAACCGCCGCTCTTTGAGGTTTTTGGCGCAGTTGTCAGATTAAGAGACAAAAGAAGTTTACTCTGTGAGTACGAGGAGGATGGAGACACACCTGTCCACACAAACACACACAGGAGCCAGGGAACAAAGACGGTCGCCCTCACAAAATAAAAAATCCAAAGCTGTAGGAATGAATGCATTAGACATTGCTGTGTGTTGGGGAGAGAGAGAGAGAGAGAGAGGCACACAAACTCCCTCGGGTGAATCAAAAGCATCCCTTTCGTAACTCCAATGCGTTTTCCGTGTAGGGTGTGTCTACATCTGGGACTAGATTGAATTTCTGGGACTACACCTCAGTCTTTCTCAATTTACAACGTTGAACTAAATGCGTGTCTCCCGTCTACATCTGGATGAAATTTCACATATTTGCGACAAACACCCCCATAAATCGCCATAGACATTAAGCAGGAACATGTTTCCCCAATATTCAGATTTTTAATGGCCTTTTTTTTCAAAGTTATTCCTCCTGATCCTAAACATTTGGTTCCATCCTGTGAATATTTCAGAAGTGTTGTACATGGAGGAAGTCATTGAGAGACTGAGCAGCCAAAGCTGTTAGTCAAGAACACAATGTACAAAGAGCTGGGTAAGACTTTACAGCTTCAGCGTGTCTAACAAGTCATCCTCACAGGGGCTTATTTTAGTGATCAATAACACATAACTCATAATGCTTGTATATATATGTATATTAATAGTCATTTTGTGGCAAACACGTGATCCTGGAGCTGATCTAGACTCACTCTACTAAACAAAGACATGCATGCTTCCCATTTCATCTAGGACTCTCTCTTTGTGATATGTATTCATTTATACAATATTAATACATGTATAGTTCATAAATACACACTAAACAAGCATGGAGGCAGAAAATAAAGAAACTTCAGATTACACTTTATTTTAAGGTGTCTTTGTTACACTGTAATTATTAATTCAAGCACTGAGTAATATTAACTACATGTACTTACTATATGGTTAGAATTAGGGTTTGGTTTAATAATGCATAATTTATAGTTATTAATATAGTAACTACATGTAACATATGTAACAATGACACTGTACAATAAAGTGTTAGCAAACTTTGGTAGGCTACTTTTCTATAAAACGTTAAAGAAAGTTTTTTTTTTTTTTTTCTCTCTCTCTGGCAAAACTGTTCCTTACCTTGCATCTTTACTCCAGTCACGATTAAACTTCCAAGGACGAAAATCCACACGTATGACATCATTGTGGCTTGAATGAAACTGAGCTGAATGAGGTCTGAAACGAATCTTAATGCTTTTAACGCGTGTAGATTTTCGTAGTACACTTCGTGTTCGCACGCATGTGGTTGGTGTGCAACTTTCCGACAACCTTTTGTTGTACAAACTTTCCTGGGTGTGCAGCTCTGAATCTAATGCCCACCCACATGTGGGATTGACTTGTGTAGGATCCAATTGCAGGTTTGACTGTTTCTCAGTAAAGTCTCATGCACGGAGGATGCACGAGGATCCCCTCCTCCCCCTCCTGTATCTGTATCATATCATGACATTAGCTTCAACAAAAGCATGCATATCTAGACATATAGCGCTGTGGATGGCGTTTCTGAGAGAGGTTATTGATCCATCTGTCTTGTTTCTATTTAGAAACCTCATTTAAATTCATAGCGGTGTTTCTTGACATGCATAAACAATTCAACCATGTGTTACATGCACAGAAAGCCCTTTGCCCTCTGCCGTGCAACACACACCCGAACCCGCGACACTACACAGCGCGTCTCGATAAACGTTTCCTGAACGATGCGAAGGAACTTCTCCAGAACAACGAAACGAACGAATGAATGGAGCTGTTTTAAAACCCAGTGAGCTGCCTACCTAGGCATCGGTTTTGGCTTTCTGCTCGCTAGAAACCCACCCATGCCTCTAGGTTTAAGACACAGCTCCATTCATTCGTTTCGTTGCTCTGGGGAAGTTCCTTCGCAACGATTCGGAAACCTATTACTATTGAACTTGAGCCACCCAGCGGGCGAACAGTGTGGCAAGCCGGTTTAGCTGAAAGGGGTGGTTGATTATGATTTCACTTTTCTAACTTTACTTAACTTTAGTTAGTGTGTAATGTTGCTGTTTGAGCATAAACAACATCTGCAAAGTCACGACGCTCAAAGTTCAAAGCAAAGGGAGATATTTTATTTTACAGAAATCGCTTTTTAAGGACTACACATTCAAGTCACATTTATTTATTTAGCGCTTTTTACAATAGATTGTTTACAGAGATCACAGGAAAATAATGCAACAAGTGTCCTGAAGAAAATAGCGTCACAGTCCAGTCTTAAGTTCAGAGATGTCTCATTTTTGTTGTAAAAAAGTTATTACTTTAGTTATTTATATATATAGCCGCTCTGGAGAAAAGCGTGATGTCATCGTCCAGCTCAGTTCAGTTCTCATATGCAGGCAGGTCAATATTATTGTTGAATATTAAATAAAATGTTAAATTTAATGTCCCCAACTAAGCAACCCAAAAGCCAATGGCAACAAAGGTGAAAAAGGCGACAGAGCTTCCTCTCGGGTTAGTGAAATCACAAACCCTTAAAAAAAATGTACATAAAAAAATATATATTTTAGCTAGAGGCTGCAGTCTTTAGCCTCCTTGTTAGAGCGCCTGACTCTCACGCCAGAGACCCGGGTTCGAGGCCCGCACAGAGCGGAGCGAGTTGGAGGGGTTACATTGGTGCCATGACCCGGATGGGAGTGAGGTTTAGGAGGGTGAGTGTAACGGAGACCAGCGTGAGATTTAGTGGGGTGAGTGTAACGAAGGCCAGCGTGAGGTTTAGGGGGGTGAGTGTAATGGAGACCAGCGTGAGGTTTAGTGGGGAGAGTGTAACGGAGACCACATGAGATTTAGGGGGGTGAGTGTAACGGAGACCCCTTGACATTTCGTCTACATTGAACGCACATGGCACCCTTTAGCGTCAATATGAGACGCAGATAAATATGGTCCAGAAGGCGCCTCCTAGCGGTCTAACCCTAACCCTACCCCAGACCTAAACCTACCCATAATCTGCGTCTCATATTGACGCTAAAGGGTGCCATGTGCGTCGGATGTAGACGAAATGTCAAAAGCGTCAGTATATGACGACCTAGGATGAGAATGCGTTGTCTGATCTCAATAGGCGCTATTTACTCACACAGCGACTACTAGCTGGCCTCCATTACATATCCATTCAGAAATGTCCTGTTGCTCTACATGTTGTCCCTTCTTTTTGTCTCTCCATCTTTGTCTGACTCTGGTTTGAACATAAAAGGCTAAAAGTTTTTTAAGTATTCAGTGCATTTGGTAATCTGAGCTGCAAACACACAAGCTCTGGAAGCTCCGCCCTCTGTGTAGGGAGCAGCAGCTCATCTGCATTTAAAGGGACACACAAAAAAGGCGTGTGTGCTTTTTTTACATCAGAGACTTATTTTACATCTTGTGAAAGGGGCATTATAGGATTAAAATGTTAAAAATGTATTAAAATGTTCCCAGAGTTACTTGTCATAATTGCATTTTTACTAGTAAGAATTAAATTAGAGACCTCTCTAATGTGGGTGCTCGACCATGGAATCGGGACCTATGGTATTAAGAATTGAATTGTAGAGCTCTCTAATTTGAATTCTTACTAATAATTAAATTGTAGAGCTCTGTATTAAAAATAAATAAATGGAAGTCAACGGAGACATTTGTCTAGGAAAAAAATATTTGTAGAGTTCTCTAATTTAATTCTTACTAGTTAGAATGGAATTATGAGGAGTGACGCTGGGGACATTTTAAGCTAAAACAGCTTGCCATAGAACCGCAATGGACAAATCGCTAAGGAGGTAATAATCCAACAGCTTATCTCTCAAAACAGGTTTGGTAAAACCATGATGTAAAACTTACAAAATGAAAGTTATGCCAATTCTTTGTTTACATATGTAATGAAGCCTAGGGTGTGACTTGATCCTCCAACGTTAGTCCAAACAACAGTTGTTGTTGTTGTTTTTGTGTGTGTGTGTGTGTGTGTGTGTGTGTGTGTGTGTGTGTGTGTGTGTGTGTGTGTGTGTGTGTGTGTGTGTGTGTGTGTGTGTGTGTGTGTGTTTTGTAAGTAACCTCAAAAAGTGTACACTGGGGGGAAAATGGAGTTAGGATTTACTTAGAGACAGTTTCCCCAAGAAATTGCTCAGTTTAACAAAAAACGGCAAGTAAAGTGAAATTTCGAGACTTGAAATATAGTAGCCTAGCATATTTTCTTGTAATACGCACAACAATAATCTTTGTTTTATTTACGACTGTAAGAAACATTTTTACAGTGTATTAACTTAATTTACAAGTTAATCAGTGCGCGAATTTCACCTGGCGTTATTACGCTCGCGAAATCAGCGATCGCTTGTCAAAGTCCTCCAGGGAAGTTCGTATTTATTTAAAGGTGGGAAGTCGGTTCCCTTTCGTCAGAGCAAGATGGCGGTGTAGCCTACATCTCTTAGCCTATTTAACACACAAAAATGCAGCAAGGTTTTTTAAACTCTACTCCGAGAAACACCAAAAATGTGCATCGGGTCTGTTTAGCTTTTTTAAATGTTTTTAATTAAGTCACTGTAGACTTTATCGTTGCACACGAGCAATTCAATTGTTATATTACAATGTAATTATATGTTGTGCAGGGAATTAGCATTTTGTTGTAAATAAAAAAGCCGGACAATGTCACTGCTATAGGCCTAAATAATATACGTCTCTCACTGACACGCCTCCAACTCGTAAACATCTGGGCTTAAAGAAAATCCCGAGCTTCCCACTCTTATTTACGACTCTGTGGAAGCGTTCATGTGCGTTCAGCTCGTAAATATAATCTTTTCGACGCAACATTAACCACAAACACTCACCATCAGATGTTGACGAAACAGTGATTTGTCTCATTTGGAATTTTATAGTTGTGTCATAAAAATGTCACAAAGTAAGTGTTTAGTTAAAGTAAAAATATAGTTTAGCCTAAATTTGGTTTCATATGCAAAAATGATTCCGCAAAACGACCCAACATGCGCCCCAGAAATCTTTAAACCCTAAATCAATCAATGAGAATGCGGTCTCCCCTTCACGCAGAGCTTCATTGGACAATTCCATCTGATGAAGTTGAAAAGGCGAATCAACCTGTTCCACACCAGAGCCTCTGAGTCTCTCCTCTCCAACATGATCAAGACAATCTGCCTGTCTCTGGGTGATCGCTCGTGATGTCTTCAGCTCTGAATAATTCGCGGGGAATGTCAGTGCAGGAGATTCCATCAAAACCCAAAGATCTGCTCAGATGGTAGAGCATCCATGCGCCTCAGTAGACTGTTGCGAACTGAACTGAAATGCAGTCTCTCATATCACCAGTGACTAAGGCTATCCTTGTAGCGCTGTTTATTTTTGCCATTTTGCTGATCCTGTATGTAATACTGTGGTATATATGCAGAGACGTGGACTGTGATCACGGCATCTGAAGCATTGATCAGTGGAGAAGTCAGGGTGACCTCGGTAAGTCCTTCCTCATTAACACCTTATCTTTCCTGCATCGCGAAATAACAGTGGATAGAAATCATAATCGTTTGTTTTCCATTACATCCGTTATATCTCACTACTGAACGCTTTGAAGTGATAGAAATGTCACTCTGCAGTGACTCAAGCATCTTGTTCATTACAATGAAACGACGCGCGCGCTTATTTACGAATAATTGAATGCATTCGTTATCCATTGCGCTCAGGAACAAATTTTGCTCGCATGCACGTTCTGCTAAGGGTAGTTTATGGTTATTAAAAATAAATTAAACAATAATATTCTTAGAACGTGATGAATCGGTTCCCCAAAATAGCTAATAAAACACGAACCATGCATAGCCTATTAACGATAAGATCGCTAGAGCATAAAGGTGAGTCCAATTTCAGTTTCCAAGCATTTCAATGCAGATTCCATTGTCGAAAACAAGTTACTAGTTAAACAAAAGTCCTAACGCATGCAAACAGCATCTTCACAAATTACCCAATTCTTATCCCATTTTGCATAGATAAATAGGCTCCTCCAAATATTGCAATCGATTGTTTTTTTTTTTTTTTTTAACTTACATGCTACTCTTATTTGTCTAATGTTGTGGTTTTTAACACATTGGATTAAACGTTCCTCTTTCCCTGGCTCTGGCCGCAGCTTTGCAGCAGTTTATCGCAGTCTGTGGTCTGTGAACTTGGGAAAAGCATTTCATTCGTGCAGATCTGGGACTTGAGGAGACACACAGCCTGTATAAAGGGTATAAAGGGTTTTCTGCTTCCCTATAGAGATCGCGAACAACACTCTTCTTTTACCGTGTTTACTGTCTTCATGTAATCCTTAAACGCGTGCCTTTAATCTCTCGGTTAATGAACGTTAGTTGAAGCGCTCTAAACTCTATGTGAACCATGCACATTTTCATGCTCGACATGCTCACATTATTGGTTAAAATGGCCATTATGGGTTGTGAAGGAGAACCCAAGGGCAGATGCAAATATCCCCCACTGCAGTGTGTTTGAGGAGCGCACTGTTGAACTCATCTCAGCAGGGTTCACGAACACTGACTCTGCTGTTCCAGCCCGATCTCACGGCAATTCCTACGAGTTTTACGAGGTGGTTAATTCGTACGAATTCATACGCCCTCATTCGTACGAATTTGCACGATTATTTTACGAGTTGCCCAATTCCTATGAATTCGCACGAATGACCTACCCCTGACCCCGCCCCTAAACCTAAAGGTCACTGGGGTTTAGACAAATCGTACGAATTCATACGAATCAGTCACATTTTACTCACTCGTACGAATTCCACAGTCAGTTATGCATTTACACCAGTCACTTCGCAGAATAGAATTTAATCTGGCAAAGTTGGGCATATTTATTCATGCATATGTCAAATCAAGTGTTTTTGAGTGAATAGATCATGAATAGATCTGGGTTGTAATGGTTAAGTTTATTGTCATTCCCAGTGTGTTCTGGATTGGGAACAGACAGAAGGTGCATCCCCAGATAACTCATATCAAGTGCTCCTGCTGGTCCAGCGCTTCACCACTGTCTGCCTGTCTGTCACTCAACAGGTTTTGATGGTCATGCTGGGAATTCACTTGATCTGGGAATTCACTTGATCTGAACTCCTTTATTCAGTCCTTTGAAGGCAAAATGGCAATGCTTTGTAAGACTCGCCTGTATATGAAAAGCTCCACATAAATCTATATTTATTTGTGTTTAGGATGCATTGGCAATCGGATGATTTATTATATCAATATCGAATCCTGGTTATGATATTTGTACTAATTAGATTCAATGCATTTCGTGAAAAATCACACTATGAAAAACAGCAGCAAAAATGAGGTAAAACAGTGAACCTTTAATATTACTTCTCACACATTATGTTTTTTTTTTTTTTTATTGTTGTGTGCTTTCCTGAAGCTCAAACAGTGGAGCAACGCCAACATCTTACATTCGATTCCCAGTGAAATGAACATTCCTGAACTAATAAAAATGTACTCCTTCAACACCGTGTTCTTTGGATAAAAGTGTCTGTGAAATGCATGAATGTAAATTGAAATCCCCTCGGAGTGTAGTTGATAAACTGACACAAAAATTTGTTCATTTTTAGTTTGGGTCTGTGCATCTGCGGTTAACCATGAAATTGCGCACAAACATTAAAATCGTTATTTCACATTTCACCTCAGAGTGACAAAACTTTGCATGCATGTCTATGACCCTAAATGAGAAATTGATGTCTGGAGGGAATATTTGTTTTTAATGATCCTACATGCACCATCACAATATGAGGAAAATATTTTATGTTTTTAAATATGAGGAAAGAACAAAACACTAAACTTGGTTAAGGTATTTATCTGACAAAATGATTTGGCAAAAAAAGGCAAACTATACAGCTACAGGTTTGATTTTATCAAACCTTAAAAATGCATAGAAAAACAAAAGGCTCATAGGAAAAAGCTTACATTGACTACAACATAATCAGTTATTAATAGCCTATCTCGCTGAGTCTCTCTTGTTTTTGCATGTGTTCATAATTTCTTTGTATGACAGTCTGCACAAAAATGATGTCGGCTGATTATCACAAATAAAACAATCGACTTCAAGAAGAACTACGCAATATGACTTCCATAATATCTTACATAATATTTGAATAAAGGTTGAAGATATATTCAAGATGTATCCTAGTTTGGACGTCTGTTTTAGGTCACTATACTGTACTCTGGACCTCATTCGATAGTGTCAATGTAGTCAAATGGATAATCTTACTGAATATTAAGTATCTAACTGAGAAAGCATCATCATCTGGCCGGCGGGTGTCTGTTTAAGGTCTTGCGAGGTTGTGTTTGGTCAGGTAGAGGAGGAGGAGGCATCAGAGATAAGGAACTCCTGGAAACGTAATCGAGTGGCACTGATAGAAAGTGGGCCAGAACGGGTTCTCTCGGGACAAATCTGAAGCAGTCCATGTTTCTCTCCTGCGAAACCGCCAAACGCTCACTTTCAGCTGTCAGTCGCTTCCTTCCAGCCAAGCTGCTGTGTGACACAGGAGATATAATAAAGTCAGACATGGATGCGCCAAAGAAAAGGGTTTATAAATAGACCATATGAGTCAACCGTTATGTAAAGTTACATTTTTAACTGCCTGTTTGTGGAATCCAGATTTCAATTGGATTAGAAATGCTCCGTTTACATGGCCGGCTAATTCCGTGTGGTTACATTGCACACATTTTTATTTTATTTAGCTACTAAAAAGTGGGTAACAGTTTGTTTTATATAGAATTGTTCTACAGTCTACACAGTATTCAATGCAATTACAGCAGAAGTAACTAATTAAATTACAAAACAATCACAGAGTGATGACAAGACTCAATGACAAACTTAACCAGAACCAGGTGTGCAATGTAATTAGTAACCATAACAACAAATGAAGAGCGGGAACGTTGGAAACAATGTGATGCAAATTAAAATCCATGAAAACAGAACATAAATAGAGTTTGGTGATATTATAGTTAGATTTTGCGATGATCAAGTAGTGGAGACTTGCTATATACTACATAAATATATAGTATATTGCTTTACCTGAGTGTACCGTATATGTCCAGGTAAGGTTGGATATACATATAGTAGTTGTATAATTTGTTATTAATTATTAAATTGTGTGATTAATTCATTATGTGGTGATCTTGAGGCCTGTTGTGCCCACATGAGTGACGACCGGCTGAGGAAAATCCACATCTTCACCCTTTTATTTAATATTATTAAAGATTTTGTAGTATTTGGAGTCGATGGTTTTATTTGTGATAATAATTTGGCCAGAAATGATGAACATATGCAAAAACAAGAGAGAACCAATGAAATATTAATAACTGATTATGTTGTAGTCAATGTTTTCTTTGTCAGCTTTTTGTTTTGCTGTTTTTTTTTTTTTCATATAAAATAAAACCTATAGCTGTAGTTTGCCTTTATTTTTATTTTTTAAATTTTTTTTCAAATAATATTGTCAGATAAATACTTTAAGTTTAGTGTTTTGTTTTTCGCTCATATTTAAATAAAAAAAAATATTTTCCTCATATGTGACCTTGGAATACAAAACCAGTCTTATGGGTTTTTTTTTTTTTAAATTGAGATGTATACATCACCTGAAAGCTGAATAAATAAGCTTTCCATTGATGTATGGTTTGTTAGGATAGGGCAATATTTGGCTGAGATACAACTATTGTAAATCTGGAATCTGAGGATGCAAAAAAATCGAAACATTGAGAAAATCTCCTTTAAAATTTGTCCATTTATGATCACGATTGTGCTGCATTCACTCACACAAATATTTTTTTTATATATTTACGGTAGGAAATTTGCAAAATATCTTCATGGAACATGATCTTTACTTAATATCCTAATGATTTTTGCCATAAAAGAAAAATGGATAATTTTGACCCGTACACTGTATTGTTGGCTATTGCCACAGATAAACCCGTGCGACTCGAGACTGGTGACGTGATCAGGGTCACACATTTTGATGGTTTAATCGAACGTATAGGGTCATTAAAAAGAAATATCCCCTCACTCGGCCACTATACTGTCTAATCTCAAGGTCATTGTGAAATATACAGCAAGTCTTATTTAATTGCCTTTCATATTTCTCTCAGCTCATGCACGGAAAACGTGAGTAATATTTGGAGCAAATATATGGCAAATAATTCGGCTCATGGCAAAGCCATCCTAAATCGGATAATCAGAAGCGTAACGTGTGGTACCGGTCAATGCTTTAACATCAGCTGGTAATGAACTCTCTCTCTCTCTCTCTCTCTCACTCTCACTCTCTCCTCTCTCTCTCTCTCTCTCTCTCTCTCTCTCTCTCTCTCTCTCACTCTCACTCTCTCCTCTCTCTCTCTCTCTCTCTCTCTCTCACTCTCTCACTCTCTCCTCTCTCTCTCTCTCTCTCTCTCTCCTCTCTCTCTCTCTCTCTCTCACTCTCTCCTCTCTCTCTCTCCCTCTCTCTCTCTCTCTCTCTCTCTCTCTCTCTCTCTTTCTCTCACTCTCTCCTCTCTCTCTCTCTCTCTCTCTCTCTCTCTCTCTCTCACTCTCATAACTTGTCAGCACTTCTTGCTTATTCTGGCACTGGAACTTCACGAGTGTTTAGCTCAGTGTTTTACAGGAGAATGCGTGTCTTCAACGGAAGTGAGTGTTGAGAAAACCATTCAGTGTTTTTAACCAAACAGTTATCGGCTGATAATCTTCAAAATGGTCTCTTATTATATGTTCTTTAGCAGGGTTCAGTGTAAGTAAGTCCAACCTACAGTCAAACCAAAGTTTATTCAGACTCCTTCAACATGTCTCCCATTATCACAGTTTATTCGCTATAGCTTATAAAATGGTAATAAAATATGAGCAGAACTCAGTTGATATTTGACTGGTTTTGTCCGTCCTTCTGTTAGACTGTCTCACACATGAATTATGTTGAATATCTGTCAGCTGGTAAATTTAACTACACAATTAGATAATACCAGTTTAGCTCAACCAATCACCAAGCAATGCTTCATTTTGTTCAGTCTGTGTGTAAAAAGAGCATTAGCAATTAAAGAAAACACACTTCAGCAAAACATGATCAGCTCAAAGTGTCCCAATCATTTCTGGCCCCAAATTTGTATAAATGTCACTGGTAGTCTCTGTATGAAGAATATTTGGGTATAATATGTCACAGTTTACTTTATTTTGCTCTCCTCACTTACATAAATTAACTATAGTGTCCTGATCACACTATTGAATAAATATCAAACATTATGGGCCCTATTTTAAGGATCTGAAACGCAAGTATCAAGCGCAAAGCGCAAGTAACTTTGTGGGCGGGTCTCGGGCGCTGTTGCTATTATACCGGTGGGATAAATGACTCTTGCGCCCGACGCAAATCTAAAAGGGGTTGGTCTGAAGTAGCTTCATTATTCAAAGGTGAGGTTTGGGCGTAACGTGAAATAAACCAATCAGAGCGACATCTCACATTCCCTTTAAGAGCAGGAGCGCTTGTTCCATGGCGGATTGCTATTATAACGGCGGATTTGCCAGGCGCACGCCAGGAGCGGTTCACAGCCGAGGAGACCGACGTTCTCGTCACGGCCGTAAAAGAGAGAAGTTACATTGAAATGGAGAAACACACCCAAATTAACTTCGGTTAAACAGGCGTATGATAATTTGGGTAAATGTGTAAGCTAGATGTATGCTTTTATAATAAATTGTCTATCTATCTATCTATCTATCTATCTATCTATCTATCTATCTATCTATCTATCTATCTATCTATCTATCTATCTATCTATCTATCTATCTATCTATCTATCTATCTATCGTAATAATGTATGATTTGCAAAAATGAAACCTGCTGCTTCTGTGTAGATGAGAGAATCAAAGTGCGCGTTGTGCACACGCTACATTGATTATGGCCAAGCATGCGCCCTTAAAATAGCATATGAATAACATGCGCAACGCGCCACTGACTTTAAACTAGTTTTTCCTGGTTAGTGGCGCAATTGTTTTCTAAACCTGCAAAATAGCATGAGGGAACGTTTGCGCCGGAACACGCCTCCTCTTTGTGCTGAACTGCCCCCGGGAGCGCAAGTTCATTCCCTAGTTTAGCGACGTGCGTCTGTGGAGGGAAAAGTAGGTGCAAAATAGGAATGATACATGCGTCGCTGTACAAAAGTCAATTGCGCTGGGTGCGAGATAGGGCCCCATATCTGATTTCTGAATAACTTTTGCTTTGACTGTATAATAGCTTCTAAATAATTAGTTTTGTTCTTTATTTAGTTGTTTTGTTCAGGTTTGCCCAAAGAAAATGTCAAAGTTGCAATAGTGACGTGTGGCGCCACAGACTCGGATATGAGCCGGTCAGACCGCTGACCAATGATAGGTAACGTCCAGCCGTTCCTTTATTGATTATAATATAATCATCCGGCATTGAGATCTGTGCTTCTGTTCGGCAGGAATGGCCAGAGTCAGCTTGGATTGTGTCATTAAGCCTCACAAAATGTTATTAGGACGTTCAAATAAGATCACTGTCTCTTTCAGATGTACAAGTGTGGCATCTGAGTCTGGCTTTGATTCATAACATTGTACATTAATATTAATAATAATAATAAAAACACTAAACTGACCATTTATCATTGAATTTCCACAGGAATAGCTGTATTTGTGACAGATACGGTTACTGTGATGTCATTTTACTCTCCTAGTTAAAGGACGGGCGAAAACATTGCCTTGTTTCTGAAACAATTATTAATCTGTGCTTTTGAATATTGTATGGAAATGCAGCTGTAGTGCATCACAGATGTCATGCCGGCTGATTGTTGTCTGTTATAATATGTTTATGAGGAAGAAGTTTGAGGATCTTCTCTGCATAACTTCAAGAGCTTGTCAATCAAACACAGCAGATTCGAGACTAAATTCATAATTCAGCTGAACAGAATTGAATTGAATTAAGCTGAATTGAATTGGCCACTTCACACACGATGTTGAATACAATGACAGGAAGAGGAATTTACTAAATTCAAAGAAAATCAAGTCAAATAACAGTAATTTTATAATTTTTGTTTACTATTATTTAATCATGTTTTGACAAATGTATTCTCTGATATGCATTTTTTGAAGATGTAGACTTAGACATCATTTCTGCTTATCTTATTTTGACTTTTTATCTCATAATTCACAGTGTCATAATCATTTCTTAATTTTTGTCATGTCATAATTTCAACTTGTCAGAACTTTTGTTGTTGAAGATGGACATATTTAAGCACATTAATGAAAATAATAATTTTGACTTTTTATCTCATAATTTTGATTAGTCAGACTTCATAATTTCAACTTTATCATAGATTTTTTTAATATCAGAATTATTACCTAGTATGTCATAATTATGATCCTAATTTCGACTTGTCAGAACTTTTGTTGTTGAAGACATATTTAAGCACATTAATGAAAGTAATAATTTTATCATAGATTTGTTTAATATCAGAATTATTACTTTTTTTGTTGAAGATCTAAACATTTATAGACAGTCAGTCATAATTTAGTCTAATCTCAAAAAAAAAAAAATTATCTCATAATTATGATTTAGAAAAACAGTCATAATTAGGAATATCTCATAGTTTAAAATGATTTATCTCATACTTTTGACTTTTTAATCATTACTTAGTTTGTGATATTTATGACTTTTTCCTCATTTCGACTTATGTCATAACTGTTTTTGCTGCAGTTTTTTAAGCAGTTTTATGATTCATAATTTCGCATTTTTCAATCTTATATTTTCAACCTTTTGTTAATCTCAGAATTGACTAAGAAAAATAGACTTGGTCATAATTATGTTTCTCCTAGTTTTTTTAATTTTCTTATTTTATATAATAGTTAGCCTACTTGAGTCATAATTATTATTATTTTTTATGTAGACTTTTTTAATGTTTTATTTTACAGCATCTTTCTGAGCTCTTGTGAGACTCGCAGTGGTGTTGCTCGTTCCCTCAGCTTCAGCACAGTTAATAGGAGCAGATAATTAGGTTATACATTTTATTCCCAGAAGCCAGAAATATTACCTGGCAAATTAGCGCCTCTGGGCTGCGCTCTTAATTACTAACTACTCTTATTAAGGGTATGATAGTGAAGTTCTGAGTTATGTCGCGATGTCGATATGTGTCAGATTATAAATCAGCCAGTCTGATTGGATGAGCCGCTGCAAAACGCAGAAGATTTCTCTGATTTATTAACAGCATTATGTTGCATGCATTGCATATCGCAGTTCACCATGCAGAAGCTTTCAGTCTGTGGTCGACCCCAAAGGCTTTTCAGTGGCCATTGCAGATACAAATATATACCGATAATAATAGAGCAAATGAGATGCATAAATGTGTGTAACAATATATCATGACACAATATATCTCAATACAAAAATACAACAATATGTATGGTGTATAGTTCACCCAAACATTTCTGTTTTAGTGTCAGTTCTACATTAAACTACTATATATAATGTTGAATATAATGTATAATAATGCAATGGGGGAATATTTGAGTGCCCTGATAATGCCAGATGTCTGATGTTACAGTAAAAAGTGGCTTACATTATTTTAAACACATCTAGTCAGTGAAAGAGTTCAAGCATTCGTCTAAAATAATTGTGTATTTTCATCTTCAGAATCATGAATATTGTTATTCTGGCGTCTCTATTGTCCTGTGCTTTGGGTTTCAGCACCAAGTCCAAGAATATTCATTTACACACACAATGTAATACCAAAGTTAGCATTTTAATCAACAGTACATTTCTTGTTAACCTTTTATCATATGTCTTGGAGTATCGCAATAATATCGTATCGTGAGTTCAGGGGCCGGTTTCACAAAGATAGACTTTGACTATGGCTTAGATATAGTAGGGTAGATAGTCAGACTTCAGATAGACATCTAAATCAGACCGTTGCACAAAGCACTTAAGACTCTTGACTATCTTAAGTAGGACTACACTGCAATGCATTCTGGGTAAAATAAGACACATTTCAAAACAAAAAACATGGCGGATCGAGTAAGCGCGTTCAGCCGCTCAGTGCAGTTTACCCCAGCGGAAAATATGTGTTTGTTGGAGGAGTATAACAGTTACAAGGACATTTTACTTGGGAAATTTAGCGGAGAATGTAGTAACAAGAAGAAATGTTTAAATTATGAGCCATTTTCCCTTTTCTTTTGGCTGTTTGTAATGTGTGTAATGTGTAATGTTGTAACAACTGATTGTTACTGCTGGTTGCCAAGGTAACAGAGTCTTAGACCTAAGTTGGCCTGGGGGTAAGTTAGCCTGGGGTTAAGGTGTCTAATTCAGTCAGTCTTTATTTTTGTGAAACAGTCTAAATTGCATTAGACTAGTCTATGAGCAAATTTTAGACTAGTCTAACACTATAGACCGGTCTAAAATAGCTTTGTGAAACTGGCCCCTGTATCGTGATATGTGTCGAATCGTGACGTGAGGGTACCGTTACACCCCTATAAATAACACTTATTTTTGTACAGTATTCACCATGATAATTAAACAGTCAAGGGCTCAAAATGGACAAATATGGAATGAATAATAAGTGTGTCACTTGTGCACCACATGCAGTTATTATATCATAAAACATCCGCTAATAAAGGGTTTTTGTCCAGCGTTCAGCCTCACATGATGAACGGGAGGTTTGGCTGCTGTGAAGAAGCTTTGTGCGGAGAAGCGAGACGCTCAGGGTGAGTCAAGCCTTTACATCTCTCACTCTTAAGATGATGACCATCAACGAGCTGTTTATGATTTATGATTAATGAAGCTAACTCTCGTGTAGGACATCATCACAGGGACGTTTGAGACGTTTCAGGTTGTGGAGACGCACAATTAATGCTAATGCATGTCAGAATTGATTATGTTATATGTAATAATTTTGAAAAAATCTCATAATTTAACATGGTTTATCTCATACTTTTGACTTTTAAATATAAAGATTATTTCTTAGTATGTCATATTTATGACTTTTTCCTCATAATTATGACTTAGTATGTCATAATTATGACTTTTATGTCATCATTTCGAGTTATGTCATAACTTTTTTTTGCTGTTGAAGGCGTAGAAATGTTTAAGCCATTTAATGAATCATAATTTGACTTTTTCAATCTCAGAATTTCAACCTTTTTTAATCTCATAATTATGACTAGGAAAAACAGACTTAGTCATAATTATTATGTTTCTCGTAGATTCATATTTTCTTACATCATAGTTACTTGAGTCATAAATTTTTTTTTTTTGAAATGTAGACATTTTGAAGCACTTTTATGAGCTCTTCGTAAAATCTCTCACTCATAAGATGCAGAGATGATGTTACTGACCATCAACGAGCTGTTTATGATTTATGATGAATGAAACTAACTCTCGTGTAGGACATCATCACAGGGACGTTTGAGATGTTTCAGGTTGTGGAGACGGAGAATGAATGCTAATGCACGTCAGAATTGATTGTTGAACTAACTAACAAAATGTCAGAGACAAGCTAAAGACAAGCTGGAGAAAAACAAGCGTGAAGTGCTTTTATATGGTTAGCAAACAGTTATTATGTCGGAGCCGCCTGTCGTCTCTTCACATAAACCCGGTTTAAGAGGAAAACACAGTGTGTCTGTAGTAAAAGCGTATGTTCTTCTGCATATTGGCGATGGTGTTTGTGCATTTTGAAGAGAACGAGCCACAGAACACAGTGTTTTCATGTAGTGGCAGTGATGTGCTCCTGCTGTGATGAACAGAGCTAGTTTGTTTTAAAGCGTAGTTTCCTGAAGATGTATTGGTGGTGTTTTCAGGTTGCCCAGCAATGCTTCTGTATGGACAAGCCTTAAACGAGTCACTCTAGGCTTTAGTGAGTTATAAATCAGTCAGGGAAGTGCAGGTGGCTTCCCATGAGCCCCTGCTGGCGTTTGCTAGGAAAAGACGAGCCGCTGGATACAAATTACAATCAGTGGACATTACTTAACCCTATACCGCATACTTACTAGCTCATTTCTAATGATCAACATGATCAGAAATGAAGAAAACAGTCCTTCTGTCATCTGACTGATAGTTTAGACATGTTTAGCAAGCGTCCGCCTTCAGCTTGTGTCTTTCTGCTGTCAAATCTGCACTGGTTTTTTAAAGGGGTGGTATAATACCCTTTTCACTAGATGTAAAATAAGTCTCTGATGTCCCCAGAGTGTGTGTGTGAAGTTTTAGCTCAAAATACCCCACAGATATTTTTATATAGCATGTTAAAATTGTCACTTTTTGAGGGTGAGCAAAAACGCACCGTTTTGTGTCTGTCCCTTTAAATGCAAATGAGCTGCTGCTCCCGGCACAGGGGGCGGAGCTTCAAAAGCTTGCACTCACACAAACATGCACTGAAAATTTCAAAAACTTTTAGCCTTTAATGTTCAAACCAGTCAGACAATGATGGAGAGACTCAAGAAGAAGAGACAACATGTAGAATACAACATTTCTGAATGGTTAGTTGATGAGTTTATGTAGATTATGTGTAGTTATCTTCTAGTCATTGATTAGCATATTCTGACTTGATAATCTATAAATCGTGTTCAGGGGGCGGGGTTTATGTAAATGTTAGGGTTTGTGATGTCACTATCCCGGGAGGAATGTGGTGTAGTCTCTACCAGCCGTTTGTTGTAGTCCTTAAAAAGCGATTTCTTTAAAAGCAAATCTCTCCCTTTGCTGTGAACTTTGAGCGTTGTAACTTTGCAGATGTTGTTTATGATCAAACAGGAACATTACACACTAACTAAAGTTAGAAAAGTCAAATCATAATCAACCACCCCTTTAATGTAAACATAAGAAAAACTTTAATATTGTTAGTAATATTTCAAGATGAACACTTACTGGATTGAAGCAACTTTGGTTAACTTGAAATACATCATTTTAAAGTCCCCCTGTGGTGAAAATCCAGCTTTTAATGTTGTTTATGTATCTATGTGGTGTTTTTAACATGCTTTAAGACAAACCATGTGTAAATTCATAAGTCCTTGTGTGTCATTGGTTTAGAGCTCATAGGGGGCGGAGTTTGCTACAGAATGTGGCAGATCAGCTGGAAAGTTGCAAGTTATTTTCACCTATTTGCATTATGTAAAATTATTTTGTAGTGTTTTCCAGAAATAGAAACATAAAGCAGAATCCAGCTACTGAAGCGAAGAATGGACAATATAACGTTTCTAAAAGCATCGTGAGCCTAATGCCGGGGTCAGACTACACAATACTTTTGTCTTTTACGATAGTCAGTGTCAGATTGTGCAATGTTGACTCCTAAAGTCCTTGTCAAGAAACACGTTGCTTCCCGACCAATCATCGCTTGCTCGTGCGTGATGTCACCGAAGAGGCGGAGCTAGCCACTAACTTAAAGTCCCCCAGTAGTCAATAATTGTATCCCTTAAAACTCATCTTTGATCACCAAAATGACATATTTAAAAGTTTTTTCCTCGAATAAAATTCTTCATCCCTTAAAACATCTTGGATGTAACTCGACACCCTTGCCTCATTTAGTATGCGCGGTTCTATGAATATGCAAATGAGCCCCGCCTCCACTCACTCACTCAGCTCAGAGATCCACTGGTTGACGATCACACGTTGATCTGATTGGTTACAAGGTAGTTTGTGACGTCAGAAACACCAGCGATTTCAAAGCGTGTTTTTGAGACTGTCTTTGGTTCACTGCAGTTTTAAGGAGGAAATACTCAGCAATGCTGTCGACTTATGAATTTACACATGCTTTGACTTAAAGCATATTAAAAACACCACATAGACATTTACACAACATTAAAAGCTTGATTTTCACCACAGCGGGACTTTAAATCTTGTCTTCCACTGTCGTCACTCTTCCTTTTATCCTTCCACTCATTAACATTCGCTCCACCGGATTCCACAGCTCGTGGCTCCGCCCCTTTAAATGCATATGCATATTTATTTACATAGAAAATACATACTTTACACTGCAGAAGCAAGTAGTAAGTTTTGTAGGTTATTATGCATAATCAATATTCTATGTAAATGTATATGCATATAAATTTGAATGAATATTTCTATACGCAGATGCACATTATATGCATTTAAATGTATATGCATATATTATACAAAAATATACACTGCAGGAATAGTAAGGGTAATATAGCATGCTGTTCTGAACGTAAACTGATTTTGTGTGTGTGTGTGTGTGTGTGTGTGTGTGTGTGTGTGTGTTGAAAATGCAGTTTTGTCAGTCCCTAATGCTGCTGATGAACTTGTTCAGACAGGAATATGCCGAATCCTCCCAGCAATCTTCACTCCGTGATTGAACGAGTCGTTTCTGTGGCATCGTTTGAACATCAAGCCTCGCTCTCGGTAGACATGACACTAAAAGACTTTTTCCCGAGTGGGACACTAGGAAGGGCTCATTCATCTGGATGGGATTCCTCAAAGTTTCAGCACTAAATTAGGAGCATGAGTCACTCTAGATGAATGATTCATCTCAGGTTTCTTAAATCTCTGTAAACCTGTGAGGGGATTGTCTCTCTCAGAAGCTGATCTCTTATATCTGCTCTCTGTGACGAACACATCAAGACATTAATAATAACCCCAACCAAGAGACTTTACATATCGGTGAAGAGCTACTCCGTTCAGGAAGATTTCTCACAGTTAAAACACTTCTATCTCAGAGTGTGAGATGTTGAGCTGAAGTTGGTAGTTTGACGTCTTGATGAGAGAAACGCTGACAAAACGTTGATTTGTTTGATTGACAAGGTTCCCATTGTTCACTGAAAATATACACTGCAGAAATAGTAAAAGCATAGTTTATCATTTTGTAATTTCTATATAGTATGTAAATGTATATGCTGTATCCATATGCATATTATATTCATATAAATGTACATACTTTATAGAAAATGTATGTAAGCTTATTTGCATGTACATTTAACGCATAAGCATATTGATAAATGCATACAAATGTATATGCATATAAATGTATGATATGGAAAATACATATTTTGCATTTTCTATATAGTCTGTACATGTGTAAAATATCTTTATGAATATGCATATTTGCATTTAAATTGATATGCATACAAAGTGATATGCATAAATGTAGATACTAAATAGAAAATACATCACATACTATGTATTTTCTATATCGTATGTACATTTATATGCATATATCTGTATGAATACGCATATTATATGCATTTAAATGTATATGCATATTGGCTTAGATACTGTATAGAAAATGCATACTAAACACTGCAGAAATAGTAAAAGCATAGTGTCATTTTGTATTTTCTATATAGTATGTAAATGTATACGCTGTACTAAGTACATACTAAAAAGAAAATACAAAATGACATACTATACAGTATATTTTCTATATCGTATGTAAACTTATTTGTATATACATTTAATACATAAGCATATAGATAAATGCATACAAATGTATATGCATATAAATATACATTTGATATAGAATACATAGTATGATATTTTGCATTTTCTATATAGTATGTAAATGTGTATGCTTATAAATTTGTATGCATATATCTTTATGAATATGCATATATGCATTTCAATTTATATGCATATAAATTTAGATACTAAATAGAAAATACATAAAATATTTTCTATATCGAATGTAAATGTATATGCATATAAATGTAAATGCAAATTAAATGCATTGAACATCTAAATTTATATGCATATAAATGTAGATACTATATAGAAATTACATGCTATACACTGCAGAAATAGTAAGTGTAGTATGTTATGTATTGTCTATATAGTATGTAAACTTATGTGCATAGAAATAGAAATTCAATATTCAGTTCAATTCAATTTACATTTATTTGTATAGCGCTTTTCACAATACACAAAAATGCATGTTCATAAAGATATATGCATATAAATTTGTATGCATTTATCTATAATGCATTTGCATATTATATGCATTTACATTTACATGCATATACATGTACATACTGTATAGAAAATATCATGGAAGTTTAAAATTGTGGTTTCCAAATTCCAAGCCTGAAAAAAGTTATGGAAACAAACAAAAGCCACGGGATATTTTAAATCTCAGTATCCATTATTCAGCTGATATGGATCATTCTTATGCAGTGTAATGTACGAGGCTGAGGGATGAAACACGCTTTGATTCATTCCTATTGCGTCACTGTTGGCTTTTAACAGTCCGTCTTCAGTCTGGTGTTTGAAACAGCAGGAGATCTTCAGTCCAGAAATGAAAGTATATAGAGGTGACCTTGTTTGGACGCATGCAAATTAGATGCAGAACAGATGCTTCCTGATATTCTCATTGGCTAGAGCGAGTTGATTTCCTTATGCTGCCAAGCCACTGACTTTAATATTACACGTATCAAAAGGTCAAAGGAACAAAATGATAAAAGATTACGTCATTACTACAAATGATTTATGGGTAACACTTTACAATAAGGTTCATTAGTTAACATGAACTAATAATGAACAATAATTCTTCAGCATTAATTAATCTAAGTCATTAAAATCCATCATTAAAATTAAAGGTTGTATTAGTTATCATTAGTTAATGCACTGTGAACTAACATGAACAAACAATGAACAGTTGGATTTTTATTAACTAACGTTAACAAAGATGAATAAATACTGAAACAAATGTATTTCTCATTATTAGTTCATGCTAGTAAATACATTAATGTTAACTAATGAACCTTATTGTAAAGTGATACCGATTTACGATTAATTCAAATACATTTCCAGGTGAATGTGAAATGTGGGATTTGGATGGGGAAAATGTGCTGGTAAAAAATAAGGAATTGATTATTACAGGCAAAAAGGAAGTTTATTTCATTGCATTTTGATGAAAGATTGTGAGAAACAAACATGTTTTCCTGAGGAATGACGGACAGTTTGGCCTGAGCAATAGACTTTCCTCCAAGATATTGCCTTGCAAAGCTTTACACTGGTAGAAAAATCCCAGAAATGTCCGAAATGCTCCGACAGCATCAGCTTTCTGAAGAAGATACATCAACAAAGTCCAGAGGCAAAGCACTTTTGATTTCTGTAAACGGAGAGAGACTCCAGAGTTAATGGAGAGGATATTTCCTGCGTTCCAGGAGAAACATTTCCTCAATTTTGCCAGCGTAACGGTGTGTGTGTGAGGAGATGTCGTCATCGTCCTCCGCGAGGGACTTACACTCACAGCCAAATGTCCTTCAGCTTCAGACAAACATCTCAGTCATGCTCAGAATAATAATAGAAGTCACTGTGAAGTAAATAAGGAACGCAACCTGTCCGTGATGCCGCTAACGAGTCGATTACTGTCTGTTAGCCTGAGGTGAAGTCCGTCCTGAACTCTCTGATCATCAATCACTATCAGGATCACACCAGATCTCTGCATCATATGGAGGACTGTGGATATATGTGGATATCTGGATGCAGGAAATACTCAAATGACACACACACACACACACACACACACACACACACACACACTCACACTCACAGTCACACACACACACACACACACACACACACACACACACACACACACACACACACACACACACACACACACACACACACACAGACAGTAACACACTTACACTCTCTCACTCTCTCTCTCTCTCTCTCTCTCTCTCACACACACACAAATCATACCAGATTTACAAATGAGGACGTCCATAAAGGAGTTTTTTGGAGATTTTGTCAGGTTTTGGTCCCTTCTGGGTACAAATGTGTCCTCAAAATATAATTAAGTAGGTAAACACAGACACACACACACACACACACACACACTGCATGTTTATAGTGTTTGTAAACATTTATTTTATTGACTATAAATTAGATTATCTGAACGTAATAATAAAATGTGACTTATTCATCAATGCAGCTTTTCCCTCAACAATGCGATTTTGAAACGGTGCAACAATAACATGATGAGGTCATGTGACACAGATGTGACACAGATGTGGCATGAGGTCATGTGACAGATGTAGCATGATGAGGTCATGTGACACAGATGTGGCATGAGGTCATGTGACAGATGTAGCATGATGAGGTCATGTGACACAGATGTAGCATGATGAGGTCATGTGACAGATGTAGCATGATGAGGTCATGTGACACAGATGTAGCATGATGAGGTCATGTGACACAGATGTAGCATGATGAGGTCATGTGACAGATGTTGCATGATGAGGTCATGTGACAGATGTAGCATGATGAGGTCATGTGACACAGATGTAGCATGATGAGGTCATGTGACAGATGTAGCATGATGAGGTCATGTGACACAGATGTAGCATGATGAGGTCATGTGACAGATGTAGCATGATGAGGTCATGTGACAGATGTAGCATGATGAGGTCATGTGACACAGATGTAGCATATTGAGGTCATGTGACACAGATGTAGCATGATGAGGTCATGTGACAGATTTAGCATGTTTGCTTTGCTGTTGCATTTTATCGTTTTTTTTTCCGGAATGAAACTTTTTCTTTTCTTCCCTATCCACCTTTTTGTGAAAGCAGTGTAGGATGTTTGCATTGCAGTTGCATGATGTTTTTAACCCGTAATAATCATGCATTTAACTCATGCATCAGCTGAAGTGACTCACGCGTGTTTCTGCTATCGTCTCGTTCCCGCTGGAGTCTCTGAGATCCATCATGAGTGTGTGTTTGGCCCTCAGCTCTGTCTGCGCTCATCACATCAGCTGCACTTGATCCACACACACACACACACACACACACACACACACACACACACACACACACACACACAACATGTAATGGTGTTTCAGCGTTTGCTCTGAGACCTACGGGCTCTTTGTAAAGACGAATGAATCAGCGCTCTGAGGATCGGTTGCACGACTCCAGGACAAAACGAGACTTAATCCAGGTCAGAGTTGATGAATGGACACAGCTAATGCAGACTTTCTCATCCTCCATCTGTCTTTTCTAAATATGCGCTCGTTTAATTGAGTGATATAGACAGGAACTCGAATTAAACTCTACTCACTTGTCAAGTCAGCTTTATTTATATAACGCTTTTTACAATACAGATCGTTTCAAAAGCAGATTCACAGTGATAACATGAAAATAATACAACAAAGTTTGTTTCTAGAAGAATATTGCGTCATCGTCCACCTTAAGGAAGGCAGATCAATAATATTGTTGAATATTAAATGTCCCCTACTAAGCAAGCCAAAAGCCAAGGCAACAGTAGCAAGGAACCAAAACTCCATCAGTGACAGAATGGAGAGGAAAACCTTGGGAGAACCCAGACTCAGTCGCTCAGTTCTCCTCTGGCCAACGAGCGAACAGTGTGTGATTATGATCCAGGCAGCATTACAGGTCAGAAGTCAGACTGGATCAGAACATTCAGAATATTATCCAGTTACATCTGGTTGGAAGTCGGAGTCATCACACCGGTATGGAGACGAGTTTGTTGAGGATCAGTGCCGATGGCTGTCGTGTCGATGAGGCCTTCACAGGGCTGATGAGGTTGGCACTTCAGGGATGCGTCATGGACGTGTGCAGGCGCAGGTCCACCATCTGATCTGGATCTGGCCCGGTTCCGGCTGACTTCAGTAAACAGGGGAGGGACTGGTTGACACTTCATTGATGCGTCGTGGACATGTCCAGGCGCAGGTCCACCATCTGATCTGGATCCGGCCCGGTTCTGGCTGACTTCAGTAAACAGGGGAGGGACTGGTTGACACTTCAGCGATGCGTCGTGGACGTGTCCAGGCGCAGGTCCACCATCTGATCTGGACACGGCCTGGATCCGACTGACTTCAGTAAACAGGGGAGGGACTGGTTGACACTTCAGGGATGCGTCGTGGACGTGTCCAGGCGCAGGTCCACCATCTGATCTGGATCCGGCGCGGATCCGGCTGACTTCAGTAAACAGGGGAGGGACTGGTTGACACTTCAGGGATGCGTCGTGGACGTGTCCAGGCGCAGGTCCACCATCTGATCTGGATACGGCCTTGATCCGGCTGACTTCAGTAAACAGGGGAGGGACAGGTTGACACTTCAGGGATGCGTTGTGGACATGTCCAGGCGCAGGTCCACCATCTGATCTGGATACGGCCTGGATCCGGCTGACTTCAGTAAACAGGGGAGGGACTGGTTGACACTTCAGGGATGCGTCGTGGACGTGTCCAGGCACAGGTCCACCATCTGATCTGGATACGGCCTGGATCCGGCTGACTTCAGTAAACAGGGGAGGGACTGGTTGACACTTCAGGGATGCGTCGTGGACGTGTCCAGGCGCAGGTCCACCATCTGATCTGGATATGGCCTGGATCCGGCTGACTTCAGTAAACAGGGGAGGGACAGGTTGACACTTCAGGGATGCGTTGTGGACATGTCCAGGCGCAGGTCCACCATCTGATCTGGATAGGCCCGGATCCGGCTGACTTCAGTAAACAGGGGAGGGACAGGTGGCACTTCAGGGATGCGTCGTGGACGTGTCCAGGCGCAGGTCCACCATCTGATCTGGATCCGGCCCGGATCCGGCTGACTTCAGTAAACAGGGGAGGGACTGGTTGGCACTTCAGGGATGCGTCATGGACGTGTCCAGGCGTAGGTCCACCATCTGATCTGGATACGGCTCGGATCCGGCTGACTTCAGTAAACAGGGGAGGGACAGGTTGACACTTCAGGACTGTGGCGTGGACGTGTCCAGGCGCAGGTCCACCATCTGATCTGGATCCGGCCCGGATCCGGCTGACTTCAGTAAACAGGGGAGGGACTGATTGACACTTCAGGGATGCGTCGTGGACGTGTCCAGGCGCAGGTCCACCATCTGATCTGGATACGGCCGGGATCCGGCTGACTTCAGTAAACAGGGGAGGGACTGGTTGACACTTCAGGGATGCATCGTGGACGTGTCCAGGCGCAGGTCCACCATCTGATCTGGATACGGCCTGGATCCGGCTGACTTCAGTAAACAGGGGAGGGATTGGTTGACACTTCAGGGATGCATCGTGGACGTGTCCAGGCGCAGGTCCACCATCTGATCTGGATACGGCCGGGATCCGGCTGACTTCAGTAAACAGGGGAGGGACTGGTTGACACTTCAGGGATGCATCGTGGACGTGTCCAGGCGCAGGTCCACCATCTGATCTGGATACGGCCCGGATCCGGCTGACTTCAGTAAACGGGAGGGACTGGTTGACACTTCAGGGATGCGTCGTGGACGTGTCCAGGCGCAGGTCCACCATCTGATCTGGATACGGCCCGGATTCGGCTGACTTCAGTAAACCTCGGAATAAACAGAAACACTAACATTAGCGTAATTTATGTTAATAAAATATATATATAAAAATATTTTTCATAAATAAAATACACTTTGTTTTCAAATACAGATTGTTTATGTATGAAAAACAATAAATATGTCTCAACAAATATATATATTTAAATTACAAACTAAATATTGGAGAGTCTAGGATTAATATTAATATACATAATTGTGTACATTAATTCAAAATACACAAGTGTACATACTACATACATAGTTAGGCCAACAGTCAGGTTATTAGAAATGACCCAATGATTTTTAAAATGACCCAACATAGTGGCCCCAATATGTGTAACCCAACATTTTTAAATTGTGTAACCAGCTTTTGTGCTTCAGTACAGTCTTCAATCTCAGTCTTCATAACACAGATAATGCTGGGATGTTCCTTCTTACAAGTCTGAAAATCCATATTCTTGGGAAATGTACTATAGTTTGTTCACACAACTAACCAATATATTGAACATTCACTATACACTGCTGTTCATAAGTGTTTTGAGTATGATTTTTTAAAAGTCTATAACAAGTCGCAGCTGGATATATATTATATATGCAAATCAAAACAATATATAGGCTTACTATAAAGCAAATCTCGAGTGCATGATTATATTAATTATATTATATAAACTATATTATCGTCCATCTCTAATCTGCTAAATGCAACTATCATAACATGATATTATAAACATTAACATTGTGATTTTCTGTAAAGCTGACTTGGACATCAAGGCTGCATTTATTTGCTCATAAATACAGTAAAACAATGTTAAATATTATTCCAGTGTAAATCAGCTGTTTTCTATGTGAATATACAAGTGTAATTTATTCATTTGATCAAAGCTGAATTTTCAGCATCATTACTCCAGTCTTCAGTGTCACATGATCCTTCACAAATGATTTGATGCTCAAGAAACATTTATGATTATTATCAGTGTTGAAAACATTTTTAGCAATTTTTGTGGAAATTGTGATACATTTTATTTTTCAGGATTCTTTAAGGAATAGAGAGTTTAAAAGAACAGCATTTAATTGAAATAGAATCTTTTGTAACATTGTAAATATACTTACTATCACTTTTGATCAATTTAATGATCAATTTAATTTAATAACAATAGAGTATTTTTATGTTGATTTTGCTGGTAGTATTGAATAATGCAACGTTGTGAATACTAATGAATACATTTTTGAATGCATTGTGATTCAGAATTGAGCTAATTCACAGTGAAAGTGTGTTGTATGTTAAAGCGATAAGCGTCCGGTTCTCAAGGATCGGCCTGATGTCCTTTATGCGCTGTATCTATTTATTCCTCGTCTCCCCTGAAGACTCTCCGGCATTGACTGTAAAAGTGTGAATGAGGTTAACTTGCTCCCGCAGGCATGAAACGCCAGCCGCTCGCTGGTAACACACACACACACACACACACACACACACACACACACACACACGCGCGGCCGTGTGTTTTATCGTCTCAGGGTGAATCTGCTCCTGTTGTCTCTCTCGATACGGTATAACCGGACCGGCCGTTCCTCTGGGACTGTTTGCCATTTGGACGGGAGTTTTCCTGAGGTTAATGAATGCTGTTGCAGAGCTTTATGTGCTGCATTTACAGGCTGAAATCATTTTCCAAAGCCTTTGTATGTAATTGAACTTTTTGAGAGGCGACACGCTTCTGTGATTCTGCACAGGGTCTCGGCATATCTGATCCAGTTTATTCTGGACGAGAATCGACCACTTAGACAGGAGTGTGTGTCGACTTTGAGATCAGAATTTATGTGCATAAACTAATATGATTATTTCACAGAGATAATTGTCCTCTGTAAAGCTGCTGTTTTTGAGCTCTAGAACAGGTTTTCCTGCTTGAATGTTGATTATTTTCCTCATATTCTCCATTGTTGCGGCTCCTCTCTCCCCAGTCTGTCAGTAACGCTCTGTTTACTTCCTGTCTCTATGAAGCCCCTCCTTCTGAAAAGCACACTGTGCTCTGATTGGTCGGCTTGATCAGTGTATTGTGATTGGTCGAGCGCTTGGAGTGTGTTTGGGAAATGTCCCGCCCCTTACCATAACCGCCAGTTTAACACACTACTAACTAACTCAACCAGGCCCCGCCCCTTTATTCTGCGTATGAATTATTATAATGAGGAATATTGTGACGTGTTTGTTCCCGGAAGAAACTCAAGACTATAATGGAGTTCAGGGAGTTCAGGAACACTGACACTGATATAGAGAAGAACTCCCACTGGAGGAAGTCGTTTTTGTTATTAATGAGATTTTATTATTTGCCACAGATATATGCAGAGTACAACTTCTGTGAAATCTGGTAACCTGGAAATAATAATGGAAAAAGAGTGATAATAAAACAAAATAGCAATGGTTTATTCAGTAGACTGAGACGCGTCCTCTGATGCACAGAGACTGGGAAGGAAACGATCACAGAGTGTGTTATGAAGCTGTAACCCTTTGTTTATGAGTTGTACATATTCTCAGTTGTCTTGACGAGTGAGTTTTCTTGACTTCTGAAGCAGAGGATTGTGGGTTTTCTGGAAGGGAAGGTGGGCGGCAGTCAGGTTGTGTTTCGCTGTCATCTCTGCTGCAAGCAAATACTTTCTCTGTGACGTTAAAAACAGGGCCTGCCAATGTTAGGTGACAGAAACATTGTTCAATTGTGTGGAAATTGCTGGGGGGTCCGAAGCTCTCAGAATGAGTTCCTGTCTGAGCAGGTTTAATGGCGAACACGGCTTCATTTGCAAGATAAACTCCAGTTCATGTTCAGAATAGCAGACTAACATGTATGTACGGTTAGAGAGCTGCACGATTCATCGTGAAAAGATCATGATCTCGTTTCAAACACCCATAAAATTTTGATCCAGAGATCAGAGCTGTTGTCATGTATAGATATGAAACGTCTTTTCAACCACACACTGTCATTATTTCTGTCTAACAATCATTCATATTATCACAGAAGTACCGGATAAAAGTTTATAGTTCGGATGTAATCACTGATGTCTACGGTAGTGATCAAAATAGAGCAAATCACCTTTTGAAAGTAACTTGACGCTTCAAATAAAGATTGTGTCAATTACATCATTACACCAGTAGGTGGCGACAAGTGACTGTTAAAAATGTGTGAGTCATTGAATCATTCATTCAAGAGATTTGTTCCAAAAACACTGATTCATCCAGTAATGAAACAAGTGACGTTTTTATAAGTGAGTCATTGAATCATTCACTTAAGAGATTCGTTTAAAAATGTTAACATTTTAAAATGTAAAATTTTTACTTTAAATGGGAATGTTAGCAGAACACTTTCGAGATATATTTTCGTTAGCTGGGATAATGCAATGTGCTCAACTTGACCTTTTATTTACAATGAATGAACTAGAATTGATCGCATCTGTGATTTCTTAGTGCATGCATCGTTTTTCTCTTTAAAAAAAACAAAATAATTTACCTTATGAAATCCTGGAGTGATTTTATCTTTAATCATTTCATGTACCAATCCACAAGATGCAGTATTAAGTTATATTGTGAACATTAATAGTCTATTAGTCTAATGTTTGGGCTGAAACAAAATATTCTTGCGCAATATTCGTTAAAGTGAAAAAATAAATAAATAATAAAATAAAAAACAGGATTGTGACAGGATTGTTGCTTGTGACAAAATTTTTATTATTATCATTAGCATTTCTGCTAACAGTTTACAATAAGGTCCCATTAACATTACTTAATGCATTTACTAACAATGAGTAATTCCATTTTTACAGTATTTATTAATCCTTGTTGACGTTAGTTAATACAAATACAGCTGTTACCCATTAAATAATATTAACAGATTCAACTTTTGATTTTAATAATGTAAATATTAGTAAATAATGAAATTAACTAAGATTAATAAATGCAGTAGAAGCATTTAATTCATGTTAACTAATCCAACCCTGTTGTAAAGTGTTAGAGTATTTCTTCAGTTCAGAGTTTATAAAGGTGTGTGTATTACAGTATTTCAGCTCTCCGTCAGATGAAGCTGCATTAGTTGAAGAGATTTGCAGTTTGCGTTCCGCACGTGTCCTGAAATGACTCTTGAATTAATCCTCAAAGCAGGGATGATGGGACTCATTTTAAGCTGCTGGCAGTGAGTGTGTAACTGTACATTCAGAGCTGACGATGAGAAATAAGGCCTTGTTTACAGCTGCTATTAAGATGTGTTTTAGTCGATCGGACCACAAGTGGACGACTCTAATTACAGGTGTAAACGGGGTCTGAAACAATTTGAGCTCGTCCACTTTCGACCACTTCCATAGGCAAAAACTCATTCAATCGGATTGCTTAAAGCTGCTGTCGGCAACATTTTTTTGATCATATTCAGTGAAATTGACACTATAATCCGACAGAACAACATAAATAAGATGGTTTTAGAAAAAAACCCGAGCTTCTAACTCCACCTGGAGCGTGTTATTTGTTTTGCAAAAATCCACCGCTCCCGGATCATCGGGTCCAATCAGCGCAGGGGGGTGTGAGATCTGACTGTCAATCACAGGTCGTGCACACGCCACAGATCCCCCCTCACTCGCGCACGTTAATATCACATGCACACGCCACGCCTGAAGTTCGCCTGGAGATTGCATGAAGCGTGATGGTGGAGAGAAAATCTACTAACAAGCTTCCAATTCCTCGGTTATTGCTATCTATGGATAGATTAGCCAGGGCAGCCTACCTCCGAGTCCATGGTGTTGATAGATGCTGAAGAGACGGACGCGTTCACAGAAAATCAGGTACACACGCACAGTGACGCACTGACGAGCACGACCTCGATGGGAGGGTGCTCACTGGTAGTGGGGAGGGGCATGAGAGTTGTAAACATTCAACATTTTGGCTAATCGACCCAATCTGCCAGACTTGCCGACTGCAGCTTTAATACGTTTTTGTTTGAAAACACATTTTTTCTCTCTCTCCGTTTTGGCCTTCCGTCCACACTGAGGCCGCATTTTTATTAATGAGAACGAAGCTTTTTGAAAACGCTCTCCTAAGGGTACGTTTAGGCTTACACGACAACGATACACTTAAAACGTAGAAGTTTTTCCTTTGAGAACTGCGTACAGACGACACCATTGTGAAAACGATCCCCATTCGCACGGATCCACGAACACGACTAAAAACGCTGTGTTCTGCTGCCCGGCCACTAGATGGCGATGAAACACATAGACTGAACACTAATGCGCATGTGCATGACGTCGTCGTCGTCGTCAGAGATTTGCGTTTTTGTTGTTTTATGCAGAGACCATTTTCAAACACTTGCACTTTGAAACACGTTTTCAAAAGTTTGTTACTCCCAAAACGCAGTTGTCGTGTAAATAAATGTCCAAAACGCATAAAAAGTTTTATATTTTTAGTTGAAAACGGTGTTGTGTAAACAGCCCCAAAGTGGATGCATTTGTGGACTGTGAAACCGGAGGTATTTGAAAACGATGTTATATTTGTGGCGCTTTGTGTACCAATGTATATTCATGTTTATCTCAGTATCGTGACTGTTATGTGCTGTTCACTTTCACACTGTTGCTAAAATATGTTACTTTGCACACTCTTCATATCACAGTCCTGCAAACATGACAGAAAATTCACTCGCATTTGCTGTCCTGCGGTAAAACATGAGCAGTTTTAACATTTTAGACTTATAATGTTGAGAACAACCTGGACAATCAGTGAATGCTGATATATTTAGCAAATTAAATGATCCTGTCAGAAGAATTGAGCGTTTTATTTAATCTTAGTTAATTTATGAGGGTTTAAATTAAAGCAGGACTCAGTAGCTTCGGGATTTCTTCGCTGTATTCTCGCTTTTTGCTCGCAGGTTTCTCTCTAGAGCTCCCCCAACAGCTTTGGAATAGATATTTGACAACACTGTTGTAAAAACTCGTTGGTGATTCTCAGACACCAGAGGTTATAGATCAACGACATCAAAGCAGATGGGACGTTCTTTAAAACGTCTTCTTCATTCGGGTTCGGACAGCGTGAGGGAGCGCAATAATGACAGCATTTTAGCAGATTTCTTTTGGCCGTAAAGCAATTGTTTACATCGCGAGACCTGATATCACGCGAGACTTCCTGACGCAGCGGCCGGCGGCCCGCCGGCTCAAAGTTGCAAGTGCGTATTTTCCGCTCACGGGCACCAGGGGGGTGCGAAACGACCACCATTCAACCCGAAATAAGTAATATAACCATTCCAATGACTCCAAAGCTGTTCAGTTAAGGTAAAAAAAGTTACTTAGTTCACCTTTAACTAAGATTATGAGGGTCATAAACCCTCAGGGTTTACGCATGCGCAGTAAGGTGAGTTTAGCGTTTTCCCGACGACTCCGTGTGGATGAGAAACTTTTGGAAAACGCTAGTGTGGACGGAGAGCATTTTCAAACAAAGTTTACTGACATAATGCATGAACATTAAGTGCTCTAGCCAGAAAGGATTGAACAAGTTTGGTTTGAAGATGAAAAACGTACTATATTAGCACAATATGATCTCACCATTCCTGATTTCTAACACACTCGTACGTCGTGATCTTGCGGCTTCAGAGCAGAAACGAAAGCTTACGCTGATCCGCATGTTTTCCGTCGTGTTCGTAAATTGCACGAGCTTATTTCGATCAAAAGAAAAAGAAAAAAAAAAGTATTACCTGTCTATAGACCCTCCCCTCGAAGAAATCAGGACAGAGGTGGTTGAAAGTGGACATAAGAGACGGATTAAAACACCAGTATAAACGGAAACGCATGTTAATACCAGGTGTAAACATAACGAATCATCATCATGCATGATGGCTGTTTTGTTTTCTGTGTGTCTGTCCAGCTTCTGGCCTTTAACGGAACATTTTCCTCTGTGCTTTCATTTGTTCCTCATGGTCATGACATGCACACGTGATATTAATAACATGTGGTTTTGTGTTTCCACAGCTGACTTTGAGTCTTTTGACGTGGCGTTTGTGAGGGTTTGTCCAGAGATATAAGGATCGATGTCTCCCGCTGCACGTGCTCATGCTCAACCAAGGTTATTATAGTTTTGCATTTTTAAATTAGTTTTTATTTTAATACCATTTTCACATTTCCTATAAATTTCTGTTTAGTTTTAGTTAGTTTCATTAATCGTTAGTTTCATTAATTTCCTAATAATTTCAGTTTTAGTAATTATAGTTTAGCAGAGTTAACAGAACATTTCCAGTTAAAGACATTTAATTTCAGCAAAGTTTAATGTTTGCAGTTTACAGTTAACTCTTGTGAAAACCTCTCAATAATAAAAATTAAATAATTGTTTGAGGATGAACAAAGAACCAAACAAATGCAACTAAAAAGTAAAAATTATATAATAATATTAAAAATGAAATCTTGTTAAACGTGGCGTATAAGAAAAAGAAAAAGATATGCGTATGATTATTATGATTATTCTTTAAGGTTATTTCTATGATTAATCCTTTCAAACATTATTCTTGTATTGATCCATTTATGCTTTCTGTCTATTGCATCGTTTAAAATCATACACATATTAAAATGTTCTCTTCAGACCAAACATTTATTATACTTCTACTCTGACAAATATACGTCTATGTCTGGGCTATAGACATGCTGTTTGTTTTTTCTGTTTTCTGCTCAGAGTGTGGTATCTTGTCTAATATGTGTGGTATAGGCCTATCTTGTTTAGGCTAGTTTCACATGAGATGGTTATCTTATATCTGGAATGAGGCATGAGGTGGAAATACTTATTTGGGCCTTTCTGCTTCTTAGGGCTGGTTCACACAGAAAGCGGGTTTGCTTTGAAAAACGGGGGAAAAGCGCAAGGTCTCGATACGTGTCTTTTAAAAGTTGAACTTATTTTAACTTGAGTGCCGCGTTGTTAGAGCGTGGTGTCGTGCACGTGAAGCTGCAGAAGACGCCAGACTCAAGCGCAATGCGGTCATACATTGAAATATAAAGTAGCACAGTGGAAAAAAGTGATTTTCCGGTAGGCTTATTTAGGAGAGCTTATTAATTACGAAAACGATTATTTATTTCTGCGAATTATTATTTTGTTTCAGTTAGTTTTTCAGTAGTTTCGTTTAGTTTTAGTTTTTCATTAATGTTGAAATTTCTATTTTATTTCAGTTTACGAAAATGTTTTTTGACCAATAGTTTTAGTCTTAGTTTCAGTTTTCGTTTACGAAAATAACCTTGGTATGTAATATCGATTTCTCAATTTGAATCGATTCTCATTTTGATGAACTGATATAAATGTCTAAATCTGAAGAATCGATCTTTAATGTTTTCAGTTGTTGATGAATAATTAACTTTTTAGCGCCTCTCATGCGACGCATCGCAATAAGCTTTAATTGTTACTTTTGATATGAAACGTCTCAGATTTCAAATTCTGTAAATTGTATTAGGAAATTCAAACAATAAATACCATGTTGCCGCTCTTTAATGTGACGTGACGGATCGCGTTCAATGGCCATAAACAGTTAGCTAGATCAAATAAACTGTAGAGAGTGTTACAAGTTAAACTAAACGAAAATCTCAAATGTTGCTTTGGAAATAAAATTATTTCAGTTAATGTTAATTTGTATTTTATTTCTTCCCCTAAATAATGGAGCCCTACTTTAAAAACAAGTCAGTTTGGAGAAAAGTATCTACAAATTGCATAAATGTATAGTAACAAACTGCACAGACTCAGTAATTCTAAACTAGACACAGAATAGCTGTGGGAAGTGTATTTGGGTTTACTGTACATGATTATAAGGTTATTTCCTATTAGTATTGTTTGTCCTGCTGTCTGTGACCCTCATTATCACCTCAGGCTTTCATAAATGACGTCAGTCAATCATTACTAGACCACATTTCTGATTAAAACTCTATTTATATGTTTAATCCTGATTAAATGTCCTGAACAATACGGCGCTTCACAGAAAAGGCGGTTGATTGTGAAGAAAAGGTGATGAATGGATTTGATTCATTTGAAAGTGTTTCCCAAAAGTGTGTGAGTGAGTGTGTGCATGCGCGTGTGTGACTGTGTGTGTGTGTGTGAGAGAGAGAGAGAGAGACTGTGTGCGTGTTTGTGTACGTGTGTGTGAGAGAGAGAAAGACTGAGTGTGCATGTTTGTGTGTGTGTGTGTGTGAGAGAGAAAGACTGTGTGCATGTTTGTGTACGTGTGTGTTTGTGTGTGTGTGTGTGTGTGAGAGAGAGAGAGAGAGAGAGAGAGAGAGAGAGAGAAGAGAGTGTGTGTGTTTGTGTGCGTGTGTGTGTGAGCGTGTGTTTGTTTGTTTGAGTGAGTTTTTTGTGTGTATGTCTGCGTGTGTGAGAGAGAGAGAGTGTGTGTGTGTGTGTGTGTGTGTGTGAGAGATAGTTGGTGTGTGTGTGTGTGTGTGTGTGTGAGAGAGAGAGTGTGTGTGTGTGTGTGTGGGTGGTGGTGAGTGTGTGTGAGAGAGAGGGAGACTGTGTGTGCGTGTTTGTGTACGTGTGTGTGTGTGAGAGAGAAAGACTGTGTGCATGTTTGTGTACGTGTGTGTGTGTGTGTGTGTGTGTGTGTGTGTGTGTGTGTGTGTGTGTGAGCATGTGTTTGTGTGTGTGTGAGTGTCTGTGTGTGAGAGAGAGAGTGTGTGTGTGTGTGTGTGTGTGTGTGTGTGTGTGTGTGTGTGTGTGTGTGTGTGTGTGTGTGTGTGTGTGTGTGTGTGTGTGTGTGAACACTTTCAGGATTCTCTTCAGGTCTGGTGAACACCTCAGTGATTTTCAGGTGTGTGTGTGTGTGTGTGTGTGTGTGTGTGTGTGTGTGTGTGTGAACACTTTCTGGATTCTCTTCAGGTCTGGTGAACACCTCAGTGATCTTCAGATGTGTGTGCGCGTGTGAGCGTGTGTTTGTGTGTGTGTGAGTGTCTGTGTGAGAGAGAGAGTGTGTGTGTGTTTGTGTGTGTGTGTGTGTGTGTGTGTGTGTGTGTGAACACTTTCAGGATTCTCGTCAGGTCTGGTGAACACCTCAGTGATCTTCAGGTGTGTGTGTGTGAGAGAGAGTGTGTTTAGTTCAGGTTGATTGATAATAAGTGTTTAATGAGAATGCTTATTTCTGCATTTCTGCTCAGTGATGATGTCAGAGTGCTAATATGTGCTGAACTCGTTGGTTAGCTCTCGTTATCTCCAGCTCGACTCACTGACGATCATACGCCGCTCACACACACTGTCCTGCTCTTCTCAAGCCTCATAATCATCATAATAATAATGTGTTTCATACAAGTATTTAATAATAATAAAACATTTTATATATTGGTTTATAATAATGATAACATGTTTTGCACATACCAGAAACATGTTCAGGCAGAAACGAATCACAAATACTTGCGTTTCTCTACTGAAGTCGTTCTTATAAGAAATGATACTTTGAAAATGGTGTACTTTTACTTTAGTGATGTATCTGCACTTATTTCCCCTCCGTTTGTGATCATTAGTGGGGACTCGCAGTTTCAGAGAAACATTCATGATATATATTTCGGTTGGATTTGTGAGTTAATAATAATGTAACAATTACATTTAGTAATTCATTAATTACAATCAGTAGTCAACATGTGAAGTGGATCAAAACCTTTCATCAAAGCTATACATGAGTTTTGAACATTACCCGTTCTGGTCTTAGATGAACGTTTTTGATCCCCTTCACACAGCTGCCAACGTTTGAGTTTAGGTATTGTCATAAGTGTGTTGTGATTGTCAAAACATTTTAGTAACTAAACTGAATTTTATTAGGTTTAGTGACAACATGTTACAATATTTACATGGCACAGTTTCTGGTAAGCTACTTTTTTTTTATTATTGCTTGACACAAATTAAATTCAATTTCAATTAAATTAATTTCTTGTGATTGGATTTAATATTGACTCATTTGGATAAATATTAGGTACACAAGATAGGCGTTAATTTTTTTCAAGAAAAAAAAAACCTCACCTATTGCTGTAAACATATAGTACGGAAGAGGATTAGGGCCAAGCATTAATAAAAAAATAAAACCATCTCGAGATTAAAGTCATTATAATGCGAGATTCAACTCGTTAAATTTCATAGAAAAAAAAGTCGAAAAACAATCTTGAGAAAATACTCATTAAATATCGAGAATAAAGTCGATGTGTTTCGAGAAAAAACTCATTAAATTTCGAGAAATAATCGTAATCAACAAGTTTAATAATGCGTCTTATGGTATCCTGGGAAACCACGAAACCTGGATGAAGCCAGCGATAACCTTGCATTTGTCCACTGGTCGTCATTTCATGTTGGACAAAAGCGAGTACATTGCGCAAATTGGACTGATTTTTTTCTTCTAAAAAGACCTAGCCGCTTGCAAATTCTCTTTAAAGTTCGTATGCTAATTATTATTCTGTCATAATTAGCTAAAGTTGATAGTATTTCTTTGTTACTGAAAGAAAGTCTAAAATATAGCTTGACTAAGTGATCCAACTCTGCCATTCTCTATCAGTAGGCTATGCAATGAACACTGATCCAATGCGTTATTCTCTACGTTTCATTTCGACTTTTTTTCTCGAAACACGACTTTTTTCTCGAAATTTAACGAGTTTTTCTTGAAACACAGCGACTTTATTCTCGAAATTTTATGAGTTTATTCTCAAGATTGTATTTCGACTTTTTTCTCGAAATTTGACGAGTTTTTTCTCGAAACACAACGACTTTATTCTCGAACTTTAATGAGTTTATTCTCAAGATTGTATTTCGACTTTTTTTTCGAAATTTAACGAGTTTTTCTCAAAACACGACTTTATTCTTGATTTAATGAGTTTATTCTCAAGATTGTATTTCGACTTTTTTCTCGAAATTTAACGAGTTTTTCTCGAAACACAACGACTTTATTCTTGATATTTAATGTTTATTCTCAAGATTGTATTTCGACTTTTTTCTCGAAATTTGACGAGTTTTTTCTCGAAACACAACGACTTTATTCTCGAAATTTAATGAGTTTATTCTCAAGATTGTATTTCGACTTTCTTCTCGAAATTGAACGAGTTTTTCTCGAAACACAACGACTTTATTCTCGAACTTTAATGAGTTTATTCTCAAGATTGTATTGCAACTTTTTTCTCGAAATTTAACGAGTTTTTCTCGAAACACGACTTTATTCTCGAACTTCAATGAGTTTATTCTCAAGATTGTATTTCAACTTTTTTCTCGAAATTTAACGAGTTTTTCTCAAAACACAACAACTTTATTCTTGATTTAATGAGTTTATTCTCAAGATTGTATTTCGACTTTTTTCTTGAAATTTAACGAGTTTTTCTCGAAACACAACGACTTTATTCTCGATATTTAATGTTTATTCTCAAGATTGTATTTCGACTTTTTTCTCGAAATTTAACGAGTTTAATTTCGCATTATAATGACTTTAATCTTGAGATGGTTTTATTTTTTTATTATTGCTTGGCCCTAATCCTCTTCCGTAATATAGAGCCCTATCAGCTGGTAGTATTATTTAAGGTTAAAAATAGACTAACACTAAATATAATGCGTTTTTTTATTATTATAATAACAACTTTAGTAAAAGTAAAATAAAATGTCAAGTAAAAATATAATAAATATGTAATATAGTACAAATATTTAGCTAAATACTCTCTATAGCTCTATTTTTCTAACCAACTGCTAGCCTATATGGTCATTAAATGGCTTTCCTGAGGTAAATGTTATGTGATAATTGTTCTCCGGCTGTTTTATTGACCTCTTTCCGCGGATGAAAAACACTGACTGATCGATATTATGTATGAGGAATATACATTTCGGTAAGTTGTACTGTATCTTTCAACAGTGTTCGTGTTTATTTACTATTAGCTAGTAGAGTTGATCGGGTCACGTGCGCTAGGGATCTGTCAATCACACTTACAAGTGTCAAAACAGTATTTAATAGGGCTGGGTATTGACACAAATTTCACAATTCGATTCAATTTCGATTCAATATTGATTATTTTGGATATCAGGGACAATACATGGCAAATTTTCTCAAGGAAAACAAATCTCTTAACTAATGCTGTAAACTATGGGAGTCAGTGGTAGCCTATAGGCTTCATTAGCAGACTATAATATTGAAGGTAAAAATTTACTGATTTGTATACAAACACTTAAATTACACTTTTATTTATTTTTATAATAATAAAGTTATATGAAATATAAACATTTAAATGGTGGCTGTCATAAAAACCTGCCAGATTTATTCAAACATGCATTAAAAATTGAAGAATATTAAAAATTATAATGAATATGTAATATGGTGCATTTATTTAGCAAAATGCTCCTTTAGAGTTAATTTTTCTGGCTGACTGACGAGTTTATGGTCACTGGATATGGTTTTTCTGAGGTAAATGTGACGTTACATGACATTGTTTACAAGCCGTTTTAATGACGTCTTTCCACGGTTGAAACACTGATTGGGCGACTCCATGTCACATGATACGGACTTCGATAAGTTGTACTCTATCTTTTAACACACTTTCAGAAGCTCATTCATGTTTATTTCGCGCTGTAACTGGTGTTATTAAGGCGGAAGAGATCATGTGCTTCTCTTGAGCTGAGCCAGAGCGATCTCACGCCACAGTGACAAAACGGTGTTTGTTTTGGAATTTCGTAAGAAAATGGACGTAATTTGAAATCTGAGACTTTGTTTCATATCAATAGTAACAAAGCACAAAGATTATTGTGATTTATTGGATGGGATGCGCTACAATGTTACATTCATTCATCAACTGAAAACAGGATGACTAATCGATTCTTGGGATTTAAGAATCGATATCGGTTCGTAAAAATGAGAATCGATTAAAATCGAGAAATCAATATTTTTTTTTACCCAGACCTAATATTTATTGTTTGAATTTCGTAATAAAATTGACAGAATGTGAGAGCTGAGATTTTTTTCTATCGTAAGTAACTGCTCTGTCGAGTCTGTCGGTCTCCGTGTCCTCTTTGCTTCGCGATGTTTCTGTGTGTGAGCAAATGTATGTGTGTCGTGAGAGTGTGTGAGAAGTGTCAATCGCGTGAGTCTCACGGTGAATGCGTGAGTGTTGGCAGCTCTGACTTCAGATGTTGAGTACCGTAGTAGAAGTTAGTGTTGCTGTGAGTGAATCTGCGCTCTGTGTTCTCATTACTCTGGTTCCTGAAGTCAGAACTTCCTGAGCCACTTCCTGTTGACCTGCCTGGTGCATTCTGGGAAGGATTGTGGTGCTCGTCAGCGTCTCGTCCTGGATCTGCGCAGCATGTGAGTGGAAAAACACACGCCGAACGTCTCCAGTAAAAATAACTTACCTGAAGCTAGACTTAATCTGCAGATCTAGAACGCAGAGATTCTGGAATAAATCAGAGATTAGAGGAATCCGGCCTGGAGCGAGACTGATATGAACACCGCAGAGAAATGATGAGCTTCTTCCTCAGTGTTTCTGTCTCGTTCTCCAGCACAAATATCTAAACATTCTTACATCAAGATACATTTACTGGAGAAGAACAATGACTGAAGATATTGAGTCTTGTTTACTGTAAAAAATGATCATAACTGAGTTTATGCTTAAAACAAGAACAAAATATCACAATAATCTTAATTCACAGGGAAAACAAGATTATTATTTTTATTTTTTTAAGCATAAACTCACATGATTTCTTTAAAAAACAAGTCTTAATATCTTAAGTGCAATAGACCTGCCAACTGTAATGTGTTTCTTTGATATTCATTTTATGACTAACTTTTCATTAGATTTATGTAATGCAGTGTTTATTTAACTGAACAATATTTGAAGGCTCATATATACACACACACACACACACACACACACACACACACACACACACACACTGATGAGCCCAGTTGCCACAGTTGAATATCGTTGATCATTTTCTAACAAGGCAACATATTAATATAGCATTCAGCATTATCATTTAATATAACGCAGCCAAAGGATGCCATGAAAAAAATTTATCACAAAATTAATTTTAATTTTGACATATTTATGTGTATATACTGTGTAAATGCATTCATTTTGACATATATATTGGGGGAAATGTGTTTCAAGGTCTTGAAAATATTGCCACAATACAAAAAAATATGAATGGTCTTAAAAATAAGCTTGAGAAAATGTAATTACTTTTCCTTTCTTTTCTTTTCTGATGTGAGACGTGACTTGCACATGTTCTTGACAGGTTTGATGTGATTCGCCCAGTGACTCGGCTGGGAAATGTGAGATTATGGATGACTAAAGTTTCTAAATAAATAACATGCATGTATGACATAGAGGTGGTAAATAACCTAAATTATCAAATTATTAACAGTTGAATGAAAACCGTTGCGCTGCTTCAGATTTCTGTGGAAACTGTCATACATTTTATTCTTCAGAATTCTATGATGAATAGAAAGTTCAAAAGAACAGCATTTATCTGAATTAGAAAGCTTTTGTAACATGAAACACTACCGTTCAAAAGTTTGGGATCATTGTTTTTTTTTTTTTTTTTTTTTTTTTAAGAAATTAAATATTTTTATTCATCAAGGACGCATTAAATTGGTCAAAAGTGACAGTAAATACATTTATAATGTTACAAAAGATTCTATTTCAAATAAATGCCGAAGTAATGATGCTGAAAATTCAGCTTTGCATTACAAGAATAAATTACATTTGAAAATATATTCAAATAAAAAAAAAAACTGATATTTTAAATTGTAATAATATTTAACAATAAAAACACTGATGAGACCATGTCAAAATTAATGCATTCCTTTATTTCATTTTTTTTTTTTCATGGCATCCTTAGCTGCGTTACATTAAATGATCATGCTTTATGTCATATTAATATGTTGCCTTGTCAGAAAATGATCAACGATATTCTCTTTAATGGTTATTAAATGGTCTTAAAAATATGCTTAAGAAAAATGTAATTACTTTTCCTTTTCTTTTCTGATGTGAGACGCGACTTGCACATGTTCTTGACAGGATTGATGTGATTCGCCCAGTGACTCAGCTGGGAAATATGAGATTATGGATGACTAAAGTTTCTAAATAAATAACATGCGTGTATGACATGAAGGTGATAAATAACCTATTTCAGCAACCACACAAACCCTCTCATGTTCTGCTTTTAATTAAACGGGATGATTCTGTGTTTAAAGCCCGTCGGTGTTTAACTCTTTCTTCTGGAGGATCTCTAACCCTTTCTCTCACTTCCTCCAGTCGGTTAGATCATCCTGAAAAGGAAGTAATGAATTCTTCGAATGATTTCCGTGCGACGAGCTGTGTGTGTGTGTGTGTGTGTGTGTGTGTGTGTTTCTAATGCTTCACTACCAGAGGAAGTGCTCATGCGTCTCTTCACGAGAAGATTCCTGCATGTTTGTTGCATATCTAACATGTTTTTGCCGCTGGCACGCATTATTGTTTGACAACGCTGATTCGAGGAGGCATTTCTTTTGTGTGATTAATCATTGATGGCACTTCCTCTAGCAAATGACCTTTGGGAAGCGTTTGCCCTCCGAGCGCTCCAGTATTAATCATTCGATCGCAGATCATTTACACACATAATGTTAACGGCATATATATATATATATATATATATATATATATATATATATATATATATATATATTAACTAACCTTTATTGTGTCAAGCTCAACATTTACTAACACAGTGTATTATAAATAATATTGAAAATAAAATGTGAGCTAACATGACCATGAACATTTTTATTAACAAAGGTTAAATAATGCTGCAAAATATATTGATCATTGTTAGTTCATGTTATTGTAAAGTGTTACCAAAAAAATACTGCATTTTTAATTACATTTAAGGATATTTTACCTTTAACATTCTCTTGACTGTAATGTGTGTTTTTCTCATCATTCTCTGCTGTGATTTATTTATTTATTATTAAATCAAAATAACTAATATTTACTATATATTTTATACTAGATACTAGATCAATATACTATAAAAAAAA
Source organism: Leuciscus idus (assembly GCA_021554675.1). NCBI lineage: Eukaryota > Metazoa > Chordata > Actinopteri > Cypriniformes > Leuciscidae > Leuciscus > Leuciscus idus. Next base: position 48,856,674 of record CM038626.1, on the reverse strand, counting down.
TATATATTAATAAATAAAATTATATATATATATATATATATATATATATATATATATATATATATATATATATATATACAGGGCTGCCAGTAACAATAATTTTAGTAATAGAGTAAATTGGTCAATTATTTTGACGATTAATTGAGTAATCTGATCGTTTGTTGGTAATAAATATAGACTTAAGTGAACAATAACCAGTCACATTACATAATGTAATATACATAATATAAACATAATCAACTTATGTACATGATGTATTATAATAAATGCCTGCAGAGGGCGCCAGCGAACTGGTGATTGTTGTTGTTGTTGTTACACTTTACAGCAGATCAAATCCTGGTTTAATATCAGCCAAACATTATTTCATTCAAATGACCTCTTAACCTTTAATATTTGGCCTCGTCTTTACGCTAGAGATACTACAGACATTGTAATTCCTTGCATAAGAACATCCAAACATGCAAACTTTTATTTTGAAATTGAGACGAACAACAGTTCTCATATTTAGAAATATGAATGTATTCTCTTGTGTTGGCGTAGGTTTATAATGATTTCCGTTACACATCTGTTGACATTGCGCACGTTGCGTTCCCAGATGAACTTTATAAGGAACCCAAACAGAGATTAGTTTATTAACCGAGCTAATAGTAATAACAGTACAACACTTCATGTCAAACACAAAGCAAGTCAAACTTCATGCGTTCCCAAATGCACGTTATTGTAAACCCAAACAAGCATCAGATGCAGAGATAGAGTTCGTGTAGAGCAGCATTTACTGTGACTTGAGCCACTCGGAGACGCTGGACGAAACATGTGCGCGTGTTAATAAAGCGTCGCGCTTCACTGTGAAACACGCAGCGCATGTGTTTTACTGAATCACAGCCTTTGATTTCACAATAGCACTATGTTATATTATGATTTTTAAATGGTTTTAATAAATCATGCAGCCTTTGAAAGCCGTCTAATAATGTGGCGTCAGTGAAATGCGACACTTCCGGTATTTTCCCGGTTAATCGTCAAGGTGAGGATTTTTTTAAAGGGATACTTCACCTCTGGAAAGATGAATGTGTATTTAAAATGGGTCATTTATGTAGAAGAAATGTGAAATTATTTTTGAAGTTGGAGCTTTCTAGACTGAGAAAAGCCAGAAAATGTATTTTTGGCTCATGTGGATGAAAGACAACAACTCCCAGAATGCACTTGCTTCGCTGCCCTAGGAGGCCACTCCCAAGCCACGCCTACCGGTTAGAGAGCGCAGCTGAAAACAACAAAGCTAGGCTACTAGTGAGTCTCTGTGACGAGTTTGCCCAGGATTTCGAGATCGCCCAAAATGTCCGGGATTCGGCTTTTGCGTTCTACAGTCGCCATTCCTCATGTTTACTGTGGCGAGCAGGACGAGGCTGAGGGTCGCGGGAGAACGGCGCGAGGCCGGTGGCGTCATTACTGATGAGCCGGTCTCGTATCTCTCGCGGAGGAGCGGGAATCTTCTTAGCAATGTTAAAACGCACATCAACCGATCACTTGTTTAGCGTTCATGTAAACACTACATTCAGATTCACCAATCGGAATGAATTCAGTTCGATTGAAACAAAAGGTGTGCATGTAAACAATGAATGGCGACTGCAGAAAGCAAAAGCCGAATCCCGGACATTTTGGACGATCTCGACGGCCGGACAAGTCCGGGAAAAAGAGGATGGCAACCCCTACTACTCAGCTTTCTCCTACTACTCAGCTTTCTCCTACTACTCAGCTTTCTCCACTGAACAAGAGCCTTCTAGCTTAGCTTCCAAAGAAAGACAACTGACACTATTTGTGAGTGAGATCCCTCTATGTGCGGGTTGAACACATGCGGGACAGCCCCTCCTACTGGCTGTAGTCTCTCGCCTCTGGCCAAAAAATCGTCATTTTGCATTATCGGAGGATTTTTTTCCAGACAAAAAATACATAAATCTCTCGTCTCAGGGGGATATGAGGGAGGGAAGCACGGTAATTCGAAAATACTACAGGTTTTCTACTAATACAAAGCTTAATGCTAAATCCTGAAGTATCCCTTTAAATCGAGTTCTCGAATTTAATTGAGGAATCGTGACGGCCCTTGTCAAAACGAAATTGGCCCTTGGCAAATTTAAAAATACACAATTTAAAATTGGTTAACATTTAAATTTAGCAGACATGAGTATAAATAACATTCTGCCTGTATAATTCAGAACCGTGCTGGTCTTTCCATGCATTGTTGTGCAGTAATAATGAACTAGGGAAAAATTGTTAAAGCAACACTATGTAACATTTTTTATCGTAAAATAATGTTTCCAAAATGGTTTCAGTGGTTCATCAAGTCGTAACGGGGTGAACCAGCCCGTTCTCATCCCAAGGCGTCATATACTGACGCTTTTGACATTTCGTCTACATTGAACGCACATGGCACCCTTTAGCGTCAATATGAGATGCAGATAGATATGGGCCAGAAAGCGCCTCCTAGCGGTCTAACCCTAACCCTACCCCAGACCTAAACCTACCCATAACCGAACAAAGCTCTGTGCGTCTCATAATGACGCTAAAGGGTGCCATGTGCGTTTGATGTAGACGAAATGTCAAAAGCGTCAGTATATGACGCCCTAGGATGAGAATGCGTTGGGTGAACGGCACTTCTGCAGTCGCTTTGCGGTCCTTTATCGGCTATAACCGCACTATGAAAGATTGCCAGATCGGGTCGCGTTTCTGTAGTTCTAATGAGACATAAGAAAACTACAAATTTGACTTGCTTCACGGCAAGCGTTACAATAATCATTATTTTGTTTTTCTTCGTTTCTGATGTCGCAATACATCATACTTTCATAAAATCATACATCATACTCTACCTTGTCTGTGGACATAGTTCATTCCAGTGCCGGTGCTGGGTGAACAGTGAGTGTGTGTGCGACAGTAGGCTAAATGATTTACGACAGCGGTAATGGACAATTCCGCTTCCAGCCTGTAGGGGGACCGCAGAGGAAAAGTCCCATAGTGTTGCTTTAAATGTTTTGCATAAGCATCACTCATTTCATTTATCTATTTATATAGCACATTTAATGCTTCACAATCATTAAAACACACAAAAGTAAGAGTACAGAGAGAGAAATAAAAAAAATAAAAATTCATGTGCCGTATAAAACTGTTGAGGATCATGTCTTTAATTCCTATTTCTTTGTCCTTCATGTGTCCTTGCGTCTGGGATTGTGCCGGGCTGTTTAATAAGAAATAATAATTGGTGTGAGTCATAAGTAGGACACCTCGCAGCTTTATTTTAAAAGAACAGCTTCTGTGTGATGAATACAGAATATTGCTTCTATTATCCATATGCTGCTGTTGAAATCTTCCCGAACTGAATCATTTATACTGAGATTGAGTTCATGGATGTGAAACCGCAGATCCCGCATATTTTCCATTCCGTGGTTCAAAATTTGATGACTTATTTTGCACAGACCAGGGTTATTATAGGAAACTAAAACCATAAAAAAAACATATGTTTATTTGCCAAAGTAACATTTCACATTTCCATTTAATTTCACTTAATGTACTAAAAAAACTCAAACTAATAGTGGAGAAAAAAAATTAATGGACTTATAATTTAATAAGTTAATTATTTTTTACTTTTAGCACTTTTATTTTTAACTATTAAAAATGACAAAACCACAAAAAATAACCTTTAACTAAAACTAAAAAGAAAACATAAAATATAAAATAACAGTCATTTTCACAAATTAAATATTAAAATAATTATAAAATAAGAATGTTCCTAGTAATAATAATCAAACCCAAATTATAACTTTTTTTGAGTCATTCATTCATGAATTTAGGAAATGTACCCACTAAACATATTTGTATGATATTAATAATATTATTGTTGCGATAATAATAAAAATAATAATTATTATTATTATTATCTTATAATTATTTATATTAATATTATAATTATTATATTATAAATAATGGCTTATTTATTATTACTAATGGTAATATTAATAATGGTTTATTATTATTATTATTAAATGTCAGTGTTATTATTAAACCATGTGTGAATAATAATAATAATAATAATAATACATTATTATTACATTATAATAAATGGCACATTTATTATTATTTACCCATGTGTGATTATTCTTATAAAGGGCAAAATGATTAATAACCCCATGTGTGAATAATAATAATAATAATAATTAAAGCTGCAAGCAGCATTTATCGGGGTTCAAGCTGTTAAGGCCTTTAAGGTTTATAAGCACAAAAGCATCAAAAGTTATTAAGATTTATTTAGCAAGCATGTAAACACTGACATTATAGATGAAAAAGACCATTTACAGCCAATGCAGGCAATTTACCATAGGTAATATATGGTTTTAAAGCTTTTTAACAGTTATAGCGCCACCTTTGGTCCGATCTCCATAAAATTTGGCATGCTTATTAATGATGTTATGTCACATATGCTCACCAATTTTTGTGAAGTTCTGAGTTTTCATTTATGATTTATAGGCATTTTAGTGTATTTTGCCACGCCCCTTTTATAAATTACCCTATTACAGCCACCCAAATGCAAAAGTTCAACTTTTTTTCGATAATTATTGATCTAGAGAGTCCAGAGAATTGTCCTAGACTGGTCTGGTTCCGATCGGGCGAAAAACCAGGGACTAGTTCGCAAAAGTAGGTTTTTAACATATTCATGAATATTTAATGAACGGTTTGATTGACAGCAATGGTTCTTGAGGCAAAGTTGTTCAGCATGAGCAGATCTATCAGATGATATGCATTTTGTGATGATAAGTGTAACACCACGTGATTACAGAGCCATAAAACTCGTTAGCGCCAACTAGTGGCCGATTTCTTTCAAAATTCTTACAGACCTCTAGGGGCTTGAGCCGAACATGCCCACCGAGTTTCGCTCCGATCGGACTTCGTTAACGGTGCTCAAACCTCATTGGCCAATGGCGGCCATGTTTTTTGAGATACGCCAATATCCTTTTAGACATACGCCATCCCTTGGGCCAAGACACTACATACCAAATTTCAAGTCATTCGGAAAAACGGTCAGGTGTCTATACGTTTTTTTTGTTTTATAGCGCCACCATGAGGCCAATCGACGCAATTTTTTTACTGTGACCTCAAATTGACCTCTTACATATGTGTACCAAGTTTGGTGAAGATATCTCATTTCGTTCACGAGTTATAACAATTTTAGTAAAACTGACTCCGCCTCCTTCGAACATTTTGGCGCCCCATAGCGACCATGAATCGAAATTTCAACTTTTTTTCGATAATTATTGATAGTCAGACTCCAGAGAACATTTCTGCACTGGTTTGGTTCCGATCGGACAAAAAACCACAGACTAGTTCACAAAAGTAGGTTTTTGACAAAATTCAAAATGGCGGAAAAATTTGCATACCGGAAATAAAATCGGAGATATACGTTTTGTCCGCCTTGAGCCAAGGATTACAGTGATATAAGACACTTGAGTCTACGACAAACCGTCTAGGAGTTATTAGCGATTTTATACTTTTGCTTGCTATAGCGCCACCTATTGGCCAATTGGGGTCATAATTTGATAACCTCTCCTCGATTTTTGTACTACCATCTGGCAAAGTTTCAAGGTTCCAGCTCTTACGGTTTGGGCTGCACGATGCGTTTTACGGCGGAAGAATAATAATAATTAAAGCTGCAAGCAGCATTTATCGGGGTTCAAGCAGTTAAGGCCTTTCAGGCATTTAAGCACAAAAGCATCAAAAGTTATTACGTTTTATTTAACAAGCCAAAAATCTCGCTAGCGCCAACTAGTGGCTGATTTCTTTCAAAATTCTTACAGACCTCTAGAGCCATGATTTGAACATGCCTACCGAGTTTTGTTCCGATCGGCCTCCGTTAACCTTGTCTAATAGGTGCTCAAACTTCATTGGCCGATGGCGGCCATGTTTTTTGAGATACGCCAATGTCCTCATAGACATACATGGCACCTTGGACCAAGACACTGCATAACAATTTTCAAGTCATTTGGACTAACGGTCAGGTGGTTATAGCCCTTTTCATGTTTTTTTCATGTTATAGCGCCACCTATTGTTCAATCGTCGAGATTTATTTACTGTGACCCCAGATTGAACTCATACACATGTGTACCAAGTTTGGTGAAGATATCTCATTTACTTCTCGAGTTATAGCCATTTTAGTAAAATAGGCTCCTCCTACAACGTTCAATTAGCGCCCCCTATCGACCATGAATCAAAATTTCGACTTTTTTTCGATAATTATTGATATTCAGACTCCAGAGAACATTTCTGCACTGGTTTGGTTCCGATCGGACAAAAAACCAGGGACTAGTTCGCAAAAGTAGGTTTTTGACATAATTCAAAATGGCGGAAAATTTACATACCAGAAATGAAATCGGAGATATACGTTTTGACCTTTAGTCGTTAAGCTTTCCAACGATATAAGACACTTGAGCCTACGACATACGGTCTAGGAGTTATGAGCAGTTTCGCGCATTTGGTCGCTATAGCGCCACCTATGGGCCAATCGAGGTCATAATTTGATAACCTCTCCTCGATTTTTGTACTACCATATGGCAAAGTTTCAAGGTTCCTGGTCTTACGGTTTGGGCTGCACGATGCGTTTTACGGCGGAATAATAATAATAATAATAATAATAATAATAATAATAATTAAAGCTGCAAGCAGCATTTATCGGGGTTCAAGCAGTTAAGGCCTTTAAGGCATTTAAGCACAAAAGCATCAAAAGTTATTAAGTTTTATTTAACAAACCAAAAATCTCGCTAGCGCCAACTAGTGGCTGATTTCTTTCAAAATTCTTACAGACCTCTAGAGCCATGATTTGAACATGCCTACCGAGTTTTGTTCCGATCGGCCTCCGTTAACCTTGTCTAATAGATGCTCAAACTTCATTGGCCGATGGCGGCCATGTTTTTGGAGATACGCTAATGTCCTCATAGACATACATGGCACCTTGGACCAAGACACTGCATACCAATTTTCAAGTCATTTGGACTAACGGTCAGGTGGTTATAGCCCTTTTCATGTTTTTTTCATGTTATAGCGCCACCTATTGTTCAATCGTCGAGATTTATTTACTGTGACCCCAGATTGAACTCATACACATGTGTACCAAGTTTGGTGAAGATATCTCATTTACTTCTCGAGTTATAGCCATTTTAGTAAAATAGGCTCCTCCTACAACGTTCAATTAGCGCCCCCTATCGACCATGAATCAAAATTTCAACTTTTTTTCGATAATTATTGATATTCAGACTCCAGAGAACATTTCTGCACTGGTTTGGTTCCGATCGGACAAAAAACCAGGGACTAGTTCGCAAAAGTAGGTTTTTGACATAATTCAAAATGGCGGAAAATTTACATACCAGAAATGAAATCGGAGATATACGTTTTGACCTTTAGTCGTTAAGCTTTCCAACGATATAAGACACTTGAGCCTACGACATACGGTCTAGGAGTTATGAGCAGTTTCGCGCTTTTGGTCGCTATAGCGCCACCTATGGGCCAATCGAGGTCATAATTTGATAACCTCTCCTCGATTTTTGTACTACCATATGGCAAAGTTTCAAGGTTCCTGGTCTTACGGTTTGGGCTGCACGATGCGTTTTACGGCGGAATAATAATAATAATAATAATAATAATAATAATAAAAATCAGTACAAATACAATAGGTGTTCAGCACTTCGTGCTTGAACCCCTAATAATTAAAGCTGCAAGCAGCATTTATCGGGGTTCAAGCAGTTAAGGCCTTTAAGCACACAAGCATCAAAAGACATTAAGTTTTATTTAGCAAGCATTTAACAACTGCCATCATAGATGAAAAAGTCAATTTACAGCCAATACAGGCAGTTTACCATAGGAAATATATGGTTTTAAAGCGTTTTTGCAGTTATAGCACCTTTTGCCTAGTCTTCTTATAGTCTTGCCTGATCTCCACCACTTTTATTAGTAGTACTCAAAGTGTGCCCATATATATGTGTCAGATTTGTTGTAAATATTTAATTTTGATAAGGAGTTTAGATAATAATATTCAGTGGCGTAACGAGCCACCACCGGGCCCTTAAGTAGGATTATCAAGGCGGGCTCCTTGATGACGCAATTGATGACATTGATGACGCAATGTCCGCGAGTTGGCTACCATGAATAGGGCAGGATATGATCATACACAGCATATAAGAGATGAGATGACTAACAAAATCAGGAGTAGCCTACGCTCACCAAAAACAAAACAAAAAAACAACAAAAAAAACAATGGGGACAGCGCACTATAAAACATTGTTAGGCCTAAGTCCAAATACATGAAAAAGATGCTCTCTTACATTATAGCAGGATTTTCCGGGCTTTCCTATGTGCAACTGCAAAGTTGTCGATTAGATCAGCATTGTGCGCACAGGCATTCTCAATTGACCCTTTGCAGGGAGTTTGATTGACAGGCGATCTGACTAATCATAATCCGCCATTTTGTCCAACAAAGCAGTCAGGAGAGTTAGTAGATTAACATAGGAGGATTTAAATTTGAAAAACAAAGTGTACTGACGTCTTAGCACTTTAAAACAACATTCCTTTTATGTTCATTCATGTTTATTTTAATGCTTTAAATTAACTAGAAGGAAGAGATGATCGGTTCACAAGCAGCTTTAACTGAGCCTCGAGTCTACAGCGATCTGTCAGACACATTAAAGAGTCACAAAACGGTATTTATTGTTTAAATGTCTCTAAAAAATGACTACATTTGAAAGGTGAGACTTTGTTTCATATCAAAAGTACTTGTCTGTCACCGCGCAGTCTTTTTTCTGATCCGCAATGTATTTTTCACTGCGTGAGAACTTGGTGTGGTGTGAGAGTGGCGTCGCTTGTCAGACATAGCAACAGTAACTAAAGTGGGCGGGTCTTTGCGACCGGTCATTGACAGTATGGACGGGGATTCGCCAGTCCCAATTCAAAACAAATTTCATCACAATCCATCATTGTTCGTTTCAAACATGTGAGAGCATCAAAATGATCCATGGGTGAAATTGATTGGATTTAATAAAAAATTTCGTCAGTTCCTATCATAATTTTAACATTTTGGCGTTATTGTTTAGCTATTTACCTATGTTTTCAAATTTCCTTTGTTTTTTTGTTGTTGTCTAGATCAGACTAACGGCTTTGAAGATAACCACAATTTTTTAAAGCTCTAAATGACACTTACAAAAACCATAAGGCGAAACCTGGCATGTTTGGTATTGTTGGACTTGGCAAGGATTCTTAGGAGGTCACTCCTGTGAAAAAAACACGGGCTTCCTTGAAACTTTTAAGGCTCCTTCAAGGCTTTGTGCCAATGACGTATACTGAGTTTTTTGAGATACACCAATGTTCTCATAGACTATCATGGCACCCTGGACAAAGACACTGCGTGCCACTTTTCAGTAGACTAACGGTTGGGTGCGCTTATAGCTATTTACATGATTTTTTTCACTGTTATAGCGCCACCAAGTGGCCAATTGTCACGATTTTTTTCGTGTCAACTCAGATTGAGCTTATGCACATGTGTCCCAAGTTTAGTGAAAATATCTCATTCCGTTCACAAGTTATAACCATTTTATAGCGCCACCAAGTGGTCAATTCTCATGATTTTTTTTCACGTGACCTCAGAATGAGCTCATGAACATGTGTCCCAAGTTTTGTGAAAATATCTCTTTCCGTTCACAAGTTATAACCGTTTTATAGTGCCACCTACTGGCCAATTGTTGCGATTTTTTTCAAGTGATCTCAGATTGAGCTCAGGAAGATGTGTCCCAAGTTTAGCAAAAAAATCTCTTTCTGTTCACAATTTATAACCGTTTTAGTAAAAGTGGCCCTGGTGCCATCAAAGATTTTGGTTCCCCTTATCGACCGTTAATTAAAATTTTGAATTTTTTGGATGATTATTGATTGTCAGACTCCAGAGAATATTCTTGCAGTGGTTTGGTTCCAATTGGTCGAAAAACCAAGGAGAAGTTCGCAAAAATAGGTTTTTCAAAAAAATGCAATTTACTCGAAATTGGCGCCGAAGGGCGAGCAAATCGGAGATAGCCATTTTGCCCGCCTTGAGCCAAGGATTCCAACGATATAAGACACTTGATCCTGGGACAAACGGTCTAAGAGTTATGAGCGATTTAGTACTTTTGGTTGCTGTAGCGCCACCTATGGGCCAATTGGGGTCATACTCTGATAGGTTGTCCCCAAATTGAGGCCTACCATCTGGCCAGGTTTCACGTCTCTAGGCCTTACGGTTTGTCCTGCACGATGCGTTTTACGAATCCTTACAATTACAATAGGGTTTCAGCATTTCATGCTTGAACCCCTAATAAGAATGAAGGCTTTTTGCCAGTTATAGCGCCACCTATGGTCCGATCTCCATGAAACTCTGCATGCTTCCTCACCATGTTCTGACACATATGCTCATCAATTTTTGTGAAGTTCTGAGTTTTCCTTTGGGATTTATAGGCTTTTTAGTGTATTTTGCCACGCCCCTTTTCTAAATGACCCTGTTACAGCCACCCAAATGCCAAAGTTCAACTTTTTTTCGATAATTATTGATCTAGAGAGTCCAGAGAATTGTCCTAGACTGGTTTGGTTCCGATCGGGCCAAAAACCAGGGACTAGTTTGCAAAAGTAGGTTTAGGACAAAATCCGACATAGCAGAAAATGTTCCCTGCCTACATCCAAATCGGAGATAGCCATTTTGTCCGCCTTGAGCCAAGGATTCCAACGATATAAGACACTTGATCCTGGGACAAACGGTCTAAGAGTTATGAGCGATTTAGTACTTTTGGTTGCTGTAGCGCCACCTATGGGCCAATTGGGGTCATACTCTGATAGGTTGTCCCCAAATTGAGGCCTACCATCTGGCCAGGTTTCACGTCTCTAGGCCTTACGGTTTGTCCTGCACGATGCGTTTTACGAATCCTTACAATTACAATAGGGTTTCAGCATTTCATGCTTGAACCCCTAATAAAAATCAGTACAAATACAATAGGTGTTCAGCACTTCGTGCTTGAACCCCTAAAAATCAGGACAATTACAATAGGGTTTCAGCACTTCGTGCTTGAACCCCTAATAAACTATTATTAAGTTATAATAAAGGGCAAAATTATTATTATTAACCCATGTGTGAATATGAGTAACTCAGATCATGTTTGGTCTCCAGACTCACGCTGAAGGAGTCGCTTATGCTGAAGGAGTCGTGGATGTTTTATGAAGTTAATTATTTTTTACTTTTAGCACTTTTATTTTTAACTATTAAAAATGACAAAACCACAAAAAAATAACCTTTAACTAAAACTAAAAAGAAAACATAAAATATAAAATAACAGTCATTTTCACAAATTAAATATTAAAATAATTATAAAATAAGAATGTTCCTAGTAATAATAATCAAACCCAAATTATAACTTTTTTTGAGTCATTCATTCATGAATTTAGGAAATGTACCCACTAAACATATTTGTATGATATTAATAATATTATTGTTGCTATAATAATAAAAATAATAATAATAATTATTATTATCTTATAATTATTTATATTAATATTATAATTATTATATTATAAATAATGGCTTATTTATTATTACTAATGGTAATATTAATAATGGTTTATTATTATTATTATTATTAAATGTCAGTGTTATTATTAAACCATGTGTGAATAATAATAATAATAATAATAATAATAATTTTTATTATTTTATCATTATTATTACATTATAATAAATGGCACATTTATTATTATTTACCCATGTGTGATTATTCTTATAAAGGGCAAAATGATTAATAACCCCATGTGTGAATAATAATAATAATAATAAACTATTATTAAGTTATAATAAAGGGCAAAATTATTATTATTAACCCATGTGTGAATATGAGTAACTCAGATCATGTTTGGTCTCCAGACTCACGCTGAAGGAGTCGCTTATGCTGAAGGAGTCGTGGATGTTTTATGAAGGTCAGTGGATTCAGTCCAATCAGGATCTTCAGGCTGGACTCTGGAGAAACACCTGAGATTGTCTGAGAAACACCTGAGATCTTCTGAGAAACACCTGAGATCTTCTGAGATCTGAGATACACCTGAGATCTTCTGAGATACACCTGAGATCTTCTGAGATACACCTGAGATCTTCTGAGATCTGAGAAACACCTGAGATCTTCTGAGAAACACCTGAGATCTTCTGAGATCTGAGATACACCTGAGATTGTCTGAGAAACACCTGAGATCTTCTGAGAAACACCTGAGATCTTCTGAGATCTGAGATACACCTGAGATCTTCTGAGATCTGAGAAACACCTGAGATCTTCTGAGATCTGAGAAACACCTGAGATTGTCTGAGAAACACCTGAGATCTTCTGAGATACACCTGAGATCTTCTGAGATACACCTGAGATCTTCTGAGATACACCTGAGATCTTCTGAGATACACCTGAGATCTTCTGAGATCTGAGAAACAATTGAGATCTTCTGAGAAACACCTGAGATCTTCTGAGATCTGAGATACACCTGAGATCTTCTGAGATACACCTGAGATCTTCTGAGATACACCTGAGATCTTCTGAGATCTGAGATACACCTGAGATCTTCTGAAATACACCGGAGATCTTCTGAGATCTGAGAAACACCTGAGCTCTTCTGAGATACACCTGATATCTTCTGAGATACACCTGAGCTCTTCTGAGATACACCTGAGATCTTCTGAGAAACACCTGAGAACTTCTGAGATACACCTGAGATCTTCTGAGATACACCTGAGATCTTCTGAGAAACACCTGAGATCTTCTGAGAAACACTTGAGATCTTCTGAGAAACACCTGAGATCTTCTGAGAAACACCTGAGAAACACCTGAGATCTTCTGAGATACACCTGAGATCTTCTGAGATCTACCTGAGATCTTCTGAGAAACACCTGAGATCTTCTGAGATCTTCTGCTCCTCAGGACTCACTGTCTCTGTGACACACAATGCAGTCGCTTCACTTTTATAAACCGGTTCAACTGAATGTTGAAGTTGCTCAGATGCAAACGAACCATTCATTATTACACGAGTCCGTTGATTCCTTCCCAGTGTTGACAATCTCACGCCGGAGAACTGGGACTGAGGAAGAGAAACTATGAAGAGTTGGACGATCATGTGAGTGTGTGTGTGTGTTGTTCTTCTGAAGGGCTCGTCTATGAACGTCTTTCCCGCACTGTGAGTGTGTGAGTGTGTTTCTGTCATGATGTGATGATCGAATGAATCTGGAGAGTCTCACTCTTACAACGAAAGGTTCAGTGGTTCTTGACTCAATGGTCTTATGAAATGTCTTAAATGATTGCATAATACGGTAACACTTTACTTAAAGTGTTTAATGTTGTTTATGTGTCTATGTGGTGTTATTAATCTGCTTTAAGACAAACCATGTGTAAATTCATAAGTTGACACCATTGCTGAGTATTTTCTCCTTAAAACTGCAGTGAACCAAAGACAGTCTCAAACACACGCTTTGAAATCGCTGGTGTTTCTGACGTCACAAACTACCTTGTAACCAATCAGATCAACGTGTGATCGTCAACCAGTGGATCTCTGAGCTGAGTGAGTGAGTGGAGGCGGGGCTCATTTGCATATTCATAGAACCGCGCATACTAAATGAGGCAAGGGTGTCGAGTTACACTCAAGATATTTTAAGGCATGAAGTTTTTTTTCAAGGAGAAAACTTTAAAATATGTAACTTTGACTTTAAAGCCTTTGTGTAATGCATTACATAGGTATTCATAATGTGCATTATATCTTTTCATAAATAATTGTATCCAAAGTTAAAATATAATATTTGCAGATCTGAAATTGCTTCTTTGTCATGTGTTTTAATGCTTTCTATGCAATGAATAGATAAGTATTATAATGTATTATAACGGTGGGTACAGTTAATCATGAGATCATATAAAGTGCATAATTAATGCATTAAAATACATGATAATGCATTGTATATAAAGGCTTTAATATGCATAATAGGCTATTTAACAGGTTATTTGCATTTTTTCTATTTAATTCATAAAGTGTAATTAAAATGAAAAGAAATTGAAATAAAACTAAATGATTTAATTAAAACTATATCCATAAGATGATCCCACACTTTAAAAAAAGTTTTTTTTAAAACCATTTTTATTTCCCAAAGTTAGAAGTCCTTAAAAGGTTTTAGAGACATTTTAATAATCTCGACTAAATAAGATGTTATAGGTTCCATTTTTGTAATATTCACATGATGGGAAGCACTATATGAAGCGTCTGACGGAACCCTTTAATGTTCTATAAAGAACCTTTCGTTCTAAGAGTGTTTCTGATGTCTGTCAGTCTTTCCGTTCTCATCTGGTTTATCCTGAGTCGAGCTGCAGAAAGAGTGTGTGTTTTACTGGCACTTAATGAACCAATACGACCTAAACCTCTTTTCATCCTCACAATCGACTCGTTTACTCGCATACATGGTCTTATTGTGAATGATCCATCATTCAGGTTCTCTCAAGGAAATCAAATGTGTGGCAAAAAAGTAGTAAATTAAAACAGCATGCACTCGAAAATTTTTTTGGTTCTTTCAACCCATGTTTGGGTCAAATATGGACGAACCCAACCGTTTAAAAAATGAATTCAAAATTTTAAAGGGGTGGTACAATGCCCTTTTCACAAGATGTAAAATATGTGTGTGTGTGAAGGTTCAGCTCAAAATACCCCACAGATATTTTTATATAGCATGTTAAAATGGTCTCTTTTTGAGGGTGAGCAAAAACATGCCGTTTTGTGTCTGTTCCTTTAAATGCAAATGAGCCGCTGCTCCCGGCACAGGGGGCGGAGCTACAAGAGCTTGTGTATTCAGAAAACAACATTTCTGAATGGTTAGTTGATGAATTTATTTAGCTGATGTGGAGTTAACTATCTTCAAGTCGTTGATTAGCATATTCTGTCTTGATAATCTATAAATTGCGTATCTGGGGGCGTGGTTTATGCAAATATTGGGGGTTGGTGATGTCACTAACCCGGGAGGAATGTGGTGTAGTCTCTACCAGCCGTTTGTTGTAGTCATTTCTTTAAAAGCAAATATCTCCCTTTGCTTTGAACTTTGAGCGTTGTAACTTTGCAGATGTTGTTTATGATCAAACAGCAACATTACACACTAACTAAAGTTAGAAAAGTCCAATCATAATCAACCACCCCACAAGCGGTTGGTTTTGTCCATATTTGACCCAAACTTGGGTTGAAACAACCCAGCATTTTTTAGAGTGTATCATTTAGACTTCGCTTTTTCACAACGGCTGTATGATCGAATGCACCAATGTTCTGATGATAGTTGCATTTAGTAATATTAATAACTGGAGTAATCAGTTCTTCCACTATGCTGTGACTACAGAAACTTGAATCTGCGTTTGATTGACAGCCACTCCAACAGGCTCGTCCAATCAGGATTCAGGTTCTAATAACAGCTCTGATAACAGCTCATTTGTTTATGAAAGTACATTCAAATTAATAGAAAGAAAAGTATGATTTTCTGAATCATATCAAAGCTGTTATAGAGCAATTATTGAAGCTGCATTATTGATGATATCGTCTTCTGATTGAGATTAATCCCAGAGACGAATCCTTCCAGGGATCCATGATGCTTCACTGAGAAGCACGAGCTGAGAGTGACTGAAGCTGTTACGCACATATCCAAAGGATTTTTATTGTATTACACACACGACTCAAAGGAAATGTACAGTTTTTTAAAGGTGCAGGATGCAAAATTATAATTCACTTAAAATTGTGATTATTTTCTCACCCTCGTGTCCTTCCAAACCCAAGTGTGTATTCAGTCTCAGTGTCGATGTTTGTATGAGAGTCTAAGTGAAAGAAACCAGGTGAATCTGGGAAGCGAAATATTCTTTCATAACTTCGCCTAAAATAATAATAATAATAATGTCAGCGTGTGTTTCTTCTGCTGTCGCCTTATTGTGTTGTATGATCGTTTATTGCATTTTTAAAAAATTTCAGAAACCATGCTTTAAGCATAACTCGATTCAGGCCTCGTGAGTGTGATATTAATGTAGTGTTATGAATATTGTGCACCGCTGATGTCATTGTCACGCGTTTCATTTGTTGTTGTTGAAGTGCTGAAGTCATGAGGTTTATGTTCACGTTTCAGAAGCTCTTAAAACAACTTGCACTAAAAAAAAGAGAGATATAAAAATCCTAATGCTTCTATGACTGATGATCTCACAGATGAAATGCACTTTAGCAAGTATGATTTTTAATGTGTGAATTTGCACAGGTTAATCTCACAATCCAGATCATATTTCATTCAAAATTTAAAAAATCAAGTGAATCAATAGCCTATTTTTGGAACTATTATTATTATTATTATTTATTATTATTATTAAAAGTGTATATATATATATATCTTAAGTTAAGCATTAAGTATTGTTGTGCGGTCTTTAATAATGAAATACACTTTTTACATTACAGTAAACCGCGAGTACAGTGAAATGTGCTTTATTAACAAAACGTCACAAAGTAGAAATAATTTCTTATGTTCCTTTTTTCTTTGTATTTTGCGGTTTAATGTCACCTCGACATATTTTTGTGAGATTCACCCGTACACTTTGTTCATACTTGACATTTGCTGTTATTAAAATGAGTTCAGGCAGAATGAAAGACACATGAATTCACATCATAAAATAAAATACATGCGATTTGTAGGTTTTATTTTCACAATTTCCTGCAATAAAACATCATGGGATATGAAATCTATAACTGTTCAGTGTTTAAACATCAAAATGCATATTTTTATGTATCCATATGTGACTTTCTGGAATATTTTACCAAAGCTTACAAACATGAGATTCACAAAATTTCACTTTAAATCAGCCTTTATAAGAATTATGCATCGTCACTGAATTATGAATTATGGCATTAACAAATTTATGTTGTCACTCCGACAATGAATATGTTCAATGTTTTTTCTTACAGAAGTCATTTAATGTGCTTTATTTTGTAGACTTCAGTCATTATTACCCATGAGCCTCTTTCTCTGAGCCAATTCACATGCAATAACTGGTAAACATACCAACACTTGTTGTTGTTGTTGTTGTTGTTGTTGTTTTTCTCTGTGATGGAAAAAGTAAAGCCTCAATCGTCCTGTCTGAATATTCCATATAAACATTTGCAATAATGCTAATAAAGACATGTACTGTTTCTTTAAGAAGCGTGTCCTCTGTTGCTCAGTCTGCACGGCGCTCGCTCTCTGTGTAATTCATTCGCAATAAAAGTGATTGTTTTTCATGCGACTTTTTGAGTTCTTCATACTTCACTTTGACCAAATGTATTTTTCAACCTAGTGATGTTTAATATTTAATCAAAAACGAAATGTGTTGAAAAAATATTACAGTAAATGGCTAATATGAGCCAATAAATGCTCCTCTGCTGCCATCTAATGATTATACTGATCATTTATTTTATTTATAAATAAATAAAAGTGTTTTCTATCAGATGTTGTCATTAGCGGCGCTCCTGTATGAAGAGTTCAGATGTGACCGCTTGACGCGACTCGATTTATTTCATTTATTCGTTCATTTACACAAGTGGCGACATTAACAAATAAAGCAGCAGTAATAAATATCATGTTTAAAATGCGTGTAAAGCTGCTTATTCCTCCATTTAAAGAGATACTTAATATAAACCAAAAATAAATTAATATATACCTTAATATAACCTATAAACCTTAATATAAACCCAAAAATAAACATTTCACTTTCATTTATTCCCTCATGTTGTACCAAACCAAATGTTATTTTCTTTCATCTTTAAAACAAACTCCAATTATATTTTTGTTTACAAACATTAATATTTAAATTAATATTTTTGCAAACCTCTAAAAATAATTTAAAAACAATGATAAAAAAAAAGGTTGCCAGAACTTTACCGTAATAAAACAAAATACAGTAACAACAGTTTTACAGCCTGGACTTAAATGTAATAGAATAGAACAATATATATTTCATTAAATTAAATAATGTAAATATACCAAAACTAAATAAAACTACTTTAAAAACACAGATGATAAAGAGAAACCAACGTAGTCATTTCCACAATCTGAGATAAATATCAATATATAGACACAAATATATGGTAACACACAATAGTAAAATAATGCAACAAACATCCATTAAACAACATACAACCCTAATGTACATAACTGGAGAAAATATGTTTCTTGCCGGATATAGCATTTTCCAAAAACGGTATGTTTAACAATATTTCACTGTAAAATTACATGAAATGTCTCAGATTTATACAGTTTAACAGAGTACGGTAACTTACCTGTTACAGATTTTTACCATAAATAAAAGAAGAACCATTAAAGTATCCCAGCAATAATCCATAAACAGTATTTTCCAGTGCTTTTATGGTTCATATTTGAAGGTTGACCATATAAATCATCATCAACATTCTGACTGACGTTTGTGTTTCACAGGAGACAGAAAGACATGCAGGTTTGTAATTTCATTTAGTCTGCGTATTGTGTATTATTGTGCATTGTTTATTATTGTGCATTGTTTATTCATATTGTCCCTTCAATATTCATTGTCTTATTATGTTACTGTTTCTAATGCCCTTCATCTTTCTTGAGAGGAATGGACAAAATAAGAATAGCATTGAACTGTAGTAAAGTACGGCTGAAAAAAAGATCTTGAATCTAATGAATAAAAGTGTGTAAATAATGGCAAAATGTTCATTTTTGGGCTGAATTGACCGTTCGCAAAGACATGCCCCCTTTAGTTACTGTTGCTATGTCCGACAAGCCATGCCACTCTCTCACACACACACACACACACACGTTCTCACGCGGTGAAACACACATCGCGGAGCAGAGAGGACACTGACAATGCGCTGATACACAGGACAGACCCGGTTACTTTTGATATGAAACAAAGTCTCAACTTTCAAATTTGGTAATTTTCTAAAGAAATTTACACAATAAATGCCGTTTTGTGTCTCTTTAATGTGTCTGACAGATCGCTCAGTTAAAGCGGCTCGTGAACCGATCATCTCTTCCTTCTAGTTCATTTATAGCATCAAATAAACATGAATGAACATCAGAAGGAATGTTGTTTTAACCGCGGAAAGATGCCAGTAACGTTACACTCCGTTATTCAAGTTCAAATCCCCCAACGTTACTCAGGCCCTGTCCCAAATGGCACACTTCATGTGGACTTTTGGTCTCGTGGACTTAAATTGCGCGTGCTCGTCGAGTCTACGAGTTCGTATGCCGTCCCATTCAGCATTTGAAGTGTGCTCAGCAGCGCCCCCTTTGTTCCCTTGAAGCCCGCATAGACGCAGGCTCCACACACTTTAAAGGAGCCGTATGTAAGATTGTGGCCAAAACTGGTACTGCAATCACTTTCAAATGACTGTAGAGCGGTGTATCCCCTCCCCCTCCCCCCTGACTCCAGGTTGCCAGATAGGCTGCAGGATCCAGCAGGAACATCGGCTGCTACAAGGAGCTTCCAATGGCAAGTGACGAGTCCTACACAGTACGTTTTTTTTCGGACTTTGTCACGACGTATTTCGGATTCATAACGAGGTCTTTTAGGTTTCGTAACGTTAGACATTTTTTATCCGACACGTTTGTAGCTGCAGCTGTGGTAACTAGAGCAGATCTGGCAACCCGGATGCCGAAACACTACTGACTTCGTGATTGGTAGATAGCTGGAGGGTGGAGCATCAGGCCAAAACACAACATGACATCATCAACATCAGTTGAGGGCTGCAACTTCACTTTTAAATGACAATATCCTGGCCGGACTACTGTTGTCAGTGATATAAGTATTTGAAATGAACATGATTTCTTAATGTCTAGTGAGTGACATATCAGGGCCATTTTATGATTAATTGAAATACATTTCTTACATACAGCTCCTTTAACTACCCAGGAATCCTTGCGAAAGGCCAGTCAGACGACGGATGGGAGGAGATTTCGCTCACGGACAATTGTTGACATGCTGAGAAGAAAATATTACGTTTTTTATGACCTAGATGTACATTTTACCAGTCGTAACCCAGTTTATACAAACATTATGGTCATCGAGCAGTGGTTGAGGTCTCAGACATAATAATAGCGTGTTGAATAATACGATTGCATTATGATTCATTAAATCAACAGAACCGGATGTCAGGGCTTTACTGAGTCATATATAAACACAGTATGAATATTGAAACCTGTAAATTCATCTGAAACTCATGCACATTTTCATTATGTGTTAAAATTGTAATCTTAGTTCAAATGGAACATTATGTATTATTATGTACAACTGTATACATCATTTAAATAAGCATGATGTATCTATTGTCTAATGCCCAGGTGGCATACACAATATCAAAGTATAGAACTGTAAAAGCCGGCTGTGTAGTGGACATGGAGAGCAAAAATGTGATTTCTCCTGTCCAACAACAACCAGACCGTTATTTCCGGCGAGATGATCGAGTCTGTCCCAAAAATACCTCTCAATGCGCCCTCGTGGACTCGCGCCAAGGGCCCTATAGGTCTGCACTACATGACGTCACCAAAGTGTGGACTCTGAGGAAGTCCACAAGTCCGGAGTGTGCCATTCGGGACAGGGCTTATCTCTCCTGACTGCTTTGTCGGACAAAAATGGCGGATTTGGCGGATGGCGGCTTATGATTGGTCAGATCACCTGTCAATCAAACTCCATGCGAAGGGTCAATTCTGTCTTTAAGATGTTGTTTTTCCTCTAAAGAGATATTCTCTGTGTGTGTGTGTGTGTGTGTGTGTGTGTGTGTTTGATGATTCTGTCAGTGTTTGCAGGCCTTGGGCCGATGCCTGTAAATGTCAATCCCATGACCTCCAGGCTTCGGCGTGTCACAGATTCTCTATCTCTCTCCGTGTGTGTGTGTGTGTGTGTGTGTGTGTGTGTGTGTGTGTTTGGTTGCAGGACGACGCCGTCGGCTCACTGTGTCTGTCTGACGTTATTTATGTCTCATGCTGTGAGAGACTGTCTGATGTTTCTTCCAAAACCCAGATGATGACGACTGGAAGATGAATATCGCTCGGTTTCTCTCAAAGCAAATCTCTCGTTTTGCTTTTACAGGTTAAAAATCTGTGTGTGATAACGTCTCGGTTACGGATGTAACCCTCGTTCCCTGAGTGGGAACGGAGACGTTACGTCGGATGACGACGATTGGGGTTTCGCTTAGAAGCCTATCACCTTCGAGTATATAAAACGAGCCAATGGCAATGAAATGCCATGGGTCTGCGGAATTTGCATAGCGTAACTCCGCCCGCCGCAGGGGGTATATAAGGAAGTACGCTGGCACAATGCAGATATGTCTTCGCTGAGGAGCCGAGACTAGCCCCCAGGCGTTTTTCAGCGGTACAGCGGAAGTGGCAGGAAGATGTAACGTCTCCGTTCCCACTCAGGGAACGAGGGTTACATCCGTAACCGAGACGTTCCCTTTCGTGGTCACTCCGAGTTACGTCGGATGACGACGATTGGGGTTCCAGTCTAATCACGCCACCTCGGCTGTCTTCCAGTGCCCTGCGTAAGTCTGAGCTCCCTGTTGTGAGACTAGCACGAACGAAGGAGTCCTACTTAACACAGGGATACCAAGGTACACTGGGAAGCATATCTCCAGAGAGAAATATGCAATTATGCCCAGCCATTGATGGGGGGGACTTAGAATACACATATGACCCAGAGGGCTGCATATGGAAAATCACTGGGGTGTCCAGCCGCAGGTGGAATTTTAAACCCCAGGGGTGGCAAGGTGGCCTGCCAAGGGAAAGACACACGCTCACAAGGAGACTTACAGTGGAATACACATGTGGGGGTCGCCCAGAGGGGGAACCATGCACATGGCGGCACCTAGTCAAGCGCAAAAGCTGCGTTATGGCAGATTGGCATAACTCAGGCGTTGACGTAACCAGTGCTGGAGGAAACTCAGAGCTTATCAGACTCACCTGAGAGAAATATCGCACGTATCCCGTCCGTGGAGAGGAATGGCGAGCAAGCGAAGACACCTGAGCAGAATCTAGCACCGGCTGGTTGAAGCGAGTACATGAGAAGAAACTGGCTCTACTCGGAGATTATAGAATCTCGCGAATGTGTTGGGTGTCGCCCAGCCTGCAGCTCTACAAATGTCTGTTAGCGAGGCGCCATGCGCTAGAGCCCAAGAGGAAGCCACACTACGTGTGGAGTGGGCTTTCACACCAAGGGGGCACGGACGACCTTGCTGCTGGTATGCCAAAGCAATGGTATCCACTATCCAGTGGGATAACCTTTGCTTTGAGAGAGCCTTTCCCTTCAGCTTCCCACCATGACAGACAAAGAGCTGGTCTGAGGTCCTGAAACACCGCGTTCTGTCTACGTAAGCACGGAGGGCGCGTACTGGACAGAGCAGTGCCAAGGCTGGGTCTGCCTCCTCCAAGGGCAGCGCTTGCAGGTTCACTACCTGGTCTCGAAAGGGTGTGGTAGGAACCTTGGGCACGTATCCAAGCCGGGGTCTCAGGATCACGTGAGAGTTAGCCGGCCCGAATTCCAGGCACGCTTCGTCAACCGAAAATGCCTGCAGGTCCCCTACCCTCTTGATGGAGGCCAATGCAACCAGGAGCGCTGTCTTCATTGACAGGAACTTAAGCTCCACTGATTGTAAAGGCTCAAATGGAGCACTCTGCAGGGCAGTTAGAACCACTGAGAGGTCCCAAGAGGGTACGAAGGGAGGACGAGGAGGATTTAGTCTCCTCGCTCCCCTCAGGAACCTGACGATCAGGTCGTGCCTTCCCAGAGACTTACCATCAACTGCTTCGTGATGTGCGGCAATGGCGGCAACATACACTTTCAGGGTGGAGGGAGACAGCCTTCGCTCCAACCCTTCTTGCAGGAAGGAAAGCACGACACTGATCGGGCATTTCGTGGGTTCTTGATGTTTAGAAGAACACCAGTTGACGAAGAGGTTCCACTTCAACGCATAGGCATGTCTCGTGGACGATGCTTTAGCGGAAGTGATGGTAGCCACCACCGCAGGTGGTAGGGTACTCAAACCTGCCTCGTCCCGTCCAGGAGCCACACGTGGAGGTTCCAAAGATCGGGACGAGGGTGCCATAAGGTGCCCCGTCCCTGAGAAAGGAGGTCCTTCCTCAGAGGAATTGGCCAGGGAGGTGCTGTCGCGAGGAGTACTAGTTCGGAGAACCAGGTCCGGTTGGGCCAATACGGGGCAACCAAAATGACCTGCTCCTCGTCCTCCCTGATCTTGCGCAAGGTCTGCGCAAGAAGGCTCACTGGGGGAAACGCATACTTGCGTAGGCCCCGCGGCCAGCTGTGCGCCAGTGCATCCGTGCCGAGCGTGCCCTCGGTCAGGGAGTAAAACAGGTCGCAATGGGACGAGTCGTGGGAGGCAAACAGGTCTACCTGTGCGTCGCCGAACTGATCCCAAATCAGCTGGACCGTCTGGGGATGGAGTCGCCATTCTCCAGCGAGAGGCCGAACTCGAGACAGCTCGTCGGCCGCCTGGTTCAGGTGTCCCGGGATATAAATGGCTCGAAGCGACCTCAGATGCTTCTGACTCCATATGAGGAGGTGGCGAGCGAGTTGCGACATACGGCGGGAGCGTAGACCACCCTGGTGGTTGATGTACGCTACTGTTGCGGTATTGTCTGATCGGACTAGTACGTGCTGGCCCCTGAGCAGCGCATGGAAGCGGTGCAGGGCGAGACGTACACCCAGCAACTCGAGGCAATTGACATGCCAAAGGCGCTGGGGTCCTGTCCAGGAGCCCGCGGCAGCATGACCATTGCACATGGCGCCCCAGCCCGTGTTGGAGGCATCTGTTGACACAACAACATGCCGGGAAACTCGTTCTAAGGGCACTCCGGCCCGTAGAAAATTGAGGTTCGCCCACGGGGTGAAGGTCTGACGGCAGGCTGGAGTCACTGGGACTCGGAGCGTGCCGTGTTGCCATGCCCACCTCGGGACTCGATCGCGAAGCCAAAGCTGAAGCGGTCTCATATGAAGCGGTCTCATATGAAGCAATCCCAGCGGCGTTACTGCGGCTGCGGATGCCATATGCCCCAGGAGCCTCTGAAAAAGTTTCAGTGGAACCGCACTCTTGTCCTCGAACTGACGAAGACAAGTCAGCAGTGACTGCGCGCGCTCGCTCGTAAGCTGCGCGCACATGGCGACCGAGTCGATCTCCATACCGAGAAAAGAGATCCTCTGCACGGGGCAGAGTTTGCTCTTCTCCCAGTTGACCCGAAGGCCCAGACGGACTAGGTGCCGGAGCACTAGGTCCCTGTGTTCGCAAACCTGGTCTCGAGAGTGAGCTAGGATAAGCCAGTCGTCGAGATAGTTCAGGATGCAAACCCCGTGTTCCCGAAGGGGAACAAGGGCTGCCTCGACGACCTTCGTAAAGACGCGAGGAGACAGGGCTAGCCCGAAAGGGAGAACCGCGTACTGGTATGCCTGCCCCTCGAAAGCAAACCGTAGAAACGGTCTGTGTCGAGGTAAAATGGAGACATGGAAGTAGGCGTCCTTCAGGTCGATCGCTGCAAACCAATCCTGCGGCCGCACACACTGGAGGATGTGTTTGGCCGTTAGCATCTTGAACGGCAGCCTGTGAAGGGAGCGGTTCAAGACGCGCAGGTCGAGGATTGGCCGTAACCCACCGGACTTCTTGGGTACAATGAAGTAAGGGCTGTAGAAGCCGGACTTCATTTCGGCTGGAGGGACAATCTCGATCGCACCCTTCGCCAGCAGGGTGACGACCTCCGCTCTCATGACAGGGGCATTGCCACCGACCATAGTGAAGCGGACTCCGCTGAAGCGGGGAGGAGATCGCGCGAACTGAATCGCGTAGCCGAGCCTGATGGTTCTCGCGACCCAGCGGGACAGTCTGGGAAGCTCTAGCCAGGCCTCCAGAAAGTGCACCAGCGGGGTCATACGAACCACAGACGTACCGTCGGTGGGGCAGCGAGGCGGAATGACCGGCACCGGCGAGGGTGGCATCGCGGCCCTGTGCGGGGGCACGGTCATTAACCGCGTCCTGCCAGAGGAGGCCAGGGGAGGGCGCGCGTCCCACGGGGGCGTGCTCTGGCAGGGGTCTGGCGACAGAGGGGGATGAGAGGAGCGTGGCGCGTGGGCGGCGCGTGCTGTCATCCCAGACCTCTGGGACAGAGGAGGGCGGCAGTGGCGGGACCCGAGGGTGGCGCGCACTGCGGCCCTCTGGCTCTGTAGGCTCAGGATTGGGGATTTCGATTCTTTCTTTAACCACATTAGGGTGCTGCCCGTCGTGGGACGAGCAGCGGGGAGTGGAGAACAAAAGATTCTCCCCCGGCCCTCCACCGGGGGAAGGAGTGGCCCTGCTACCACCTCCTGTAGAGAAAAGAAACCCAATCCTGAGCTGCCCGTCTCAGGAGCGCCGCTTAGCCTGGCGTTTAGCGGGCTGCGGGGCTGGAGAGGGCTGTGGCGCCTTCCTTCGGCTTCCTCCACGACGCGGCCCAGATGAAGGCTGCTGCTGGGGCCGTGCGGGAGGGGCGGGAGCCGTGGGAGGGCACCCTCGGCGGCGAGCAGGCTGAGGATTCTGTACCGACGGCTGAGCAGCAGAGCGTCGGGGCAGAATGTGCTTAATCGCCTCAGTCTGCTTCTGAGCAGTCGAAAACTGTTGGGCAAAGTCCTCGACTGCACCGCCGAAAAGGCCGGCCTGGGATATGGGAGCGTCAAGCAGACGAGTCCGCTCGGGCTCACGCATATCAGCCAGGTTCAGCCAGAGATGTCTCTCCTGGACCACAGCTGTGGACATCACCAAACCCAGGGAGCGCGCGGTCACCTTCGTCGCCCGGAGAGCGAGGTCGGTGGCGGCGCGCAGCTCATCGAAGAGCCCTGGGTCTGTCCTACCCTCGTGCATGTCACGAAGCATCTTGGCCTGGTAGACCTGTAAGATGGCCATGGCATGCAAAGAGGCAGCTGCCTGTCCCGCCGCTCTGTAAGATTTCGCCACCATGGTAGACGAGAATCTACAGGCTTTGGACGGGTGCTTAGGATCACCACGTGATGAAGCGCTTGTCGGACACAGCTGCATCGCGACAGAACGTTCAACCGTGGGAATCCCAGTGTACCCACAAGCATCAGCTCTATCGAGGGGAGGAAAGGCGGAGAAAGCCGACGAACGATCACGGGAAGACATGGGAGCCTTCCAGGACCGCGTGACTTCCTCATGCACTTCCGGGAAGAATGGTATTGGGGTTGGGCGGCGACGGGTGTCAGCGGCCGCTCCCAAAAACCAATCATCCAGCCGCGAGCGCACTGGATCAGGTGGCGGGGACCACTCAATACCAATGGCCGCGGCTGCCCGGGAAAGCATGGCGGTCAGCTCGGGATCAGACTCGGGCAATGCTGGCACGCCCGAGGGCGGCAACACAGCCGAATCCTCACTTCCCGAGGACTCGCGCCCACCTTGTGATGCAGCGATAGACATAGTATCTTCCTCTGGAGCTCCAAACGAGACGCGCTGGGGCTCCGAAGAGGGACCAGCGGTCTCAGTTTGAACACTCGCGGGTGCTGATGCTGGAGAGGGGTGTGTGGACCGTGGACGTGTCGGCGGTATGTCCCACACAGTCACCCTCAGGTCACCCCGGCCACCAGCCGAAGTACTAGCCCTCTCGGGACCAGTAGATCGGGGTGTGGGTAGGGGGACTCTCGCTCTAGTGAGCTCATTGAGTCTCGACCGCAACATAGAGATGGTCATGTTCCCGCAGTGGGAACATGAGTCATCCACGAACGCTGCTTTAGCGTGATCAACGCCCAAACACGCTAAGCAGCGATCGTGCCCATCAGAGAAAAATATCTCGCCACCGCAACCAGAAGTGCACGGGCGAGGCATCTTTAAAAAGACGTGCCACGTGCAATGCTCTTTTTGTGAGAGGAAAAACTCCGCGGATGCTGAAGCGAACAGGGAGAAACACACTATCTGTCAGATCACTGACAAGATCAGCAGGGTAGTGAGCACTCGCTGAAATCGCCGTCACACCAACACCGGAGAGTTCGCTCGTCTCGAAGGTAAGAGAAGACTAACTCAGAATATTTGGCTTGCAGGAGTGGAGAAGTTCTCGGCTCCGAAGCGAAAACATATCTGCATTGTGCCAGCGTACTTCCTTATATACCCCCTGCGGCGGGCGGAGTTACGCTATGCAAATTCCGCAGACCCATGGCATTTCATTGCCATTGGCTCGTTTTATATACTCGAAGGTGATAGGCTTCTAAGCGAAACCCCAATCGTCGTCATCCGACGTAACTCGGAGTGACCACGAAAGGGAACCATGGTGCCGGTTGAATAGTCTGATCCGAAATAGATTTGATGCTTTTTTACCAACAGTAACACAATGAAAAACAAACAAATCAGGTAAAAACGCGGGAAACCTTTAATATTCTCACCTTACAAAAAACGTGATTTTTAAATCAATTGTTTTTCCACACTGTTTTGTTTAAAATGTTTAAAGCCCCCCTGTGGTGGAAAATCCAGCTTTTAATGTTGTTTATGTGTCTATATGGTGTTTTTAATATGCTTTAAGACAAACCATGTGTAAGTTCATAAGTCGACAGCATTGCTGAGTATTTCCTCCTTAAAACTGCAGTGAACCAAAGACAGTCTCAAACACACGCTTTGAAATCGCTGGTGTTTCTGACGTCACAAACTACCTTGTAACCAATCAGATCAACGTGTGATCGTCAACCAGTGGATCTCTGAGCTGAGTGAGTGAGTGGAGGCGGGGCTCATTTGCATATTCATAGACCCGCGCATACTAAATGAGGCGAGGGTGTCAAGTTACAGTCAAGATATTTTAAGTAATAATTTTGACTTTTTATGTCAATTTTCTTTTTAAGTCATTTTTTTTTACTTTTTAAGTCAAATTTTTAAGTAATAAGCTTGTTATAATTTTGACTTTTGAAGTAATAATTTCGTTTTTTTTGTCAATTTTGACTTCTTAAGTCATGACTTTTTAAGGAATAGTGTTTACTTTTTATCTCATAAATTCGGCTTGAATTTTGACTTTTTGTATCATAATTTTGTTTTGACTTTTTAAGTAATAATTTAAAAAAAATTGTCAAATTTGACTTTAGTCATGACATTTTAAGGAATAATTTAGATTTTATGTCATCATTTTGCCAATGGCAGATATTTGTTCTTGTTTTAAGCATAAACTCACTTCATTTTGATTCACATTTCAGAAAATATATTATTATAATCAGTCATTTTCCTTCTCCCGTAAATTTATGATTTAATAATGTTTAGATATTTGTACTGTAAAACAAGATATACATATATTCAAGATTTAGATGTAGATAGTTTCTGCGTCAGTTTTCTGGTCACCATCACTAACCTAAAGATGCATTTAAACAATAAGAGACATTTGCTGAAATAATAATGAGAAACACAGAAGCTTCCCGTTTAGTATTCACACACACACACACACGCACGCACGCACGCACACGCACGCACGCACGCACACGCACGCACGCACGCACACGCACGCACGCACACACGCACACACACACACACACACACACACACTGAATGAGTGTTTCACACAGCCAGGTTAATTACAGTCGTAATCAAGCATGCAATGAATACTCCATGAGCAAAGGCATGACTAATGGAGTTCAGATGAATGTCACACAATATGATCTGACTCAATCTGTCTTTCTTCATTCTTTAACTCATGCATGGGATCACTTTCCACACACAGTCAAACGATTTTTTTTAAATAAAAAAATGCAGTAAAAATCTGAAATATTATTATAATGTAAATCATCTGTTTTCTATGTGAATATACAGTAAAGTGTAATGTATTCCTGTGATCAAAGCTGAATTTTCAGCATCATTACTCCAGTCTTCAGTGTCACATGATCCTTCACAAATCATTCTAATATGAGGATTTGATGCTCGATTATTATTGGAGCTCAGCTCAATTGTTAATAATGGTTCTTATTAATATCAGTGTTGAAAACAGGTTTTGCTGCTTATAAGATTATTGGAAACCATATATTGTATATATAAGGGGTTTCCACTAAAAAATGTCATACTTAAAATGTCATATGATGACTTAAAAACTCAAAATTGTGACTTAAAATTTTAAAATGGACCAAAGTCAGAATTATTACTTAAAAAGTCCAAACTGACTTAAAAAGTCAAAATTATGACAAAAAGTTAAACCTATTTCTTAAAGATTTCTCATATAACCTCAGAAGACCAATCCTCAAAATGATGAACTCCATTATTGACAGAAGATGCTCTTCAGAAGATTGAATATAATTATCTTTCTTGATTAAAATTCATTCTAAATGTAGAAGAATAGCAGAGTTCACACCAGCTATAACAATAACAATACAGACGAATGATATCGCTGGAATCACTTTCACTGTGGTTTTGTTTCATCTGATGAATGATAAAAACATTGAGTGTGAGCATTTAGTATATTAATTGCTTAAATGATAATAAACAGACCGTTTTTGTCCATTGGTGTGAATGTGGCCTTTATAATGACTATAATAACATATGATAAATCTTCCACACACTTAAAAACGTGGCACGTGTTTCCCGGCTCTGTCCGTCCTCTTAGAGCATGTGCAGATGTACTTCAGTTTCTTCTCTGTCTGTGGATTATGAGTGGGATTATATGTCAGCTCATCTCATCCTCACCCATGATGGATATTAGCTCAGTTTACATCACTGCTGTGGAAGCCCATTTCTGCCACATAAGAAACTCATTTCTTTAGTAAATCTTAATTATGACATAATTATGACATACTAAATCAGATGAGATTAAATTTAGGATTTATTACATTTATTAGATTTAAAAAAGTAGAAATTATGAAATTATAATTATGACTTTTTTGTTACAATGTTACAATACTTTTGTTATTTTTTGTGTCAAAATGTTTTGTTTTTTTAAGTCATCATTTTATCTTTTTAAGAAATAAGTTTGACTTTTTGTCATGATTTTGACTTCTCATTATCTCATAATTCCGGCTTGAATTTCGACTTTTTATGTATTTTTTTTTTTTTTTGTCAATTATGACTTTTTAAGAAATAAGTTTAACTTTTTGTTTAAGTCATATTTTTTTACTTTTTAAGTCAAATTTTTAAATAATAAGTTTGTTATAATTTTGACTTTTGAAGTAATAATTTAGTTTTTTATGTCATAATTTGGACTTTTTAAGTCATACTTTTGGTTTAGTAAGTCAATTTCAACTTTGTCATAATAGACTTTTTAAGTCATTTTTATTTTTCAAGTCTTTTTTTGGTCAATTTTGACTTCTTAAGTCATAACTTTTTAAGTAATAATGTTTACTTTTT
The DNA here is from genome assembly GCA_021554675.1 of Leuciscus idus. Taxonomy (NCBI): domain Eukaryota; kingdom Metazoa; phylum Chordata; class Actinopteri; order Cypriniformes; family Leuciscidae; genus Leuciscus; species Leuciscus idus. Next base: position 48,826,260 of record CM038626.1, on the reverse strand, counting down.
ATCTCATAAATTCGGCTTGAAATTCGACTTTTTATGTCATAATTTTGTTTTGACTTTTTAAGTAATAATTAAAAAATGTTGTAAATTTTGACTTTAGTCATGACATTTTAAGGTATAATTTAGACTTTGTCAATTTTGACTGTCATAACTTTTTAAGTAATAATTTATAATTTCATGTCATCATTTTGACTTTTTAAGTAATAATTTGGATTTTTTATGTAATAATTTGGATTTAGTATGTCAATTTCAACTTTGTATGTCATGAAGTTTAATGCAGGTCAAGCTTAATATATAAACTTGTGTGATAATTAAATTAGTTAAAATAATTTTTTTTGCTGCAATATAAATCATGACAATTAAAAATATGATTTTTTAAATCATATTTTTGCCTTTTTATGTGCATGATTTATATCATTGCAAAAAAAAAAAACGATATTATCGCACAACTCTATACATTAATTTTGACATCACACTTTATCTGCATACATACAGTAAACTCATGTAAAGCAATAGCCTATGTATTTTAGCATATCACCTGATTTTTTTTTTTATTTACAAAATGTAACTATATTATCGCCCAGCTCTATCTATAAAGTTGGATCTATAAAAAAGTTCAACTTTATCTGCATACATGCTTGCATAAAGCGATATATAATGAATAATCTCATCTGCTCGACTGCTCTAATCTGCTAAATGCGACTATAAGGCATAAAGATATTATAAACATTAACGTCATGATTTCTGTAAAGCTGCTTTGAAACAATTCTTATTGTGCAAAATGCTATATAACTAAATTTGACTTGAGTGAGTAAATGATTTTTTTCTTCTTCAAAATTTCTGGTTGAATAAACTCTTCAACAGAATCTTACGAAACTGTGGATGAAAGTGTGTAGATTGACGTTCCTAATGAGTTTGTGTCTCCAGATGGAGGTTCATTTGTGTCTTGACTGGACCTGTGACATGACGATACTAACATCCCGAGGCGTCCTCAAGCCACAGCTGAGACACTCCATCAAACACACACATCAAGTTCAGTACAAAAGACAATCTGTGGAGTCGCCCGCTCCACTCTGAACACGAGCAGAGAGCCGGAGGCGCAGAGACTCACACAGGAATGTTCCACTAGAAAATATATCAGCCCTGGGCCAACCACCCCTTCCTGCCCCTGCACACACACACACACACACACACACACACACACGCACACACACGCGCACACACACACACACACACACACACACACACACACACACACACACACACACACACACACACACACACACACACACACACACACACACACACACTTTATCAAAAAACAAACTGAAAAATGGACACACACTCAAAAATGGAGTGAAACCTTCACACATCCACAGATAAACAAATGAAAACACACACATATAACATGCATAACACCATGTTCAGGTTTGACTGTAATGTTGTGACATAATTGCAAAAAAAAGTTAAATTGTTCTTATAATACTGATTTTATAATGTCTAAACACAAATCTAAATGAAAAACTGGGGTTTATGAGTCATTGAGTAATCCTCTGCTGCCATCTACTGGCTATAGTTAAACAAATCATGATATTTTCATTTTAAAAGTGTTTGTTTTCCAGTAGATGGCAGCAATCTTCTCTATTTTATTATTAATTTCAGTTTGTGTTGATTAATAACTTCTCCCGTTCTCTACTGGAAGAGCTGAGGTGAGGTAAACCAACACACTCCTGGTTTCTTCTGAGGGAAAGAGAGTAAAGTACTTCTCCGGGCACCACTTATTAAAGGAGCTATATGTAAGAATTTTTTCATGTTTTAATTGCTTTTTCATTGCCAATGTGTGAGAAGCTTGTAACGAAACATAAAAAACAAGACTTTTGTTCTCGTTTAATTGTTAACGTTTACTCTCTCGCTCCTGAGAGTCTCTTCTGATCAATAACACATGAAACTAATGCAGGATAATGCAGGAAGAGCCATTCTGTACTGTAATGTCACGGATTCATTCAAACTATAGTCAGATCTATATAGTCTCAAATATACTGTATAATCAAACTCTCATAAGTGTAACTGTAATGATCTCATCTGTCGACATGATGCCGGTGAATCTCAGATCTCCTGCAAACATCCACATCTCTATGATCGGATGCTTTCTCATGTTTGTTGTGTTTATTCTGTTATTGAGAGGAACCCGGAGCACATATTTACATATTCATCTAAACGTGGACGACGTCTGGATGTGCGTTAAAGTAAAGGTACAGTATTTACAACTTCTTTTTACTTTTAAGCAAAGAACAAAAAAGTATTTCGCCATTATTATATCAGTCCTTGAATCAATCAGTCTCTTATTCATCTCTTAAATACGGCGATATGTTTCGGACTGCAGTTCATTTAACGGCCACCGGTGTCGCTATAACAAAGGTTTCTGAATTCTACATATAACCCTTTAAATTAAGTTTATTTTCCTGACCACACTGGGAGATATTTGTTCTTATTTTAAGCATAAAAACTTCATTCTGATCATTTTTTCAGAAAACAAGGCTAAATATCTTAAATAATTTTACTTTTCAAAGATTTTTTATTTTATTTTTTTTTTCACGTAATGTCTGGTACCTTTTAATTGAATCTGAATATCTTTATATGTGTGACTGTATACTTGAATGTTTGTACACTAATGTAATTTGATGTTGCCTTGCACCTTTCGCCTGAGGAAGAAATACTGAGGAAGAACATCATTTTTGCAGAAAGTCTCAGAAAGGCAGAATATACCTGTGTCTCTGATTAGTCTTTATGAATCTGATGAATCTTCTCACACTGTATGAATTAAACTTATCATCTAAGTTTAGAAAAGCTGTTTCTCTTTCTCTTCTCTGGTCAGAGCCGCAGAAATAGTGAATCATTTATACTCACACACACACACACACACACACACACACACACACCTGCTCTTTTTCCTCCGTTTCATGTGGATCAGGACGTTCAAGGTAATAGAAACTCTGAATCATTTATACCAGAGAACTTAAAGTGTATGACACTGAAAATAAATCCTCATCCTGAGGACAATCTGCTGCTCCCAATGGAGTTATCAGTGTTTCTCCACGCTCTCCTGCAATTCCCAAGAGGAAATAAAAACACAAATCAGTCAAGTGCTGTCATATATACGATTATATAGACTTGGCAACACTTTACGATGTTTCATTTCTTAACTTCAATACTTCTACAGCATTTATTAATGTATGCATCTTACACCATATTCAGGTTTGACTGTAATAATTGACATAATTGCAAAAAAGATGTTTTACTTAAGCACAACATTTTTCTTGTTATAATAATGATTTTATAAAGTCTAAACATAAATCTATATGAAAAACTCTGAGTAGTCCTCTGCTGCCATCTAGTGGCTGTACTTAGAAATTCATGTTATTTTAAATTTACAAATGTTTTCTATGGTCGCAGAGGGTGTGTTTTCTTGATGAATATTTGTCACCTTTTTGTTGTTGTTGTTTGTTATGTTTTATATATGTTGTGTAATACGTTATAAGCATCAATAAGTTGATACTTATTTGGGAATTTTATATTTGATTTGCATGTTAATTCGGCAATAGTGACACCTACTGGAGAAAATGAGTAACATAAGACGTACTGGTCATGTGATTGGATTATTTGCGTGAACACCGAAAACCAGAGAAACACGAGGTGAGAGGTGTAAAATTGAGAAGTGTGTTTGATCAGAAAGTGTCTCCTGAATCCTGATTGGAAAACACACGGGTATGTTTGCATATATCTTGGTTATCGTTTATTTATAATTTAAGGTACTGTGTGTATTGATTTCAGTTTAATAAGCTAGGCCTATATATATATCGAACGACGTCATGGCAAAATCACTTCATCACGAATTTGATTGTAATTTTGGTTTATTTTCAGTTTTTTCACGGTGTCCATTTGATGTTTGTGATGTTGATTGTCCTGATTCTTGAGAGGAATACATTAAATATGAAGACATTGACGGCGATAGTGTGGTTTTACTGGTTTGGTGAACACAGGAGCCGATATACTCTGGTTAGTAACGTTCAGATATTTGTACTGGGAAACGTCAAAGATTGGCTACTCATTTTAGCAGTGTATATTATAGGAGAAACAATGAATAGACTAAAATAAACTCTATTTAAATAAACATGGGACAAAGTATGAAACATTTATTGCTGTTTCACATACTGTATTCCCCAAATACTATCCAGTAGCACTAGTGAACTCTTCTCCATCCCAAACACGTCTTTCTCTGAATCCTTTAAGAGTAGCCTAAATCCGTCCCACATGTTAATCTTTGGCTGTCATCGGTAACAAAGAAGAGAGTATTTTGGGTCTGGCCTTTTTGCTAAAGGATGAGATGTAAGAGCATCAGTCTCACATTTGAGACGCATTAAATTAACCTTTCAACTGGAGGAGATGCTCTCTCTCTCTCTCTCTCTCTCTCTCTCTCTCTCTCTCTCTCTCTCTCTCTCATCCGAAAGCCTCAGATTATCAGCGAACAGAGAGACACGAGTCTCTGGAAAGACTTTAACACTCTTTAACACTCAAGAGAAAAGTAGAATTAAGAAGTTCCAGAGTCTTTTATTTCAGCAATAGAGAGACTCACATCAGTTCATCTGAATGACTATAACTGGCTCAAATCTGACATGAAACATGAAGACTTCAGGAGACACTTTCATACTGTATATGTGGGAAAAAATCTGATATTTCCCTGTTTTTTGACAGAAACTACAGAACATGCATGATTTACCCTCGACAGAAAGGTGTCAGAGTTATTTTAGTATCATTGACCTACTATTATAGCATGTGTTAATATTAAGTATTATATTTTATTTTTAGACTGTTTTTACATTAGTTTTGAAATTGTAGTAATTTTACTGTGTTTTGTCTTTTTTTACTTTACAATTTTTTTAAATGTCTAATATTTATTTTATTTTATTTGATTAATTGTAGTTTATTTTAGTTTTAGTTATTTTAGTACTTCAACTTATGAGAAATTTTGCCTTGGTAACTACATATACATACATACATACATACATATATATATATATATATATATATATATATACATATATATATATATTGATGTTTAAGAAAATAGTAAAGTATTTACTTTTTTTATTTATTAATTTTAGTTTATTCAGTTTTAGTCATTTTAGGACTTGTAGGAAATTGTTGCCTTGAAAACTAGTTGAAATAAATGTAATATTTTATTTCAAACAACAAAACAGTTTTTTATGGTTTTACTTCTAATTAACAATAGTACACTTGATTATTTTTTAAAAATGACACTGAAAAAAAAAATGTACTTTGAAAAAAAATATATAATAATTACAAAAACCTGCAAGTAACGCACTTCAAATAAACGTGAAATTTTGAAGTAGAAACCCTAAAATAGTATTTTCTTGTTAAACGTACTTCCATAACTTATTTTTACATATTTTTTACAGTGTACTGGTAGAATGTAGACAAAACTCCAGTTACAGCGTCATTTATAAAAATTCACAAAGAGTTCTTTATGAAAGATGAGGGATGTCATCAGAGTATATCAAATAAAAGCTCAGCTGCTGATGAAGCGTGTCACAAACACCATCACATGTGGGAACACTGGTGTTTTACTGGCCTTCATTCCCCCCGCAGACACACACACACACACACACACACACACATCATGACTCTCATGTGATCCGGACAGACGGACATCTGTTATTCATCCCGCTTTAAAAACACATCAAAAACTGCTTGTTTTCATAAAACGCCTCCAGCGGGAACATCATTACATTGATCATTACTCATAATCATCAACCTTTTATAATCAACATTTAAATTCATAAGTCCAAAAACTTGTCAGGCGATCAATTATGACAAAAACACCTCAAGCATAATACTAATATGTTAATCAAATCAAAAGCACAAATAGTGAGCTCCCTACCTAGGCAGTGTTTTAAGGTGTGTTATGACATTTCATGCGCTTAATTATTATAATTATGTTTATAATTACAGAATCACTTGAATCTTTTGTAGAGACAAAAATTCCAGAATGCATTGTGATTCCTAAACAATTTATTTAATATTAAAGTCCATGTAGTCAATCATTTTATCTCTTAAAACTCATCTTTGATCACCAAAATGACATATTTAAATATTTATTCTTAATGCCTTAAAATAGCTTGAATGTAACTCTACACCTTATTTACTATATGTGGTCCTATGAATATGCAAATGAGCCCCGCCTCCACTCACTCACTCAGCTCAGAGATCCACTGGTTGACGATCACACGTTGATCTGATTGGTTACAAGGTAGTTTGTGACGTCAGAAACACCAGCGATTTCAAAGCGTGTGTTTGAGACTGTCTTTGGTTCACTGCAGTTTTAAGGAGAAAATACTCAGCAATGCTGTCGACTTATGAACTTACACATGGTTTGTCTTAAAGCAGATTAAAAACACCACATAGACACATAAACTACATTAATAGCTGGATTTTCAACACAATCTTTTATTATGAATATTTGAAAATATTTTGTATGAATTCACCGGGTTTCACTTGAAATCCGGGTTGTGAAATTCAGATTATTATGATTTAATTAGTGGATTCCAGGTCTCAATATTCAGGGCTAAAAAATTTGAGAGTGAAAAAAATTAATAAAATTGTCTTAGAAGCTATTTTCACACAGTAAATAACAAAATAAAAAGAGGCAAGTAACAAATCAAATTACATTTTCTAGAAAAAAAACTGAAATAGTATTTTCATGTAAATTTTATTTACAACTTGGAAAAGTCATTTGTTACAGTGTAACTGATGATGTGACACTATAAGAGTAAATCAACACAGTAAAAGTTCATCCATGACCTCTTACCTGAACACAGGTAATCACGGTAAACAAAGGTAAAACACAGTAAATATGAACACTGGTAAAACACAGTAAAACACGGTAAATATGAACACTGGTAAAACACAGTAAATATGAACACTGGTAAAACACGGTAAATATGAACACGGGTAAAACACGGTAAATATGAACACGGGTAAAACACGGTAAATATGAACACGGGTAAAACACGGTAACTAACGAACACAGGTATGATGTCATTGATTAGTTAAGCACGTTCAGTGGCCTGAAAACAGACGCTGTACTTCATCTAATCTTCTCCAGTAAAAGTTTCTGGATATCAGCACTGGTTTATTTGCAGGCCAGGACGGCGTCGTAGATCTTGCCGGTGTTGTGGATCTGGACTCGGGAGAATCCGGCATCGGTGAGCAAGCGTGTGTAATCCGAACCCTTGCGCTCGCGACCCTCCGTCTGAACCAGCATGTTGAGCGAGTAAAGCTGAGCCGTCAGCGGACCGCTGTTATCTTCATGAAGAAGAGCTTCCACTAACAGCACACCTCCACCTGTACATCAGCACACAACACTCTCTCAATGCAGATTATTGTTATTTCATTAGTTCAGAGTGTGAAATTCAGCTCTCAATGTTCAATACTCTGGGATTAAAGCGTATGACAAACTCATACATGCAAATGTACTTTGTATTTTGATCAAGAACTTGAATGTATTAGTGCGTAAACTGCTAATATAAATAAATGCAAAATTTTTAAGAATGCATATTCATAATTCATGCATATTCATAATTCATGCATAAAACTCCAATAAACATATATTAGTGCACTGTTTTTAATGTCAATAGACAACGTTTTTATTCAGAGAAATTCATTTAAGAATGTTTTTTAGAATTTTTGTCATAACTATTTTAAAGACATTTAAGATTAATACATTTCTTTATTCACTTTGGTTTCGCCATGAAGATTATTAACACATATGAAGAAGAAGAGCCTCTGCCTGCACATCAGCACCATCCTCTCTCAAGACTCTCAATGCAGATTATTATTAATATTTAATCAGAGGATTTCAGGTCTCAGTATTCATATGAAGTAGAAGTGCTGTAAAGTCTACTTATAAATGCTAGAACCAAAGCCTAACAGACTTACCCAAACTTTTACATTTTTACAATTAAAAATATTTTATTTTTATACCAAAATGAGGACGTTCCCTAAAAGAGGTTTTTAGTTACTGTAATTGAATGGAACAATCGACCACGATCTCTACGTCTGTCATTATTTAGCACGTGTGTGTGGTGAAGTGTGCCATTATTTAGCACGTGTGTGTGGTGAAGTGTGCCTTTAAGAGCTGAAAGTGAAAGCCTCATATTGTTGTCAGCGGATGAATTATATAACGAGCTTCTGGCGTTTGTGCGGGTGTTGTTCAGCGAGTTTTGTTTTCTTGACATTTGCTCATCTTTTTTATAGAGTCAAGAAGCAGCAGCCCTTCAGACATCGACACACACACACACACACACACCGTGTCAACAGATGAACAGGTGTGTATAACACAGAACAACAGTGAACAGACACTTTCCCAGAAGCCTTTGCTTCAGACTCATTTCTCCTGTTCATTTTCTCCACAGAAATTCTTCATCATATTTATTTCTGCTCCACGAACTAAACCAGTTACAGATCAATCAATGAGTCCTTCACATCTTTAATGAGGCCATGAACTACTATCCCATAATGCACTGCAAATCGAGTAATTGAACTATTGACTTAAAGTCAATAAGTATAAGAATACATGATAAGATATACAGTATGAGGTTCATCCAAAAATACTGAAACAAACACAATTACATTACCGTTTAAAAGTTTGGCGTGTGTAAGATGTTATTTAAACATTTAAAAAAAATTTTTTTTAATTAATCCTTTTATTCTGCAAGGAAACAATAAATAGATCAACAATGAAAGTAAAGGCATTTATAATGTTACAATTTTTTTTTTTACTTTGTACATTATACATTGTATATAATATACGTTTTACTATGTATTCATATAGAAAACAGCTTTTTAAAATTCTAATAATATTTCAGTTTTCACTTTGAGTGAGTGAGTGAGTGAGAAAGTGAGAGAGTGAAAGAGTGAGTGAGTGAGTGAGTGAAAGAGTGAGAGTGAGTGACCGAGTGAGTGAGTGAGTGAGAGAGAGAGAGACTGAGTGAGAGAGAGAGACTGAGTGAGAGAGAGCGAGTGAGAGAGAGAGTGAATGAGTGAGAGAGAGAGACTGAGTGAGAGTGAGTGAGTGAGTGAGTGAGAGAGAGAGACAGAGAGAGTGAGTGAGAGAGAATGAGTGAGTGAGTGAGTGAGTGAGATAGTGAAAGAGTGAGTGAGTGAGTGATAGTGAAAGAGTGAGTGAGAGAGTGAGTGATAGTGAAAGAGTGAGTGAGTGAGTGAGTGAAAGAGAGAGTGAAACTGAGTGAGTGAATGAGTGAGATAGTGAAAGTGAGTGAGAGAGTGAGTGAGTGAGATAATGAAAGAGTGAGTGAATGAGTGAGTGAGTGAGTGAGAGAGTGAGTGAGAGAAAGAGTGAGTGAGAGAGTGAGAGTGAGTGAGTGAGTGAGTGAGTGAGTGAGTGAGTGAAAGAGTGAGTGAGTGAGTGACAGAGTGAGTGAGAGAGAGACTGAGTGAGAGAGAGAGTGAGTGAGTGAGTGAGTGAGTGAGTGAGAGAGACTGAGTGAGTGAGTGAGTGAGTGAGTGAGTGAAAGAGTGAGTGAGATAGTGAAAGAGTGAGTGAGAGAGTGAATGAGTGAGTGAATGAGTGAGAGAGTGAGTGAGAGAGTGAGTGAGAGAGAGAGTGAGTAAGAGAGAGAGAGAGAGAGAGAGAGAGAGAGAGAGAGAGAGAGAGAGAGAGAGAGAGTGTGTGTGTGTGTGTGTGTGTGTGTGTGTGTACCTGCTCTACAGGACTGGTGTATCTTGATCAGCAGCTCCACACTCCTCTGGTCAGTCTGTGTGTGTGTGTGTGTGTGTGTGTGTGTGTGTGTACCTGCTCTACAGGACTGGTGTATCTTGATCAGCAGCTCCACACTCCTCTGGTCAGTCTGTGTGTGTGTGTGTGTGTGTGTGTGTGTGTGTGTGTGTGTACCTGCTCTACAGGACTGGTGTATCTTGATCAGCAGCTCCACACTCCTCTGGTCCGTCCAGTCATGCAGAATCCGGGCCAGAATATAGAGATCGGCCGGCGGGAGAGCGTCCTTGAAGAAGTCGCCTGTCAGAGAGACACACACACACACACACACACACACACACACGTCTGACAACAGTTGAAGAGGTGTGTCTCCTTTATTTAAACAAAGTCCCCCAAACATGCATACAAACATTCTGAAGTAATCATAGCTCATGTTTTCCAGCACAAATGAGAAAAATAAACTTAATTCAAAGGGAAAATAAATATACATTTTCTGTACCCATCGGCTGATATTTGTTCTTGTTTTAAGCAAAAAAAAAACTTAATTTTGATACATTTTTCACAAATCAAGTCTTGATATCTTCAGTCATTTTGCTTCTCCAGTAAATGTATCAGACAGTTTCTGGTCTCATTGACTTCCATAGTAGGAAAAAAAATATACTATGGAAGTCAATGGTACCAGAAACTGTCTGGTTACTGACATTCTTCTAAATATCTTCCTTTCTGTTCAGCAGAAGAAAGAAATTCATACAGGTTTGAAACAACATGAGGGTGAGTATATGATGACAGAATTTTCATTTTAAAGTGGAGTATCCCTTTAAAACCAGACCATTCTCAGTAGTAACTGAGTTATGGTCTGGCAAAGCTTCATTAATAACTCATTTCCAAAGGGGCGTCACCAACGGACGTCGCTCAAATGCCTCTGGGCGCAATTGGATAGACCTAAAGCCAATCAGAGCGATCGTCATCGTGTAAAGCCCGCCTCAATGTTTCTGATTGGTGCCGCGATTTCGACGGATTAGAAATGGGCTTGAATGAGTTCTTTGCCAGACTACTGTAGAGCAAATCTAAATTTGCTGGAAGTTGTCTGGGTTTTCCCAGGCTAGAATGTTTAGATATTTGGGTAAAACTTTAATAACAGTTCATGAATAATCATGTACTAATGAAGAGCGATCCACGAGTCATGAGGATTCATGAATAACAGCAGCGGAACTTCATGTGTGATAGTTCATTAACATTTGGGGGACAGAACATGTATATTTATTTTCCCTTTGAATTCAGTTTATTTTTCCTCACCATACTGACAGATATCTGCTCTTGTTAAGCAGAAACTCACTTTTTGATTCATTAATTCATTCACACTCGGACACACACACACACACTCAGAAACACTCACTCACACACACACACTCTCTCTCTTTCACACTCTCACACGCTCACAGACACACACACTCCCACTCACACACACACACACACACACACACACACACACACTCACACACACACACAAATACTCTCTCTCTTTCACACTCTCACACGCTCACACACACACACACACACACTCAGAAACACTCAAACACACATTCTCTCTTTCACACTCTAACACACACACACACACTCCCACTCACACACAAATACTCTCTCTCTTTCACACTCTCACACGCTCACACACACACACACTCACACACAGTCACTCAGAAACACTCACACACACACAGTCACTCAGAAACACTCACTCACACATACACTCTTTCACACTCTCACACACAAACACACTCACACACAGTCACTCAGAAATACTCTCTCTCACACAGACACACACACACACACACACCTTCACAGAAGGAGATCCGCTGGTCCTGATCCGGCATGAAGTGCTGCTGGGATGTTCGCACGACCTTGGGAAGGTCGAAGATGGTGACGGTAGATTCGGGATATACGGACACACATTGTTTGGCCAGAGCGCCACTGCAGCCTGAGGGAACAAGCGTTACAACACACACATTAATATTCCTGAGTTCTGTCACACGCAACCATCTGGACCCTCACACACACGTCCTCACGCTCGCAAGTGTGTTTCAGGACAAGATGGTGTGTTATCCTCAAGGAGAAACTTCTATCCGGACACTTTAAGGGATGAAACTTCACTTATTATCTTCACTTAGTATCTTTCTTCTCAGAGATGCAAAAGAGGAATCAGTTTTGGTTCTTCAAAGAATCTTTTCAAAGATCAGTTCTTAAAAGAAGCATTTTTCCCATCAAACACCACAGATGAAGTGTGTGAGAGTGTGTTTTACTGGCACAGATGGAGTGTGTGAGAGTGTGTTTTACTGGCACAGATGGAGTGTGTGAGAGTGTGTTTTACTGGCACAGATGGAGTGTGTGAGAGTGTGTTTTACTGGCACAGATGGAGTGTGTGAGAGTGTGTTTTACTGGCACAGATGGAGTGTGTGAGAGTGTGTTTTACTGGCACAGATGAAGCAGTGAGTCTCAGTTTAATCTCACGGCCTCATTAGCGCCGACACACACTCGACGTGTTAATGCCGCCTTGTCATCATTAGTTGTAACAACAGCAGCTCTACAGGTGTGTGTCTGATGATCAAGTCTTCCTCACACACACACACACACACACCTACCTCTGCAAATCACTGCTGTCCGCGCAAATTGAGCGCGATTAAAACTGACAGAGACCTCGTCTCTTGAATAATTGAAGGGAACACTTTCAAGGCACTTCGTGGAAGTAGAGGAAAGCTGGTGTGACATTTCAACACACACACACACACACACACACACACACACACACACACACACACACACACACACATTAGATTAGAGTCTTCTGTAAAAAGAGTTTTTTCTATATTTGAGAACTGATGTCTTCATAACGACAGATGTGTGGAAAAACATGTCAGGCTAATAGTAAAGACTTTGGTGGGCAATTTTTGGTGTCAGTAAATAAAAAAAAAAAAAAGTTTTATTCAGTAACAATGCTTTAAATTTGATCAAAAGCTACAGTAAAGACGTGCATGTTTCCATAGTAAAAAAATTTTTAAATCGAAATTAAGACAAAATAATACTAAACCAAAATTCTCACAATTATTATTTAAAAAGTCATAATTATGACATAAAAATATTTGACACAAAGTTACAATTATTACTAAAGTCATAATAATGACAAAAAGTCACAACTTTGGCATGATAAAACTAAATTATTACTTAAAAAGTCCAAATTATTACTTAAAATGTCATATGATCAATTAAAAATAAATTAATTGTGACAAAAAGTAAAAATATAAACCGAAATTATGACATTTAAAAAGTCTAAATTATATTTGACAACATAATGAAAATAATCAACATTTGCTAATAGTAAGAAATTATCTCAGAATGATTTGTGAAGGATCATGTGACTGGAGTAATGATGCTGAAAATTCAGCTTTGATCTCAGTGAATAAATTTCACTTTACTATATATTCACATAGAAAACAGATGATTTACACTGTAATAATATTTCACAATTTTTACTGTATTTTTGTTTGAATAAATGCAGCCTTGGTGAGCAGAAGAGACTAGTTTCTAAAATATTTACAAATCTTACTGACCCCAAACCTTTGAACAGTAATGTGTATAATACTAATACAATATAGTACATCACTGTTATTTAAGCATATTGCGCAATTTTAGTCCATATTTGACACCAATAATATGCAATATTTGATTTTAAGCAACATTTTTGTTTAGCTTCTCAATAATGAGTGTGAAGTCAGAATCAGCTCCACAGCTCCATCTTGTGGATTGTGTCTGCAAGCGCATGTAATAGTATGGCAAGCTGTATTAACATTTAATCATTAAAACATAATAGTATCTATTTTCATGCTACTAGTACTTATTCTTTAGGTAAATAGATACAAATAGACGAGAACAGATGCTAAGGGCCTGTTTACACCTGGCCACTTCATGTGTTTTCGCAAAACGGATATAAATCCGATCTTCAGTTCCCGTGATATATGCAGATTTAATGGAGATCACGTCATCGAAAGCAACAGATACGATCTGCATTTTATTGATCATCAGCTAATTTCAAAATCAAAGACCGCAATAGGAGAGAGCGGCAACAACACTGGTAAGATCATTTAGTTTCTAGACTTTTAATGAAGATGAAGATAATCGTGTGTTGAGCGTCTGCAACTTACTTTCACGTTGATTTACGATAGTTTGCACGTTGGCTTTATGAATAGATGCTCATCTGAGGAGATGTGTTACAGTAGCGCCGTCATATCTGGCTATAACATATGAAATTTACATATGTGGTTTCAACAACCAGATGCGTTTACACTTGTCCAGTTTCATCTGGAACGTGTCTCAGATCTCCTCCTGATGTGGTTTGAGAGATCGGACTTAAATCCGTCTCGATTGCGTTTCAGAGGGCATTTACACCTGGTCTTTTCACGATCGGATAGCTATCAGTATCAGATCACAGAAAACACATGAAGTGGCCAGGTGTAAACAGGCCCTAAATATAGACTAGTACGTTTTAAGCATTTAATGTTAAACCAGCTTGCCGTAGTGATACAGATCATAATGTGAGAAGCGTCTTATACCTCAGAGAACACAGATGCATCTGATCGGGTGACAGCGGTGATGACATTTAAAAAAAAATTAACCAACCCAGTATGCTGGGTTAAATAAATAACCCAACTCGATGGGTACATTTAAAACAACATGTGTTCTGTCCTATATTTACTCAGCCCTTGGGTTGTTTTTAATCCCGTTTTTTTTTTTTTGTGTATTCTTTAGATAAATAGATGAAAATAGAAGAGAACAGATCCTAAATAGATACTAATACAGTTTAAGGATTAAACGTTAAAGGCAATAAAAAAAAAAAAAATCTAAACACATTATAAACGTTAGAAATGTATTGCTATAACACATCACAAAGACTGTGAACTGTGAAGTGCTGAATTGTGGAGTTAGACCGTTAAACAGTTTTTCACCGTTGCTGTGTTCAGGATGTTTTGGGCTGGGGCTCGATGACGCACTGGAGCCGCTGAGCTAGATAGACACACAGGATAGTTTTATAAACTTTCATCTGAGACAGCTGGGATTCACTGATAATCCGCTGTTACTGGTGAATGGGGCCGAACCGACTATCTCCCGCCTCGGCCTTCATCCTCCCGTCCCGCCGACAACTGGTGCCATCATCAGCAGTGTGTGCCCGCGAGTCAACTTTCCTGTGAGTGGGCGTGGTTTCAGCGGACACGCCCCCAGCAGACACCCCCCCCAGCGGACACACCCCCAGCGGACACGCCCCCAGCGTTTGAGAGCAGAGACCACTGCTCAATTTTTCAAGATTTTGATAGCTTATTGTATTTACTTGGCTGCTTTTTTTATCATTCAAATTTGGCTGGGTGGCTAATAACACATTTTTCTGTGGTCTGACAAACTCACAAACTTAATTTTGACTTTACAGGGACTTTAACCCAGCTTGCCATAGTGATACAGATCATCATGTGACACGTGTCTTGTACCTCCGAGATCACAGATGCGTCTGAACGGTGACAGATCGAACGCGGTGATGACATCACGACCACAGATGTTCCAGATAGAGTTCATGAGCTGCATGAACTTCACCATCTCCTCCTCAGACCTGAAACACACACACACACACACACACACACACACATCTGTACTGGAGAAAGAGCTGTAGAAATAAAGCTGACCTCAATCCATCCAACTGAGCTCAGATCGACTGAAAGGGTTTTGTAGATGCATGAAATATATAATGAAACGCAACGTTTAGGGTTCACATAAACAGAGCTTTCATGTAAACATACAAACTTATTTGGGAACCAGAAAACAAGATGCAGATGAATCGATTAAACCATATATATATATATCAATAAAAGTGACAGCACATAACAAAATTACTAAAAAAAATGTAACTGAAATTAATATAAAAGCTAAAAATATATAAATAAAAGCTAAATCAAAATATCAATACAAACTCGGCTCAGATCTTCAGACTGTTCTGTCTCGGGTTGCTGTATCTTTTCTATCTGATCCGACTTATGCTTTTCGTTAAACAGACGATCAAATCTACAAACGTCCCATAGACTTCCATTGAGGGGGTCAAGACTTTTGCACAATAAGACGTGAGTATTTAAGCTACCTATCACTAGCATAGCTTAAAAAGTATTATTTTAATTTAATACTGTGAAGCTGCTTTGATGCAATCTGTATTGTGAAAAGCGCTATACAAATAAACTTGACTTGACTTGACTTAACGACTATCCTAGGACAACATGTTAAAACATGCTAATAACATGCTAATTTATGCTAGCAATGTGTAAAAACATGCTAGTAACATGTTAAATCATGGTAGCAACATGTAAAAACGTGCTAATTCATGCTAGCAATGTGCATCATGATAGAAACATGCTAGCAAAATGCTAATTCATGCTAGCAACATCCTCGAAATGTGGTTCAATGTTAGCAATGTTAAATCATGCTAGCAATGTGCAAAATTATGCTAGCAACATTTTAAAACATGCTAGCAATGTGCCAATTCAAGCTGACAACGTGTTAAATCATATCAGAAACATGTTTAAGCATGTTGTTAACACTTTTGACATAATTTAACATGCTAATTCATGTTAGCAATGTGTTAATCATAATAGCAACATGCTAGAAATGTGGTTCTATGTTAACAATGTGCTAATCATGCTAGCAACATGCTAGAAATGTGGTTCTATGATAGCAATTTGTTAAATCATGTAAACAACGTGTTAAATCATATCAGCAACAGGTTTTAGCATGTTGTTAACAATTTTAACATGTTAATAATGCTATCAATATGCGAATCATGGTAACAACATGTTAACGACATGTTAAATCATCCTAGCAAAATGCTAATCATGGTAGCAACATGCTAACAATGTGTTTTTAAGTAACTTCAAACTTTCAGACAAGGCTTTGTCAAGCCAATATCAACGTTTGTTCACAAACTTTGCTTATCCAGTTAATACTCAAACAACACTGTTCCAGTGGACTCATGTGCGCTTCAGTGATGTGCAGCCGCTCTCACAATAACCAAACCAAACCAACAGCTCTTGTGCGAAATCACCGTTAACCCTCTGGTGCTCTTCGTGAGTCGGTCAAAAATGACAGACATTTTTTTTTGATCAATGAAATGAATGTACTATATTTTAGTTTGATAGTGTTTTTATATCTAACATTTAGTATTTTTAGGCAATTTTTTTATACTAAATTATATTTACGCTGTATTTATAATCCATTTATGCACTTTTTGAGCATTGACCTGAAAATTAAATTTCCAACTTAAACTGTGGTAAATATTGAATGCTTTCAGACTTAAGTTTGATCTTTTTTCAAAGATGACAGAGATTCAGAGATTATTGCTGAAGTGAAAAAAAAGTTTAAAATAGTGAACTTAAAAAACGTAACAGAATTCTACATGTATTGTTATGAAAAATGCACAAAAATACAATTTTCAATATTTATATGAAAAATATATTTTCAAAATCACGTTTTACTCTAAAACTGCAAGAAAATCAAAGCCATAAATCTAAACAAGCTGTGATCCAAATTCGAGCTTGATATCTCAAAAAACGAGCTTTCAGTGAGAGTGTGTTCGGCTGCAGTACCAAACGCTTCCACTAGAGGACATTCGTCTCACATTCATTTCCAATGCGCAAATTTTTTTGTGTTCACATAGCAAGTGCCAAAACGTTTACCAAGTTTCGTACCATTCCGATGAAGTACAAAAAATAAAAATAAATAAACGTACAATTTTTCAGTCAAAAATGACAGAAGGACAGTGTGTGTAAACGAACGTCTCGTCCTGCAGCTCTGGCTTGGTTCTGGTGTCCGAGACCCACCGCCGCTTTGATCCATTCCGCAACATCGAAATTCAAGGAACCAAATGTCAAGCTTTTCATACGAGAGTCGCCGAGGGTTTGATTAGCTATGATTAGTCAGTCTAATCTCGAGTGTTACCCTTGACTTCACACACTCTGAAGTTCAGCAGGAGCCGCCGGCGCTCTGGAGAAGCTCTGAACTCAACAACCACTGTGTGTTTGTCCTGGACACACAAACGTCTCTGAGGAGAACCAACGATCAGATGGTGTTTGTACAGTCAGCTCACCACTCGCTAAAATAAACACCCTAGCAACCATCCAGAACATCATAGCAACACCTTAGTAACCGCATTGCAATCTATTAATATTATAAATACTTCCAACATTCTTATTCTTGACTCTAGTTCTGAGTGTGTGTGTGTGTGTGTGTGTGTGTGTGTGATTCGCAACAGATCTTGAGGATTGATCATGTGTTCAGTTCTGCTGATGATGCGTCACAGAGACTCAGAGCTGCTGCATTATGGGATGCTTTGAGCTCCGATCTGAAGACTTCAACTGACAGAACTACACTGGGGGAATGACAACGAAGCCGACACACACACAGAGACACTCACACATCACACACACACACACACACACACACACACACGGCTCACAATCACAAACATGTACACACACACACACACGGCTCACAAACACACACGCCTCACACACACGCGCACACACACACACAAACACTCACACTCTCTCTCACACACACACACACACACACACACACACACACACACACACACACACACACACACACACACACACACACACACAGCTCTCACCTGTACAGGGCTTCAAACAGGTCTTTGGAGTTTGTCCCAAAAGCTTTCTCATACTGGTTCTTCCCGTCTCTGAGGAGGAAAAGTCACGAAGAAGAAGAAGAAGAAGAAGAAGAAGAAGAAGAAGAAGATTTTCAAACGGATCCAGGAGTTTATTTCTGTTTATTTCTCTCACTTTACTGACACTCAATCAACACTGACTTAATTAATGTTCCTGTTCTTACAATGAACGATTCAGTGACGTTATTCTAAAATATAAAAAAAAGTTTGCATGTGTTTTTTGTTGAGTATTATATGTGATACATCAAGCTTTTATGACTCGTACAGTCTGATATAGTGAGAATATGCAGGAATAAACAGCTACATTGTTTTTGCAGATGCTGATATTTATATGGACAAAAAGTAAGATGAAATTCTTATGCTTGTTGGGATCTTTATAAAAGTAGGCTACAGCAGATACTTACATAAACTGCATTTAAATATCAATATCTGCCGATTACAGTATATGTCTTAGTAAGATTATAATTAAATGCTTAGTTTTATGATCAAATCTCTGTAGTTTTAAAACATATAATGCAATGCAATATAATGATGATTGAGAGATCAATAAACCTTCCTCAAAGCCTGATGATCATATTTGATACTCATAATTTTTCACAAAAAAAAAAAAGATATTATCAAGTAAATCGAAGTTGCTCCAGTCCAGTTTAAATATTACTAACAATATCAAAGTTATTCTTATACGTTTACTTGATAAAAATCTGATTTAAAGACACGTGAAGCACAAGCTGAAGGAGGACGTTTGTACAGTTAAAGACTTTTACCTGATAAACCAGTGTGAACTATCAGTCAGACACAGGAGGACTGGAGAGATTGTGTTTTATCATTTCAAGGCTTTATGAATATGCACAGATATGAATGTTTTCTCACCGCACGGCGTCGGTCAGGTAATGCCAGCACAGGTAGATGGTTCTGGAGCTGTACTCTATCGAGTGATACAGAGACTTCGGGCTGGACTTGGTCAGAAACACGCGGGACATTTCTGTGTTACTGTAGAGAACTAGTAAAGATGTGGAAAAAAGACATTTACTCACAATGCATTTACATTCAGCTGTACAATATGAAAGCACTGAGGACTGAGGAGCAGGGTGTTATTCTGCAAGGGCAAACTTATGAGCAGAACTGTAATTCACTGAAGATATAAAGTCTTATTTTCTGAAAAGATTTAGGGTTGTGAAACGATTAATTGCATCCAAAATAAAAGTTTGTGTTTACATAATTGCATAATTATTTTGTATATATAAATACAGACACATGCATGTATACATTTAAGAAATATTTGCATGTATATACTGTATATATATTTATATCTAATTATATATATATATATATAAATTAGATATAAATATATATACAGTATATACATGCAAATATTTCTTAAATGTATACATGCATGTGTCTGTATTTATATATACAAAATAATTATGCAATTATGTAAACACAAACTTTTATTTTGGATGCAATTAATCGTTTCACAGCCCTAGAAAGATTAATGCAAGAACATAATTTAAAATATATATTTCTAATGTCCAAATCCCCTTATACACTGCAAAAATCATGTGCTTCCTCAATATTTATTTTTGTCCATATAAAATATAAAAATAAGCATCTGCAAAAAATTGCATATTTGTTCCCCATTATTTGGGCCTTTGAATAAAATGTTATTTTTTCCTCCATATTCTCACTATATCAGACTGTATGAGTCATAAAATCTAATGTAGCCTATCACATATAATAGCTACTCAACAATTTTTTTTTTTTTTTAATGTATATATATATTTCCAGCGATGTGCCTGTGACTGCAGACTGAGCTGCTATAATACAGGTGTGTGTGCGGTACCTGGTCCGTCAGGGTGTGTGTGTGCGTTCAGAAGCTCCAGGCCGACACACGCGGACAGCAAGCGTTCAGTGCCGTCCTCACTGGTGCTCAGACACTCGGACAGCTGAGACGCAGACATCGCAGACTCGTTCAGAAGCTCAAACACTCCCAGCTCACAGGCAGAGAACAGGGTCTGAGACAACACACACACACACCAGTCAACCCTGCAGGAGATCATGCTCTTCCTCAGGACAAAACACCTAAACATTCTTAAAGGTGCAGTGTGTGATGTTTAGCGGCATCTAGTGGTGATGTTGCGAATTGCACCCAACAGAAGTTACGGTGGCCGACAGTAAATATCGTCGTCTGAGACCGCAGAGAGTAGCCAGATAAACAATGAGGTTTCCTTACAAAGATAAATTAAGAAATTAGGTTGACTTAATTAATCAGTAAAACGATATGTGTTATTGTGAATATTATGGTTACTTGTTCATCATTGTGTCAGTCGCTGACTTTAGCGAGCTTCTTTACACGAAGAAAAACGTAGTGACGAAATGCGTTTGTCCGTTTAGGGCCACTGTAGAAACACGTCGATGTAAGCGGACCCGCGTGTGTGTAGAGAGAAATGACTCATTCTAAGCTAATAAAAACATAGCGGTTCATTATGTAAGGTTTATATAAACCACTGAAAACATAGTTATGTATATGAAATTGCATTTCTGTCAAGATCCTCCTAAATATTACACAATGCACCTTTAAAACAAGGAGAAGCGAAATGACTGAAGTTATGAAGTCTTGGTTTAAATTAGTTTATGCTTAAAACAAGAAACAATATGTGCCGGTGAGGTCAGAAAAATAATCTTGTTTTCCTTTTGAATTACGTTAATTTTTCAGATAATTGTTGTCAGTACTTCATACTCTCTCATCTGGAACTGCTTTAAATATAATTTTCTAATTGTATAATACAGAATTTGACATCCTGTAGTCTGACATGTTTTTTTATGTGCTCATATTTATTTGATTTAAATTCACTTTCACTTTTTTTTTTTTTACTAGAAAAGACAAAAAGTGGTAATAAATAGTGACCGCTTATCTAAAACATGCACTTTTATTTGTAGAGTTTAATCTAAAATCTTGATGTTGAAAGAAGTTGTTTATTGGATCAAAAAGCAGTCAAAATATTTTTTTATGTTTTTGAAAGGCTGCACTTATTGCATCAAAAATACAGTAAAAATTGTGAAATATTATTCCAATGTATATAATGTATATATGCTGAATTTTCAGCATCATTACTCCAGTCTTCAGTGTCACATGATCCTTCACAAATCATTCTAATATGAGGATTTGCTGCTCAAGAAACATCTATGATTATTATCAGTGTGATAGATTTAATTTTTTCGGATTCTTTGATGAAATCATCATATTAGAGTGATTTGTGAAGGATCATGTGACACTGAAGACTGGAGTAATGATGCTGAAAATTCAGCTTTGATCACTGGAATAAATTACACTTTACTATATATTCCCATAGAGAACAGCTGATTTACATTGTAATAATATTTCACTGTTTTAACAGTATTTTTGATCCAATAACTACAGCCTTAGTGAGCAGAAAAGACTTTCAAAAATCTGAATTTTTCCAAACTTTTGACCGGTAGTGTAGATCAACTCATGTAAATGTAAGACATGTTACGATCTCAATGAAAGTTGCTTTGGACAGAAATGTTGAAGTCGGCCTTTACCTTCGACACCAGGAATCCCTCCATGTAATCCAGGATCTTCCTCGGATACAGCTCTTGGTCAGTAGTGGCCATGTTCATCAGCGTTTGCTCTGTTCTGTGTGAGAAACACTGAGCGCACGGCTTTACGCAGAGACCTAATCAGATTAGCCGGATTATACACGTCCAGATTGAATGGACACAGAGAAGGGCTTTTAATTCAGACCTCAACATTTATTACTCTGAAAGCAATTAAAGCTGCTTATTCGTTAAACAACAGGATCATCCAGAACCAGAAGAAACACCATATACCAGTCAGCATGAAGACTGAAGTTTGTTCTAACACAATAACACTACAAAAAAACACCTTCTTCCTCAGTGTTTCTGTCTTGTTTTCCAGCACAAATATCTAAACATTCTTAAATCAAGATACATTTACTGGAGAAACAATATGACTGAAGATAATAAACCTTGTTTTCTGAAAAAATAATCAAAATGAAGAGAGTTTATGCTTGAAAATCTGCCAGTGGGGTCAGAAAAATACACTTGATTCAAATAGAAAACAAGATTATTTTTCTGATCCCACTGGCAGATATTTGTTCATGTTTTAAAGGTATAGCGGAGGATGTTTTACTTCCTGGTGGGTAGTCTAAACTATTGGTCCTCCTAATTGTCAATCATTCTGGTGAATCAATCAAACTTTTCAAAAAGTGGAGAGGGCGGGTCTTATCTAAAATTTGGAAAGATCCTCCGCTATACCTTTAAACAGTAGTTTACTTACTGTAGTAATGCACAAGCCAAAAAACAAAACAAAAAAACAACTAGAATTTGTGAATACTATTTTAGTTGCCTGAACAGCCAACTATGTACAACATTTTTTCAATTCTAACTAAATGAATCTATCAATGAATCTAGCACTGAAATTTAAACATATTATAATGTAATTTTACTCCCAACAAACATAGAGCAAATAAAAAAATTTACTTAAAACAATTTTGCACAGAAGAATGTGTGTATGTGTGAGGGAGAAAGTGATTCTATTTAGGACTGTCCTCAGAAAGTGAAGTACAGCTCTGCAGCCTCTCTCTTCTCCTCAAGCGCTCTCCCCAGACAGCAACAACATAGTGTCGGCCCAGATCCGGCCCACATCTGGACCGTGTGAAATCCACATGAACCAGATTTGGGCCAGATCTGGGCTGATACTATGTTGTTGCTGTCTGGGTCTCCTTCCTCCATCTCTATCAGGAGCAAGTTGAAGCCATCTTTGTATTGTTGCTTCTATCTCCTGATCAGTGGCATGTGTCAGACGATTTTTTCCTCACAGCAGCTAAAAGACAAAATACTAAATTAATAAATACATATACAAATATCCATCCACCTACTGTAAATAAATGTAGGTAACAAATTAAAATAAGGTTGCTGCGGTTAAATTGTATACAGGAAATGATTGTGATGTGATATGATATAATGATATATGATATATGATATCATTATATGATATAATGATATAATGTGGCACTATTGTAATGACCCGCAGGCCGGTCTATTGCACCCCGGTTGGGTCAGTCTGTACTCGCGTTCTCAAGTTCAGGGAAGTGAATCAGCTACCATATAGGCAAAAGTTCACTTCAATAAAGAACAAGGTGACATCCGAGTTTGAATTCAGGTAACGTTATTTAAAAAAGCTCCAAAAAAGAGATGTTCTTCTATTTTT
Source organism: Leuciscus idus (assembly GCA_021554675.1). Taxonomy (NCBI): domain Eukaryota; kingdom Metazoa; phylum Chordata; class Actinopteri; order Cypriniformes; family Leuciscidae; genus Leuciscus; species Leuciscus idus. Next base: position 48,802,431 of record CM038626.1, on the reverse strand, counting down.
TAAAGATTTCCATTACATAACCTGCCAAAATAACCTTCGTACCCGCCACGGTCGATTTTTAATCGAGGTTAAGGTTAAATAAAAATACAAAAAAAAAATAAGAGAGCTGTAAACACATCGCAGGCTTGATCTGTTTCGGCATGAGTGCAAAAGAGAACCCATGTGGTTGCATATCTGCTGTATGTATTACATCTAATGCTAGGTCCTACACAATATATAGACTGTAAAAAAAAATAGGGTCGTGCACAAAATAACGTTAGCTTCGTTAGCTTGAATTACCCCACATAACAGGACAGCACACATAGAAAACATAAATGGAAACTGCATAACATATTAAGTTAACATGCAAATATGCTGTAAACTCACAGAAATATAAATGTGCTGTAAACTCTTAAGTGCATCAAAATCTGATTGTTGAACAATGTGTGTATAATAAAGTTCTTTTTTGCACAAACACAGACTCATTGCATGCAAATATACCACGAGGGAATTAGTATGAAGATAGCCCTAGCATATACTGAGGTACACGACTATCAAATTAAATTAAGCTCAAATGGCTTAATCGACCGGCTACACATGGAATGATGATTTGATTGTGACTTGGGTACCAGAAAGTGTCCGTGAGCGTATTAATTTTACACATAAACATCGAGATGATTTAAGTATTTTCAGGCTTTTGGAAAACACTTGAGAACGCTATAGTGCGGACGGAGACACATTGTGTCTTTCTACTTGATTTACACTCAGGGCCGTATTAAGACAGTGTGGTGCCCCTGGGCACTATACCTCAAAGCTCTGTTTGCTCTGTTTGCTCCGGTTCTGTTTACACTGATTTTGACTTTGACGTTTGTTTTCTGATCGCCTGAACTTTGCTTGTTCCTGGTTTTAGGACTGAAAATGTAAGATCAGCAAAAGCTTGTTGATTTTCGTGATGTTTACGGACGTCAGAGTAAACTGGGGGAGGATTCACACATAACCAGATAAATAATCACAGTTCAGTCGCGGTTCAGTGTTTTCAGACATTTTAAGGGCTTTTCAGTGAACCGATGAAGAAAATGTTTCTGAAAGTAGTTTTCTTCTGTTTGTGTTTCTGGCGTCTGGATGGTGAGTTTTAAATATGTTTTTATGGCTTCAGTTCTGGTTCCATGTAATAATGACTGGTTAAATTAGTCAGAGAAGATTAACATTCACTGTTACAGGACAGTACTAACATTTGGTCCATGTACTTTTTCGTTCATTCATTATTCTATTTCGGAATGAAAGATGAAATTTATAAAAGGGTGCAGCTTGGTTTTTTGTTTAAAAGAAATGGCTGTATTTTGTTTTCCAAATGTATTGTCATCAAATAATAGTATTAGAAAATTGGACGACATTTCCAATCGTTTTTTAATTTGTAATATTTATTTGTACGTTTATTGTATTTCATTTGACTGATCCTATCTTTACCCGGAAGTAAATTACACCATTGTGCGAAGTCATAGATATATCTACACTAGATGTTGCCTTGGCTACGGCAGTTCATTGGAACGAATGCGTCAATAGAGCCGCCATCTTGGAACAGGGGAGCCCCTCCTCTTTCATGCATCAGCGTCAATGTAGGCAAAGGTCTAACGGAAATAAAATCACCATAAATCGTCATGAATGCGAATTTCTAGTTTTTTTGGTTCGTTCCAACGGTCAGACATGTATTTATCATTGAGTCCAGAGAAAATGTAAGGTTTTGATATTAAGATAATCTACTTCTTTTTCAAAATATAATGCATAGTGCTAGTAGGCTAGTAAGTTAATTAATCTAATTTTATATTACAATTAAAATCTACAATTTTCCCGCTTGGAAATTCCACCTTGCTTATCAAGCCAACCCTGGTCAAGCCAACACTGAGAGGGACTTTTCTCAGGCTTTATAGAGCATCTACACAGCAGGCCTTGACTCACAACCAGCCATGTGCTCAAGAACCAGAACATATGAACACATCACACCAGTCCTCAGGTCTTTACACTGGCTCCCAGTTACACTTACGATTGATTTTAAAGTATTATTACTCTGTGCATTTACTGAATGAGCACTGTGCCACTGTACGTCCCACCGATTACACTAGATTTTATTTTGCATCCTCCTTTTAATTCTAAACTGAACTCAAACTTTTGATCGACTCCATTCTTAGAGCTTCCGAACAAATCTTTGGGGTTTGGACTGATGGGTTAGTGAACCCGAGGTTACCCCGTGAGTCCTAGAGTTCCTCCTGTACGATTTTAGGGGAAAATCGGGTCTATCGGAGACGTCCAATAGATTTCTTAGGCGCGCCAAAAGAACACCACACACACACACACACACACACACACACACACACACACACACACACACACACACACACAGTGTAATCACCATGCAAATCTCAGAGTTGGGAAAAATATCATACACCGGTGTTTTGCCAGATGAGAAGTTTATCTATCATCTTTTTACTACTTTAATTCATTTTATAACTGTATCCACGGCCGCATTAACAATAGGGCTAGGCGGGGCTAAAGTCCCGGGGCCCGAGCAAGGAGGGGGCCCGTGATTGGCTGTGGAGCAGATTGACTTCTACTAGCCATCTGATTGCCAAAGCCTTACCACGCCCCCCACAAATTAGCCCTGTTATTTAGTGGCGCTTTGCCGTATATTCCATGCATTATCATGGAATCATTATCATTAATATTATATTGACCGTTCACAAAGACCCGCCTCGTTTAGTTACTGAGTGACAAGCCAGGCCGCTCTCACGAGTCACGCACATCATGTTCTCACGCACGCAGTGAAAAATAGATCGCGGGGCAAAGACTAACGTTACACTAAGCGCTGACATACAAGAGAGAGCTCAGAGCAGCTTACTGTTGAACAAAGTCTCAACTTCTCAAATATTGTCATTTAAGTAATTTAAACAATACCGTTTTTCAAGTTCAAATCCACCGACGTTAATCTACTGACTGCTTTGTTGTCGGACAAAATTGCGTATTCGGCAATATAATATATTGGAGCAGATAAAGACACAGCGTCATCATCGACCCCACCAATTTTCGGTAAGTTTGATTATTAAAGGTCCCATGACATGAAATTTTCACTTTCTGAGGTTTTTTAACATTAATATGAGTTCCCCTAGCCTGTATATGGTCCCCAAATTTCTAGAAATTTTGATCGGTGTAAATCGAGCTTTTGCTATCTTTCTCTGCCTTTGAGAAAATCGAAGCTCAATCAGGCTGATCTTGAATCTCCTCCTTATGACGTCATAAGGAGAAATGTTACCTCCCCTTTCTCTGCTTTGCCCGCCCAGAGAATATTTTCCGCCCATGAGAAAATGAACTAGGAAGTAGGAAGGCGTGCGCGCGATTTTAGTTTGTCTACGAGAGATAACATGGCTTTAGAGCGAGCGAAGCATAATAATTGTTCAATAATTGGATGTGCAAGTGAACACCAAAGCCTTTTTTAGTTCCTTCATCCAAGCCCCAGAAGAACCAGTGGATTCATTTAATTTTCTCTGGAAATGCGCCGACACAAATTCCGAAAGTTTTGCATGTCTGCGGCAAACATTTCACCGACGACTGTTTCGTCAACTTGGGACAATACAGAGCTGGGCTTGCTGAACGTTTGAACCTAAAGTCTGGATCAGTACCAACTCTCTTTGGCTGAGATACACACCTCGGACAAGTAAGTCAACTAATGCTATATAAGTGTGTTGTTTTACTGTTTATGGTTACCTAGCTTGTTACACGTAGAATGTGGCTGTAGCATTAGCTATGCAGTTAGCCGCTACTTGCGCTAATGTAAAGGTAGACAGCATCAAGTATGTGTGTGAATACACACACTGTAACGCGAGTATTGTACACTTCTTTGTTATTTTGGATAACCGTTTTCCTGTTGGTTATATGGCGCGCGTGCGATATCCGCATTTCAAGATCGCAGAGCTTGATGTAATTGTAATAAGATAAATTACAGACGTTACAAATCTCTGTGTAATAGAAGATCTAGGCACAAAAAACAGGTTTCCCCCCATGCTATCTCCAGCTTAAACAGGTAACACAGCAATTAACACCGGTTTTAAAATGAATTATCAGCACGTGAGAGAGAAGCAATACTTAGATCTTTTTGTTAAAAAAGTTAAAAATTTTATTTATAGAGCTGTACACAATGCACAAATCTTTATAAGTCTGTTTCAGATGTATACCACAATATAATATATATATATATATATATATATTAGAGGTGGGCATAGATTAATTTTTTTAATCTAGATTAATCTAGATTAATTTTGAAATTAATCTAGATTAATCTAGATTAAAATGGCTCATTTGAATTCTGCCGAAGGCATTCAGAATATGTATGCTACCCAAATAATGACTATAAAAGTAAGTCTTTGAGAACGGGTTTCTCAAGCCAGGTGGCGCATTAGACCAGGGGCTCATCTCCTGTTTCCAAAATGCATCACAAACTGCTTGAGAAAGCTGTTCTACTCATAGACTGTAAAAGGTTACTACTGTACTGTTACCGTCCGTAGGCAACATTAGGTAGGCCTATGTTATTATCAACTACTATAGGCTATCAATTAGGGATGGGCGATATGGCCTAAAATCTATATTGTAATATACATTGCAGCCTCTTGCGATAACGACATACAGTATATTATAATAAAACCATTTCAGAACAGATTACACAGACCCATGCTAAACAACTGCTAAATGTATTTTTTTTTAAAGGGTGTATGTAGTTTTGAGAACATATATTGTGCAAAACTGTAAGTATCCAACATAATTTTGCAGATAAATAAAATTTAAGTACACTAGCTGCAGAGACTTAAGTAGGTCTAATGTTTATTATGGCTTGGAGCTTATGAAACCCCAAATTTAAAATTAGAATATTGTCTAACTGATGTCTTTTCAGTTAAAAAGAAACACAACAACGATTCTTAAAATCGAGATTATGTGCTACACCACTAAGATATATTGGAATGGGAATAATACGCGCGCGCTGGTATTCAGTGATATCATGTTTCGTTTTGAATTTGAGGTGGTCGAACGGATTAGTCGTGTGTTAAAGGTATAGCGGAGGATCTTTCCAAATTTTAGATAAGACCCGCCCTCTCCACTTTTTGAAAAGTTTGATTGATTCACCAGAATGATTGACAATTAGGAGGACCAATAGTTTAGACTACCCACCAGGAAGTAAAACATCCTCTGCTATACCTTTAACTTACCGAACTGTTACCCCACACACTCTGTATATAGTTTGCTGCTGCTCGTCTGACGGCTTAAACCCGAACCAAGTCCAAATAATGGATGTTGCACCGATCTTTTTCACCAGCTTTCACTTTCAGCCGTGTTTACTTAAGATGACGACGAATATGCGTTGCAGCCGGGTTTACCTCGCGGCCGCGGGTAGATTGCGTCATCATAGCTTGTGTAGTATAGAGCCATCTCCCAACCCAACTTGGAGAATAGATTAACGGCGATATTTTTTTTATCGCGCGATAAGAGTCTTGCGTTAACGCAGCACGTTAACGCCGATAACGGCCCACCACTAATATATATATATATATATAATTACTTTTAAGATATATGAAATATAAATTATGTAAACATATAAATTGTGTAATATCATTTTGTCGTTTCATAGATCTAATTTTAAGTATTAATGTTTTTCACTAAACATGCTTATCTTCTATCTTCTTACAAGTTGCTCATGTAATATATACAAAGTTATACATTGAGTACTAATTCGACCTTGTTGTCTCTATACAGGCCAGCACATCAAGTGCTTGCTTTCAGCTGCCTCTCTCAAGGGATGTTGCCTGCCAGACAGACCACCTGGAAACACATACTGTAGGCACACAGCTATCCTTAAAGACTATGCAACACAAATTTAAAAGTGAAGGTATGTACCTGCCACCTGTAAATGCATTTACTTTTGATTAGTATGTATTCTGGCATTTTTTCTTTGCTTTCATGTGTTGTCATTAGACTTTCCTAATTAAATTATATTTGGGACGCAGGTGTTCAGGCAACTGTCTCCTGCAAAGATTTTGGTGTTGGGACGTCCAATGCAGACCCTCTGTTCCTGTCACCGACACCTTTAAAGAGACCACACAAAAGACCTTGATGAACTGCTCGAGGACAATCCATTGGAGGGCAGCTCTTTAGTGGAAGCTTCAAGGGGACATGATTCCACTTATGATCCTGCAGACTCCATCACTGCATCGTTATACTCCAGTCAACAGTCGTAAGTTACTGAGTGTTTAAATATATGTGTGGCTCGCATTCTAACATAAAGGATTAGTCTCAGTGAGACTGTTGTTGTTTATAGCATTCTTTTATGATTTTTTATATGCATAATAATTATTAAACCAGTTGAAAACAGGGTGATGGTTTACAGTTCAGTCCAGACGAAAGCTCAATCTGTTTAACTATAAATGTGTTTTCCTTTCTCTGTGGTTTGATATAGAGAAGATTCATCCACTCCCACCCACAACAGCAAAAAGTACATAGTGTACGAGAACTGCATCATGGACTTGTTTAATTTATGTCCGGTCTGCACGCGGGCATGTGATGTGAGGACCCAAAGGCTGGGGACATTCCTGTCTGTGTAGCAGCTGTGCCCCCTTTGCACATTTTCAAGACAATGGAATAGCCAGCCTATCCTTGGTAGCATGCCAGCTGGAAATCTGAACCTTTCTGTCGCCGTTTACCTGAGTGGTGCATCTTTCATACAAATCGAAAAGGTAAATGATGTGCAACTGTAGTTTTTTTTTAACTGAATTACTTCGATTTAGCTCAAATGACATGTATTATTTATCCACCCACATTAACAGGTCTACAGTTTTTTCGGTATAAAACATTTCGCCGCCATGCCAGAACTTTCATTGAACCCGCAATTTTTCACCACTGGAAAGTCACACAGGATGTGAATCTGCAGCGGCTAAGTCAGGAGGAAAAAGTTATACTTGGTGGTGACATGAGAGCTGACTCTCCAGGTATGGATACTTTACTGAAATAGTGTAGTTTATACATGGGTTACATATTGTTTGAAGTTAAAAGGAGTGAACTAAATAAAATGCCAGACATAATACCAAAGTATTGAATGGTGATTACTAATGTCAATATTTGGAAAAAACAACAACAGGGTACTCTGCAAAATATGGGAGTTATACAATGATGGATCTCAATACTAACACCGTTGTGGACATTCAGTTGGTTCAGGTGAGTTGTCAAAAAAGATGTTTTAAAGTGGTTATTGATTGCAATTTGAAAATCAAAGTCTATAATGCATTTTCAATTAATATATTGTTTTTCTGTGTTAACAGAGCAACGAGGTTGGTGGAAGCTGCCACATGGAAAAAGAGGGCCTGACGAGGAGTCTAGCATTACTGGAGTCGCGTGGCGTCAACCTTGATTGCATTGTTACTGATCGTCATCCACAAGTACAGAAGTTCCTCAGGGAGAGAAAAATAACCCATTACTATGACGTCTGGCACATGGCAAAAGGTATATGGTCAGTGCCAATATGGAGCTGCTTGATGTCCATTGTTTTTTATGTCATACAAAATCTACCAGATAATCACCAGTGTTTGTGACACCCGCGTCACAGCAGGTTCTTGTGGGTTAACTAAGTGGAATGTATTTTGCTTTCATTGTAGGACTTTCAAAGAAACTGGAAGCAATCAGTAAGCAGAAAGACTGTGAGATACTCAAAAAGTGGATGAAAAGCATCAACAATCACATATACTGGACTGCAGCTGGCTCAACATCCGAGCCAGAAAGAATTGCAAAGTGGAACGCAATCCTGAACCATGCTCGATATGTCCATACACATGAGGATCCTCTTTAGCCCAAGTGCGAGCATGCAATCCGCAAGACAACTGACAAGAGTAAATGGCTCCAAGCAGGTATTTCATCAATATACAGGCTAAATGTCAAAAAAGTAAACAGACAACTACACAAAGTTATTTAGTCACTTTCAGAAATTTACCCGAGATCAGCGTTATAATATTCTGTACTGTATTGTTTTCTAATATATTTTCTTATTGTCTGCAGATTCTCAAGCTTTCAACAAGTTGGAGAAGTTGCTAACAAACAAAAGAATGCTGAAGGATGTTGCAAAACTGAGCCCCCACCACCAAACTTCATCGTTGGAGGCTTTCCATGCCGTCATCCTTCGTTTTGCCCCAAAGAATGTTGTCTTTACCTTTATTGGAATACTGTGCAGGTAAAATAAAGTTTGTTTACTTAGATATTTTAGGCTACAATTCCCAAAAGTATTGTCAATATCAACACGTTTTGTCTTGTATTTCCAGGCTCTACCTGGCTGCTATGCATTATAATGAAAATGCAGACCGACCACAAGCAGAAACGGAAGAAGGTGTACCTCTCTTCAAAATCTCCTTTCCAAAGGGTAGGAAGGGAGAGTGCATAGCTAAACCTCAAAAGACACAGCCGACCTTTGGTAAGGGTTCAAATCAATTCAAACAACACATATTTTGGAATTCTCAAATGTATTTATCTTTAATAAAAAATAAATAAAAAAAAATAATAAAAAAACGTAAAAACAAAACGCAACCAATTGAAACGAAAAATAATATTTGTGCTTGTGTTTTATGATACAGGTTATGTTGCTGACATGATGGACCTAATTTTTGAGGAAGTCTTTGTCAACCCTACGCCATACACCGATGCGCTGTTGGCCATCCCTTTCCCAGAGGACCTATCAGCGCAGTATGAGAAGCCGGACAAGGACGAGCTCATTGCCAGCTTTGTGTCAAGGTTCAAACGGGGGGCAGTTTAAACCCAACGTAGTGTCCTTCCTCATCAGGAAACACTGAGCGGATGCGCAGGACCACACAAGCTGGAATAATGACCCGGATTCTGTGTCCCAGGAGGCCCCAGCACCAGCTCACAAATGAACGATAGGAGAGATACCTGTAGCGACTGAACAGAAATTATTGATATTTAGTTTTGCAGAGATGTATCATTGTTTCTATTATTATGTTTGCATCTTCAATGTTTGTTTTTATACAAGCATTGAAATAGCTGTTTTCTTTTTTTTTATAAAAAGCTTGATTTTTATAGTTTCTTTTCCCTCTGATGTAAATAAATCTTGACACTGTCTATACTATAGACTGAAAATTAGGCACAATGTTTGTTGGTGGAATAAAAAGTCAAGACTCAAGACAAGACTTTATTTATTATTTTATTAACTTATGTAACAAAGCAAAACTTACTGGTGTATTCCTCTCAAACATAGAGGACCATAGTCAGCTCTGTATATTTGGCCAGCAGTCTGCAAAGAGTAGACATTGAGGCAGACAGGCTCCAATCCAGGATGGTCAACCATACATGTGAGCTGTTCTTCGACCTCCCGTAGTCTTCTAGTAACCTAATTACAATTAGAAAAGGTAAGTGTCATTTTTAGGCACAATTAGTTGTCAAATGAAAAGATAAAGTAGTTTACAACTTAGTGGTGAGAATGCTACCTGAGGTATCTCCAAGCAGCAAATATTCTCTGCTTCTGTGGGCATGGTAGCACATTTTCCACAACGGCACCTGTACAAAAAGGTATATGTAATAATGGCAGAGGTCTGACTAATATAATGGTGTGTGTGTGTGTGTATATATATATATATATATATATATATATATATATACACTCACCTAAAGGATTATTAGGAACACCTGTTCAATTTCTCATTAATGCAATTGTCTAATCAACCAATCACATGGCAGTTGCTTCAATGCATTTAGGGGTGTGGTCCTGGTCAAGACAATCTCCTGAACTCCAAACTGAATGTCAGAATGGGAAAGAAAGGTGATTTAAGCAATTTTGAGCGTGGCATGGTTGTTGGTGCCAGACGGGCCGGTCTGAGTATTTCACAATCTGCTCAGTTACTGGGATTTTCACGCACAACCATTTCTAGGGTTTACAAAGAATGGTGTGAAAAGGGAAAAACATCCAGTATGCGGCAGTCCTGTGGGCGAAAATGCCTTGTTGATGCTAGAGGTCAGAGGAGAATGGGCCGACTGATTCAAGCTGATAGAAGAGCAACTTTGACTGAAATAACCACTCGTTACAACCGAGGTATGCAGCAAAGCATTTGTGAAGCCACAACACGCACAACCTTGAGGCGGATGGGCTACAACAGCAGAAGACCCCACCGGGTACCACTCATCTCCACTACAAATAGGAAAAAGAGGCTACAATTTGCACGAGCTCACCAAAATTGGACAGTTGAAGACTGGAAAAATGTTGCCTGGTCTGATGAGTCTCGATTTCTGTTGAGACATTCAGATGGTAGAGTCAGAATTTGGCGTAAACAGAATGAGAACATGGATCCATCATGCCTTGTTACCACTGTGCAGGCTACTGGTGGTGGTGGTGTAATGGTGTGGGGGATGTTTTCTTGGCACACTTTAGGCCCCTTAGTGCCAATTGGGCATCGTTTAAATGCCACGGCCTACCTGAGCATTGTTTCTGACCATGTCCATCCCTTTATGACCACCATGTACCCATCCTCTGATGGCTACTTCCAGCAGGATAATGCACCATGTCACAAAGCTCGAATCATTTCAAATTGGTTTCTTGAACATGACAATGAGTTCACTGTACTAAAATGGCCCCCACAGTCACCAGATCTCAACCCAATAGAGCATCTTTGGGATGTGGTGAAACGGGAGCTTCGTGCCCTGGATGTGCATCCCACAAATCTCCATCAACTGCAAGATGCTATCCTATCAATATGGGCCAACATTTCTAAAGAATGCTTTCAGCACCTTGTTGAATCAATGCCACGTAGAATTAAGGCAGTTCTGAAGGCGAAAGGGGGTCAAACACATATTAGTATGGTGTTCCTAATAATCCTTTAGGTGAGTGTATATATATATGCAGGTGTTGAGTAGAGTTAACTCTTGGGGAGTAAATCATTGGTTGTGTAACATGAATTCAACATGGAGAACTTTGTCATTAAAAAATAAGCCACATTACAGTCTTCTCTAAACTAGAAATATTACTGATATAGATGCTAATACAGCTTTAAAACAATAGCAAACCAGAGCAACATGAAAAGGCAACAGTAGGTTAGCGTTAGCTACATGATAATAACTGTAAACCATTCGAATAAAATACCATATCCAGACGCTGAGTTGAGACTTCTTCATCCGTTGCTTCTCCATCTGGATCGGATTCTGGGTCAAACTGAAATGCTTGAACGACTGCGTGTCTTCCTGCCATTGCAATTATCCAACGTAAACATGCATGGTACCGTTGCGCAAGATGGTCAAGGCCACACCCACCCTCCACCTTGCGCCGCCTTTCTCCTCCTCATTAGCATTTAAAGCTACAGACACCGAAACGGCCCGTCTGAAGGAAGCTCATTCTGGGACTGGCTTGTAGTGGCTATAATTCTGCACCGAGGCTGATTTTTTGGAAAGAGATTTCAGATACAGTACTAGGGACCACTAAGGCCTATATTAAAGCCTACAAAAAGTAGCATGTCATGGGACCTTTAACTTGATGGATGTATGATATTGCTTTTTGTGTTTGATCAAACTCTATATTCGCCTATATTGGGGAGGTTTTGGGGTAGTCCCAGGGGCGTAGCCATCATTTCAAAAGTGAGGGGGACAGAATGTCAAGTGTAATACCAGTTTTTTTCAGACTTTTGTTGACAGGTTTTTGCTTAATTGGCTTAATATGCTATTTATTTTTAAGGCAATAAAACAGAAAGAAAGAAAGATGTTCATTACTTTATATTGCACATGCAGGGTTTTTCCTGGCTCAAAACTAGGCGGAAGTGGTAAAATCCTGATCATGTATTTTAATAATAAGATAATTAAATTTGTATTTTTCATAGACCATCATATAGCCTACTGTGTTTGTGGGTGGAGCTCAGTACCCCTAGGGGGGTCGCCCCTGGAAGAAAATTTGTACATTTTAAAGATAAATTCATTAATCTGGTGCACTTTGAGTCACCCGAATCTGCTGTTAAAAATAAATAATCCACCCGCCAACCACCCAAACCTATGATATTTGATCATCACATTACAATTATTCAAACTACAATTACACGTCCCCCGCGTCCCCCGCGTAATCTACGCCCATGGGTAGTCCTACTATGATATTAGACTACATAGCCTATAAAATATATAAAATGCCTATAAAAGCCTATAAAATGAATTTCAAACCTGAACTAAACATATTTTTATTCAAAGATCAACAGTCTGTCATTAGTCTTTAGTCTGCCACAAAAAAACAACATTAAAATCATGAACTCAAATGTCATTGTGAAAAAAAGAAGAAGAAAAAAGACTGTTGTAACAGGCGTAAATCAGACAGCAGGCTATAGCCTAACGCCTTATGCCAAAATTATTATTACGACTAAATTGTCGGTTATTAAATAAGAAAACTAAATAATTGTGTAGATGATTTGCTTTGTGTAACCCGACATCAGACATTAGGCCGAAGTATTTTTTGGCACACAGTGCCGCGACCAATCAATCACTCCTTTTACGACTGGCTGCCTGCATATTCACTGTCCTCGCGGCAACTTGCGCTCGCTTATCAGTGCATTTAAATTCGCGCCTACGGTATCTTTGTAGAACTTCAAAAAAGAAAAAAAGATGCTGCAGCCAATGAGCAGCCGGCGGGGGCTGCAGGACGACTCAACCTCCACGGACAGTTTTTAATGTTTTGATCAGACAATAACTACTCAAGAAATTGCTTTAGTAGCCTATAATTTTCGGGACAATATCATTCGGGATTCGGGACAACAGCTTAGATTTCGGGACTATCCCGAATTTTTCGGGACGTCTGGTCACCCTACTTGAGACAGTTTTGCACAGCGCACTTGAGTTCCGACCCATGAGGTCTTAAAGTGACAGAAGCTGTTATTAAAGCTGCTGTCGCCATTTGTGTCAATAATGTTAATCAAACATCAGAAAGAAAGTAATTTACGGTCCTTGACTAATAGTCCAGGCAAAGTAGCGTTTTACGACAGACTAATTGTAAAATAATTTTTTTTCAGCATAGATCATTTCTATGAGGTGTCCAGAACAACATACTAAAAGTCCTAAGAAATCCTAGTTGAGGAAATATGTTAAATTCTCATCAATCCGAGATGTGTGCCAATAAGGCCAGGCAACAATACACCCCAATGGGGCTATTTTTTTCCTTTACTCCTATCAAAATGAAACTTTACACAATGAAAGTACCCATGAAAAGTAACTTTTTTTGTATTACAAGATTCTTTGAAAATGAATTTGAATATGCAAATGAGCTATACACTAATCGAATATGCCCAAAATACACCCAAATAGGCAACATTTTTTTCCTTTACTCCTAACACAATACAACTTTACATAGTAAAAGTACCCATGAAAAGTAACTTTTTTTGTATTACAAGTTTCTTTTGAAATGAATTTGAATATGCACATGAGGGCCACACTTATTGAATATGTCGTAATTTGCATAGGCAGAAACACCATTCATATGTATGACAAATACATCAGCCCAATATTCATCCAATCATCCTGATGGCAGTGGGTGATGGCAATGCTGCTTTTAGACTGGCCTCTAACCTGAAAACTGCCTGGCTTGGTAGTACCTGCCAGAGGTATACTATAACCCCCGCCGGTATAGTCTTCAGGGTCACGGAGGCACACAAGCGACAAGGTAGCAACAACAGGGGAGGTTTCTTTCTGGTGTTTTTTTGTTTCTTTTTTTCTTTTTTCTTTAACTAACCTAGATACTGCTGTTGCTAGCTTCTCATAACACTGCAAAGCTACTTTACAAACGGTGGAAGTCTGACGTGTGGCCCGCCTGCTCTGAAATACTTGCTAACTACAAAAAGAGAAGCAGTTTTGGTGTCTGGCAAAATTATTTTAAAGAGCTGTAATGTCTGGAAAGTGTGTCTATCCAGTTTTTCATCTGTCTTCTGTGTGAGAGTGAATCGTTTAGTTGGTAAGAATGACTTCTGCCTGTAATCTCGTAATCTTACCAACAATACCAATCATTTGTAAATCTACCAGCCCAAAATGTAATCTCACCACGTTACTAATGACTAAGATGGCTATTCTGACTTTCTTCTGATGTTATCTGTGGGGGAATGTCATTAGGTAAGGCTTGTTTGCAAAAAAAAAAAGAAAAAAAGAAAAAAGGTAACACTTTAGAATACTGTTCCTTCATTAATGAATAACTACACAGGAACAAATGAGTAATGCATTAGTAACACTCTAGTAACTACTATTAACTAACAAGAAACTCTGATTAATGAATTAGTAAGTAATAGCGCTCAGTCGGATGTGGTAGTTCACTATTAGCTAATCAATAACTACTATTTTTCATACCTCACTGAAGACTATATAAGAACTACTATATACAGGGTAATAAATATTTATAATGCACAATGTTTAATATAAGGTAATGGTAGCCCATTAGTAATGAATCAAGTGTTACTACATCCTTCTAAAGGAACTACTAATAATTTGGATCAGTATTCTAAAGTGAAAAACATGATAACAACCTAATATTGACGGAAGTCATTGTAAGCTTTTAAGGCTTTTGTAAGATTTTGGACAGTAATGAATCAAGTGTTACTACATCTTTCTAAAGGAACTACTAATTATTTGGATCAGTATTCTAAAGTGAAGATCATGGGAACACACTAGTAATGACTAAAGTGTTACCAAATCCATTGGAAGGAATTGCTATTCAAAATCTTACAAAAATCTCAAAAGCTTACAATGACTTCAGTCAATATTAGGTTGTTATCATGTTTTTCACTTTAGAATACTGATCCAAATAATTAGTAGTTCCTTTAAAATGATGTAGTAATACTTGAGTCATTACTAGTGGGTTACCATTACCTTTTATTATAAATTATGCATTATTCATGTTAATTATGAACCTGTAGATAGTAGTTCTCTGGGAGGTATGAAAAAAATAGTAGTTATTGATTAGCTAATAATGAACTACTACATTCATCTGAGCGCTATTACTTACTAATTTGTTAATCAGAGTTTCTTGTTAGTTAATAGTAGTTACTAGAATGTTAATAATACGTTACTCGTTTGTTCCTGTGTAATTATTCATTAATGAAGGAACAGTATTCTAAAGTGTTACCAAAAAAAATGCAGAAAGCAACTGGAGGCAAGATTGTGCAATCAGTTCTTAAGGTCAATATAAGTCTTTTTGTGGCAAGTGACCCAGGTAAGTGTGGCAAGTGACTAAAAATGTATCGTGTTTATGCATAGGTTAACTTACTGAATGGACATGAACGTGTTAGTACAAAATGCAGCTGCAAGGCTGCTGACCGGGACTAAGAAATATGATCATGTCACCCCAATTTTAGCATCCCTTCATTGGCTCCCGATTCATTTTAGAATTCAGTTTAAAATCTTATTGTTTGTTTTTAAAGCTCTTAATAAATCAAGCTCCATTTTACCTTAAAGATCTTCTTACTCCTTAGCCACCTTCCAGCTTAAGATCTGCAGACAAGGCTCTATTATATATTCCCCGCTCCCGTTTAAAAACTAAGGGAGATAGAGCTTTCTCAGTTGCCGCCCCCCCCGTCTATGGAATCAATTGCCTCTGGACATCTGCCTTGCCCTTGCACCTTCCATTAACATTTATAAATCAAAATTGAAAACATACTCTCTGGCATTTTGATACTTAATATCCTTGACTTACTGTTTGTTTTGTGTGGTTTGTTACTGTGCTTTTATTTATTTTATTTTTCTTTACTATGTCCAGCACTTTGGATAGCTCTGCTATGTTGAAATGTGCTTTATAAATAAAATGTACTTACTTACTTACTAAGTTATTTGGCCCCTGTTTTTTCTACTTGTGACTTTATGGTTTCTTGGCCATAAGTCAATTAGCCCTAGTGTTGAGCTCATTTGCATATTTAAAATAGATTTTTCAAAGAAACTTGTAAAACAAAAATGTTACTTTTCATGTATACTTTCACTGTGTGAGGTTTGATTATGATAGGAGTAAAGGAAAAAATAAGTCCATTAGGGTGTATTTTGGGCATATTCGATTAGTATATTGCTCATTTGCATATTCAAATTCATTTTCAAAGAAACTTCTAATACAAAATGTTTTACTTTTCTTGTAGACTTTCATTGTGTAAAGTTTTTTTGTGGTAGGAGTAAATGAAAAAAAATAAGCCTATGCGGGTGTATTTTGCCTATATTCGATTAGTGTATAGCTCATATTCAAATTTATTTTCAAAGAAACTTGTAATACAAAAAAAAGTTACTTTTCATGGGTACTTTTACTATGTAAAGTTTTATTGTGTTAGGAGTAAACGAATTTTTTTTGCCTATTTGGGTGCATTTTGGGCATATTCGATTAGTGTATAGCTCATTTGCATATTCAAATTAATTTTCAAAGAAACTTGTAATACAAAATGTTTTACTTTTCATGGGTACTTTCATTGTGTAAAGTTTCATTTTGATAGGAGTAAAGGAAAAAAATAGCCCCATTGGGGTGTATTGTTGCCTGGCATTGTGCATTGTGGGTAACGGCGGCCATTTTAGAGGCACAGCAAAAGCCTGTTTATAAGATATTAGCGTAGCCGGCCGGTATCCAGAAAGAGTTATGGACCGTGACAAAAAAAAGTTGCCTATACCATATACGGACAAACTTCATAATGAAGCCAAACAACGCTACTTTAAAAAAAAATAGATTATAGGCGGAATCGATCCCTATGAACAAAGCCTGGAGTAATATGAAAGTTTACCAAGCCTCAGTTTCCCTGATATTTTCTCCTATCCAGGGCCGGATTAACAATTTCATGTGCCCTCAACAACATTCACACACACACATTTTAATTGTTTATTAATAAACAAGTGTTTTTTTGTTTTTTTGTCACAGTCGGCTGCAAAGATGAGGTTGACGACTGGCGATCTTCGCTGTAGTGAATGCGCCAGAGAGAAATGCACATTGCATACGGATTAACGTACATAAGCAGAGAGCTGTCTGTTTTCTTTCGTTTTGAATTGTTTGTTTAAAAGTAGACATTTCTATATAGATATATTTATTAAAATACAAATTAATGCAAAACGAAATTCACTTTAAAGAAAGGCTTTGTGCTTTCTGTTTGAAGTCTCTGCTCCGATCAATTTAAAAACTTGTCACTGGAGGCTCACTTGCATTTCACAAATGAATGAGTGCAAGATCTGCAGATCTACAAAGTAAACGCGGAGAAAACAATCGTTTGCACCGTTAACCAAGCATCAGTGGTGACACACACACTTGTCAGATTCTGTGAGCTACGAAGCTTGTCTATGCGGGTTTGTTACACCTCAGGCGTAATTTATCATACGTGCAATAATCCACTGTTTTCGTCCGGTAGCTGCTAGTATATTGACGACCAGCGGCGACCCAAGCCATCCGACGAAAATAGTGAAAACTAATATGATTTATGAGGCGTTTGCCCTGTCGATCATGAGACCGATTATACAGCAGTTCACAATACAGCAATACTGAACCATTTTCCAAAAAATAACCTAAATTAATGACCAAATGATCAACGTTACCTACTGCCTACTATACAGTACATCTACTTCCGTACCGTGATTCCCACAATGCATTGCGGCGTGACGCAACGATCCCGAATTCTATTGGCACACATCTTGGATTGATGAGAATTTAACATATTTCCTCAACTAGGATTTCTTAGGACTTTTAGTATGTTGTTCTGGACACCTCATAGAAATGATCTATGCTGAAAAAAAATATTTTACAATTAGTTCTATTTTTGCCTCCAAAATGAGTTACTTTGCCTGGACTATGAATCACTTTTGTAAAATAAATAAGAATGAATGTTGAATTTATAGTGAAAACTATGTATTGTATATTTAATTACTTTATACAATATAATATTATTCAGTGCTTTAAGTTTTTAAAGTAGGTCGATTTCTTATGTGCCTTTGTTCTATTGTTATTTGTGACTCTTGTCATCAGTAAGTTTGAGATTCTTTTCTTAAGCTACTAATCTGGTGCCTATTGCACGTCTAACTAAGATTGGTGTAGGGAAAAAAAGTAAGACTGTTAAGTTAGCAATTTTAAACATCCGCTCACTTAAAAATAAATCACTTCTAGTCAATGACTTAATAACCACAAACAACCTGGATTTTATGCTTCTAAATGAAACCTGGCTAGAAGACAGCTGCAGTGCAACAATCCTCAATGAAACATCCCCTCCTAACTTTACTTTTATGAGTGTCTGCAGAGCTGTTAAGAGAGGTGGGGGTCTAGCTGCTCTTTTTAAAGATATCTATCAATGTAAGCAAATATCATTTGGGAACTACACGTCTTTCGAATATCTGGGTATTGTATTAAAAGGTGCTCCACGCATTTTACTCATCATTATTTACAGGCCTCCAAAATACTCTCCAGCCTTTGCTGAGGAACTTACAGAACTGTTATCAACAATTACCTCAGAGCTTGACTGTTTTGCCATTGCTGGAGATTTTAACATTCACATAGATAATGCAGAAAACAATATGGCAAAAGAAATCAAAACTGTTTTAAAAACTTTTGATCTGACTCAGCATGTACATGGACCCACACACAATCATGGACACACTCTAGATTTACTTATCAGTAAGGGTCTAAACATCTCATCGATTGTTATTAAGGATGTAGCACTGTCTGATCATTTCTGTATTTTCTTTGATATATTGATCTCTCCTGCCACTGAAGCTAGATCTGTGTCTGTCAAGAAGAGATGCTTAAATGAGAACACTAGTGTACTATTTATGAAGGCTATATCCTTAACACCAAGCATATCTGCTGACTCTGTTGATTTTCTCCTTGATTCTTTTAACTCAAAAGTTAAAAGTGCAATTGATGATATTGCTCCTGTGAAAGTCAGGAAGAAGAGTGGCAGACAAAAAGCACCTTGGAGAAACTCAACAGCAGTGCAAAATATGAAAAGACAATGCAGAAAAGCAGAGCGCATGTGGCGGAAGACAAAACTTGTAGTCCATTATAACATCTACAAAGACAGCCTGCATGCTTTCAATATGGAACTAGGCAAAGCTAGACAGACTTTCTTCTCAAATATTATAAACTGCAATTTAAACAACACACGCACTCTTTTTGCTACTGTAGAGAGACTGACAAACCCCCCAAGCCAGATTCCCAGTGAAATGCTCTCAAACAGCAAGTGCAGTGAGTTTGCTTCTTTCTTCTCTGACAAATTAAATAATATCAGAAAGGTGATCAGCACATCCTTGAGTTGTGCTGGGGTCAGACAGATCAGACCACCTGAAAAATTAGTAACTTTGTCTGATTTCAATAAAATTGATGGCAAAATTTTGGTAGAAACCGTACAGCACCTTAAAACATCAACATGCGTTCTTGACACACTTCCCACATCTTTTTTCAAAAGTGTGTTAAACAGTTTAGAAGCAGATCTTCTAGAAGTGGTAAATGCCTCACTTCTCTCTGGGAGTTTTCCAAACTCCCTGAAAACTGCAGTTGTCAAGCCCCTCCTGAAAAAGAGCAATCTGGATAAGACCATATTAAGCAACTATAGACCGATCTCAAATCTTCCTTTCATAGGCAAGATCATTGAAAAAGTTGTCTTCAATCAGCTGAACAAATTCTTAAGCTCGAATGGATACTTTGATAATTTTCAATCTGGTTTCCGACCGCATCACAGCACAGAGACAGCGCTCATAAAGATAATAAACGATATTCGCTTAAATACTGATTCAGGTAAATTATCAGTGCTGGTACTACTCGACCTCAGTGCTGCATTTGACACTGTCGATCATAACATACTTCTTGACAGGCTGGAAAACTGGGTGGGGCTTTCTGGGATAGTCCTAAAATGGTTCAGGTCATACTTAGATGGGAGAGGTTATTATGTGAGTATAGGAGACCATAAGTCTGAGTGGACATCCATGACATGCGGAGTCCCTCAAGGCTCAATTCTTGCGCCACTCCTGTTCAACCTGTATATGCTCCCAATGAGCCAAATAATGAGAAACAACCAAATTGCTTACCACAGCTATGCAGACGACACACAGCTGTACTTAGCCCTATCGCCTAACGATTACAGCCCCATTGACTCCCTGTGCCGATGCATTGATGAGGTCAACAGTTGGATGTGCCAAAACTTTCTTCAGTTAAACAAAGATAAAACTGAAGTCATTGCATTTGGAAACAAAGATGAAGTTCTCAAGGTGAACGCATACCTTCACTCCAGGGGTCAAACAACTAAAAATCAAGTCAGGAATCTTGGTGTGACACTAGAGTCAGACCTTAGTTTCAGTAGTCATGTCAAAGCAATAACTAAATCAGCATACTATCATCTAAAAAATATTGCAAGAATTAGATGCTTTGTTTCCAGACAAGACTTAGAGAAACTTGTGCATGCTTTCATCACCAGCAGGGTGGATTATTGTAATGGACTCCTCCCAAAAAGACCATAAGACAGTGTCAGCTCATACAGAACGCTGCCGCCAGGATTCTGAGCAGAACCAGAAAATATGAACATATCACACCAGTCCTCAGGTCTTTACACTGGCTCCCAGTTAGATTTAGGATTGATTTCAAAGTATTATTACTGGTATATAAATCATTCAATGGCCTAGGACCTCAATACATTGCAGATATGCTCACTGAATATAAACCCAACAGATCACTCAGATCATTAGGATCATATCAGATAGAAATACCAAGGGTTCACTCTAAACATGGTGAGTCTGCTTTTAGCTATTATGCCAGCCGCAGCTGGAACCAGCTTCCAGAAGAGATCAGATGTGCTCCTACAGTGGTCACATTCAAATCCAGACTCAAAACACTTCTGTTTAGCTATGCATTTACTGAATGAGCACTGTGCCACTGTTCGTCCGACTGTACTGTACTGTATTTCATTTTATTTTTCTAAACTGTTTTAATTATTCTTATTTCTTTTTATTATTTAAATTTCTTCTATGTAAAGCACTTTGAATTGCCATTGTGTATGAAATGTGCTATATAAATAAACTTGCCTTGCCTTGCCTTGCCTACTATTATTTTTTTGTGATATTGAAATTGGTCACAAGAATTATGAAATTTTAGTGGCATTAAATTTTGATATGATAAAAATCTTATAGTTAAAAGTAATATAACTTGACTGTGAAGTATATCATAGATAGATAAAATGACTTGTATAATGATATAACATTTAGCTCTCTCTCTCTCTGTAGTTGGTGACCTAAAGTGGTGGGGGGGCCCTGCAGTAACTCATAGCCCCGGGGCCCAGTGAGCTCTTAATGTGGCCCTGAGTATCATATATCTTTTTTAATTCCTTTTATAACTGTTAATAACTGTCAATTTTCCTTGCTTTTATCTTGTGATTATTTTAATTACTTTCTGTGTGAAGCACTTTTAATTGCCATAGTGTATGAAATGTGCTATATGAATAAACTTGCCTTGCCTTGATCTAGAGGAAGTTGAGGCGCACTGGAGCTCAAAGTGACAAAGTTCAGAGAGTGAATTATCAGAAATAAAGTGCTAGATGGTCACATGCATTAACACTTATAGATGTGCAGTTATTTTAGATGTTGGTGGAGTTTCACTTCATTTTACTACAGAGCAGCTTCACATCAGATCATCTGTCATTTTATTCCTGAAGCAGTTTTGAAGAGTTTGTCTTTTCATATTTGTGGACTGAAAGCGCTGAAGATGTTTCGCATCGTTTTCTTCTGTCTGTGTTTCTGGCGTCTGGACGGTGAGTTTTAAATATGACTTTGGTTGTTTCTCTTCTGGTACCATGTAATAAATTACAGGTTAAATTAGACAGAGAGGATTTAACAATAACTGTTATTCTCATATAGAAATAATTTTACTGTGAGATCAAGTTTGAATTCAGGTCTAAACTCAGTTATTAGTGTACACAGAAATAGCGGGGGTCAGGACCCGATCTCAGGGTTTCCCCCCCTAAAAATATAATATAAACCCCTAATATACTCAAATAACTGTAAGTAGTAAAACAATTCAAACGCAAATGGGGTAAAACAAAATGTTCAGAACTGAATGTGAGTTTGCTAAATATATAATGTCTATGAGGCTCTTTAGTAATTAGTCTTAGTCTTATCACTCATGTAGAGCAGATTATTACAATATGATGAAAAATTACAAAGAAAAAACTATTTTCTTGGGAATAACATGCCGTGATGAATCATATAGGGATCTTTTTCCAGAAACTCTGAATGCATATAAATCCTTCTAAAGATATTTGTTGAGAACTGATCCTTCTTTAGACAAGTGTAACTGAACATGTCACAACAGCCCACGACAAATCTCACTCCATAATCAAAGTGATTCTTTTCTCTTTAAAGGGGTCATATAATGGTACATGCACTTTTACAAGTTGATTGTACTGAAATCTGTGTTGGCAGTGCCTGTACACAACCATCATAAAATGTAAAAAATCCATCCAGTTTTTTAATTTTTTTTATCTTCTTATGTTTTACACTCTCCTAAATCAAGCCGTTCGACCGTGTGGCGTCACACAGTCGGACGCCCCTCCCATGATTGTTGATTGACAGCAGCGTTTCAACACAGACTCGCCCTCGCTCGTGAGCGAGCTGTCAATTAAAGTTTGCGCAGACCGGCGTGGTCATTGATGATGCTGGAGTCTATGAGCAGAATGGTGTCTAAGCGATTGTGGTGTTCTGTTCTTGGGTGTAATAATGAACACAGCATCATTTTGATGTTCCTAAATCCGAACCGCTGAAGACGCAGTGGCTGAGTTTTGTTTTCGAAGGGAATATTCCTCACGATCAACGTCAATGCTTTCATGTTTGCGCGAATCATTTCACACACCAGACTGCTTTACAAACGAGGGTCAGTAAAGCTGGTTTTGCTAAGAAGCTGCTCCTGAAAAAAGGATCGGTACCAACTATTCGTGTTCCTGCTGCACCTCCAGAAGAACTGAAGTGAGTGTAACGTTTTATTAACCTTTATATTAATATTTATATTAATCTTTGCAAATCGCTAGCACGCTTCATTATGAATCCGGCTAAGGTTTACACTCAGGGTACATTACAGCATGTTTTCTATGTACGACGTTCTAAATATAATTCATAATCCCACGTTTATAATGAACAACGCGTTATGGTTTATTGTGTTATTGTGTTAGAAACGGTGTACGCACAGAACAGAGGGGCGGGGTGAGCAAAGCTCATTATCATTTAAAGGCACATGCACTTAAACGGCGTGCTGAAAACAGAGCTGTTTTTAACAAGGTAAAATGAGTGTTTTCTTACAATACTAATGAGAATTTTTAATCAAAGTATATTACAAACTTTTAATTTAGACCCTAAAGAATCATATTAGCTTGTACAAAAATGGCATTATATGACCCCTTTAATACAGATGATGCTGAGTCATTAATAAATTAGTCATGACAAAAAAAAATTGTTACAACTAACATGGTGATAAGCCTATGTGTGAACTGATATTAGGCTAATATTGTAGATCTAAATGGTCTCTAATGTTGGGTTTTGCTCAATATGATGTTCAGTGGCAGATCAGCGGGCTCGTCTGTCCTAGACGAAACCTAAAATACTATGTGGAGGACACAAGATAATCTAATAATTATAATATGACTGCTTGGTGAACCTCTGAACCTAACTCATATTTAAACAGCTATCGCTTTCTGATGTTGGTCAGAAAAAAATACAGAGAAAGGACATAAGACATACATTTTGGCTGTATTATTTTGTTCCCTTAAAAAATTGCTCTTAATTTTTTTTGTGTTATTTAGGCTATGATTTTAATATACTGTATATATATATATATATATATATATATATATATATATATATACATACACTCACCTAAAGGATTATTAGGAACACCATACTAATACTGTGTTTGACCCCCTTTCGCCTTCAGAACTGCCTTAATTCTACGTGGCATTGATTCAACAAGGTGCTGAAAGCATTCTTTAGAAATGTTGCCCCATATTGATAGGATAGCATCTTGCAGTTGATGGAGATTTGTGGGATGCACATCCAGGGCACGGAGCTCCCGTTCCACCACATCCCAAAGATGCTCTATTGGGTTGAGATCTGGTGACTGTGGGGGCCATTTTAGTACAGTGAACTCATTGTCATGTTCAAAAAACCAATCTGAAATGATTCAAGCTTTGTGACATGGTGCATTATCCTGCTGGAAGTAGCCATCAGAGGATGGGTACATGGTGGTCATAAAGGGATGGACATGGTCCCCCGGTGGGGTCTTCTGCTGTTGTAGCCCATCCGCCTCAAGGTTGTGCGTGTTGTGGCTTCACAAATGCTTTGCTGCATACCTCGGTTGTAACGAGTGGTTATTTCAGTCAAAGTTGCTCTTCTATCAGCTTGAATCAGTCGGCCCATTCTCCTCTGACCTCTAGCATCAACAAGGCATTTTCGCCCACAGGACTGCCGCATACTGGATGTTTTTCCCTTTTCACACCATTCTTTGTAAACCCTAGAAATGGTTGTGCATGAAAATCCCAGTTACTGAGCAGATTGTGAAATACTCAGACCGGCCCGTCTGGCACCAACAACCATGCCACGCTCAGAATTGCTTAAATCACCTTTCTTTCCCATTCTGACATTCAGTTTGGAGTTCAGGAGATTGTCTTGACCAGGACCACACCCCTAAATGCATTGAAGCAACTGCCATGTGATTGGTTGATTAGATAATTGCATTAATGAGAAATTGAACAGGTGTTCCTAATAGTCCTTTAGGTGAGTGTATATATATATATATATATATACCGTGATCGCCAAGTGCAACATGTGTTGTGCAACACACATACAAGGTCTAAACATGCGACAAACTGATAATCAGTAGGCTACAGAATATCTCAGTGTTATTATATATCCAAAAGAGAACTGTTTTGATCAACTCCCAAAAGTTAGAAGTTAAGTGCACTGAAATACCATTCTAATTACTAGTAAAAGTAATACCTTTACAAGAAGCCTATTGCCTATTTCAGGGTTTTTTCCTGGCTCAAAATGAGGCGGAGGTGGTAAAATCATAATAATGGAATTTATTAATAAGATAATTAAATGTGTATTTTGTTGTAGATCATCATATAGCCTAATGTGTTTCCCACATTTTTTTGTTGGTGGAGCTTGGTACCTCTAGGGGGGTCTGGGGGCATGCCCCCCCGGAAGATTTTTTTTTACATTTTAAAGATAAATTCATTAATCTGGTGCACTTTGAGTCACCCGAATCCACTATTAAAAATAAATAATCCACCCGCAAACCACCCATATTCTTTGATTTAGATATCTGATCATCACATTGATTACAATTATTCAAATTCTTAGTGTTAAGCATGATAATATGGTAATATCACACTGAAGTAGGCTGCTTTAAAATTAACATTTATTTAAAATAAAAGTTCTTCTTTTGGCAAAATTACATTTCCTTAATAGCCTAAACAGAGGCTTTACTCTCTTCAAGCTTAAATTGTCAATGTTTCATTACATCACTGTTTGAAAACACTCAGAATATTTTTTTGTACCTTTATAAAGGGCATTTTCCACTAATTTTATTAAATGTATGCTCCATCTTTCATTTCAAATTCTTAAATTTGATAAATATATTCAATTAAAATAATTAGACACTAGGCTGTTACCAATAAAATTGAATAATTTACATTGAAAAATTATAACTGTATTAAATTAGATTATTTTAAATATTTTTGAATATACAAATAAGGAATGTTGAAAAGAATGATACTTTATGAAACTAGCGTTTTGTCATTCAACGTTGACACTTGCTTGAGAAGTTGAAGTCGTTCTCTATCTCCGTTGCTTCTAGCCACGGTGGTTAAAAATGGTACGGTCCACAATAGGGGTGTCTGAAATTGCTTTACATTAAAATGTTCCTACAGTGAAAATAGGAGTTAACTTGTATTGTAACTGTAATTATATTTTTTCACAATATCAGAAAAATTATCTGACCCCCCCAAAACTGATATTTCTGTCTTCATTGGGGGGTATAGTACCCCCCAGTACCCCCTGTAATTCGAACTATGCTGTAGGCTATGCGAAATGAAACCGAAATCGCAACACTCTGGCCTCGAACCTACAGTTAAAACTTTCACAGAGACATCAAACAGGCATTTAAAACACCAAATATTAAGAATTGGTATATCAAGCAAAATAATATTGATCGAAAAACGTATCTCTCCCCCCACATGCTCACCGGCAACGCTCCGACATTAAATTTATCTGTAGCCTAATGTAGGGCCGGCTAATAGGCCTATGTGTTGTAGCCCAGTCATTAAAAAAACGATTTAGTTTCATATTCATGTTTAAATAAAATATATATTTTTAAATTTCATGTTGATTATATGAATTTTGACCACTTTATTAAGTTTGTTTTTGTTAAAAGCCTTTCTTTAAAGTGAATTTCGTTTTGTATTAATTGTATCTTAATTTTAATCAATGTTAAATAAATTGGATTTAATAAATAAGAGCTAAATATAGCAGGCAATTTAATCAGGACACGGAAGCGCCGGCGTGTGAACTGGAGGTAGGCTACTTGAATGGCGCAAAACGTACTCGGTTACTAACGTAACCTCGGTTCTCTCTAGAGAGGGAACGAGTACTGCGTAATATCTTATGGGGAAATCTCTTTTCCGCGAGATACTGAAGCCAAAAATTATCCTTAATTTTGGAATAATGTAAAACGCGTTGCGGCAGCATGCAGACATAGGCGAAACAGCTCGCGCCCCTATTAGCTGCTCTGCGGCAACTGCAGCAGCCTATTGAAAGGCCCTGTCGTGACGTCAGCTCCAATGAGGGCGCTTCGCGCCCACTGCGTCACGTCCCGCCGAAACGGGCGTGGCCTTGGGCTATAAATGTAGCTCGAGAGGCTGGTATAGCTGGTTTTTATCGCCGGAGCGAACCAGAGCGTGTTGCAGGCACGGCAAGATACGCAGTACTCGTTCCCTCTTTAGAGAGAACCGAGGTTACGTTAGTAACCGAGTACGTTCTCTTACGAGAGGTTCTCTCGTACTGCGTAATATCTTACGCTATGGGGAACACAGTGTAAAACGCCGTGCGTGCTGAGA
Organism: Leuciscus idus; assembly: GCA_021554675.1. Lineage (NCBI taxonomy): Eukaryota > Metazoa > Chordata > Actinopteri > Cypriniformes > Leuciscidae > Leuciscus > Leuciscus idus. Next base: position 48,775,330 of record CM038626.1, on the reverse strand, counting down.
TCCAGTACCAAAGTCCCAAGGGCAGGTGCCCGGGGCCCATATAGCACATGATCATCATGGGACTCACAGAGAGTCCAGGAAGAGGGGCTAGAATAGCATCATTCCTATAATAGATAGCATCCTATAAGGATCAATTATATCAATAGTGTTTCACACTCAGCCAGGGCGAAACTCTGCCTAGTCTGGTGAATATTATGGGTCTTACACACTGCCCATAGAGCTGCACGATCGATCAGCGAGCGTTGCTCAAGCAGTTTTAGTATTCTGGGCCGAAAACATCGGGGCAGACAATACCGATTTAACAGACCGAAAGCAGCTTAGCCTGTAAAGCGAGAACATCTAGGTTATAAAACCTTTTAAATGTAGACGGGGAGGCCCAGCCTGCCGCCATACATATATCTTGTAAGGCAATCCCACTAGACCAAGCCCACGATGAGGCCATGCCTCTTGTGGAGTGTGCTCTAACACCTAACGGGCACTGCAGGCCCTTAGAGGCGTAAGCCAGCGCTATAGCATCGACTATCCATCTGGATAGGCTCTGTTTCGACACGGCTAGTCCCTTAGAACGTCCGTAGAACGAGACAAAGAGCTGCTCTGTCTGTCTGAAGACAGATGAGCGAGACACATAAGCCCTTAATGCCCTGACCGGGGCAAAGGAGGCTGGCGTCCTTCTCCTCGTTAGAGACCAGCAGGGCTGACAGGGAAATCACCTGAGACCTGAACGGTGTGTTGAGGGATTTAGGAACGTACCCGTGCCTCGGTTTGAGTATGACTTTCGAGTCATTTGGCCCAAACTCCATACATGTCACGCTCACTGAGAGCGCTTGCAAGTCCCCAATACGCTTCACTGAAGCGAGAGCCAGAAGAAATACTGTCTTGAAAGACAAGTGTTTTATATCCACTGATTGGATCGGCTCGAATGGGACACCTTTCATGGCCTCCAAGACCGTGGAAAGGTCCCATATGGGAACTGAGGGAGGTCTGGGAGGGTTTAGCCTCTTAGCTCCTCTAAGGAAGCGAATGACCAGATCGTTCCTTCCAAGTGACTGGCCAAGCGTTGGTTTAGTAAATGCTGCTATAGCCGCCACGTAAACTTTGAGCGTGGATGAGGTCCTGCCCTTGTCCAGTAGCTCTTGTAGGAAGGAAAGAACCTCCGTCACCCCACAATCTGGGGGTGATATGCCACGGGCTGTGCACCAGCCAGAGAACACAGACCATTTCGAGGAATAGAGCCGTCTCGTAGAGGGGGCTCTAGCCTGCGTGATCGTGTTTAGCACTCCCTCTGGGAGGCTAGCGGGTACCCGTTGATGGCCCACACATGTAGGGACCAAAGCTCCGGGTGAGGATGCCAGATCGAGCCCCTGGCTTGAGAGAGGAGGTCCCTCCTCACCGGTATCGGCCATGGGGCAGTGCTTGTCAGCTGCATCAAAACTGGGAACCAGGCCTGGTTCTTCCAGAACGGAGCTACTAGTAGCACTGAGCATCCGTTTTCCCTGATCCGCTCTAATACCTGAGGTAGGAGCGCGACGGGGGGAAAAGCATAGAGCGGGCAGCGGGGCCAGACGTGGCTCTTGGAGAAAAACTTCGGACAGTGAGCGTTTTCTTGAGACGCAAACAGGTCTACTTCCGCTCTGCCGAATGTCTCCCACAGCAGCTGGACTGTCTGTGGGTGTAAGGACCATTCTCCTGCTGGAACATTGTTCCTGGACAGTCTGTCTGGTCCCACGTTCAGGTGGCCGGGCACGTGCGCTGCTCTCAGCGAGCGCAAATTGCGCTGAGCCCAGACCAGGAGGCGTTCCGTCAGCCTGTAAAGGTTTCGGGACCTGATACCTCCCTGGCGATTTATATAGGCCACCACTGACATGTTGTCCGAATGGACCAAGACGTGGTGTCCTGCTATCTGGGGACAAAAGCGCCTCAGCGCGTTGTCGGCTGCTATCATTTCCAAGCAGTTTATGTGTAGAAGCTTTTCCCGTTCTGACCACTGGCCAAAGAACAGTCTGCCCTCGAGCAGCGCTCTTCATCCCGAGGTGGAGGCGTCCGTGGACACCACCTTCACACTCGAGGAAGTCCCCAGGCTTACACCTGACTGGTACCAGTCGATCGCTTTCCAAGGTTTCAGGGCTGAGATGCATTTCTGATTGACCTTGAGGCGAAAAAGACCGGAGGTCCACGCTCGGCGCGGCACTCGCACTTTTAACCAGAACTGCAGTGGGCGCATGCGAAGCAGACCCAGCTGGAGTACTGATGATGCTGAGGCCATGAGACCCAGCATCCTTTGAAACTTTCTGAGCGGGACTATAGCGCCGCAGCAGAAGGTTTCCGTCATGCGCTGAATGTCCAGTGTGCGCTGTGGCGATAGCTGAGCTGTCATAGACAGCGAGTCCAGTTCTGTGCCCAGAAAATATATTCTCTGACTGGGAGACAGTGAACTTTTCGCCCAATTGACTTTGAGACCCAAGTTCTCGAGATGTTCGAGTAACATGGTCCTGTGTTCTATGAGCTCTGAGCGAGTCTGAGCTAGAACCAGCCAATCGTCCAAATAGTTCAAAACTCGCATTCCCCGAAGTTTCAGGGGAGTGAGGGCCGCATCCATGCACATCGTGAATGTAGTAGTAGTAGTAGCTTTATTGGTCGCTTAGTCACAGGTACCAGCGAAATTCCGCCATCAACCTGTCCTTTTCAGGACAGGAAGACAGAGCATTGAGGAAAGAATACAGCATAACATGAGGAGAGGTGAGGAGAAAAAAAAGGCAACCCCCAGACTATGCTCCTGTAAGGAGTACAGTTTGGGAACAGTAAAAAACACCTCAGCAACATTAGCACATAATCAGTTCACAACATGAACACACAAGACTTGCAACAGGGGAGTGGAGTGGGGGATGGAGGTAACCCAGCACAGGCAAGCAGCCATCCGGTCCTGCAGCCATTTTCGGCGCTGGTCACAGACCCGCCTGTCAGACTGGTGGTACAAAGCATCGAAGGCAAGGGATTGGGGTTTGGGGTGGTGATTGCATATCTGTATATATGTAAGAGTTCGTGTATGTGTAGGCCTGGAGAGTCGCTACGCCTGGCATCCTAATCTAGGTGCCTCAGTCCGCAGGCTGTCATAGCGATACACAGCAGTTGCCATGGAGTCAACCTTGATCAGGTCCCAGACAGAGTCAACAATCAGCAGGTGTCAGTGGGGAGTGGGGGAAGGAACGCAAGAGCGTCTCGCTGCAGTGCTCTCTCCAGAGGGAGTTGTTGTTGCAGCAGCAGCCTCTGCCAAGGCCAGTGCTGGTTGAAGGGGGCCGAAAGCAGATAAGATTGGGGTTGTTTGGTCTTAGGACGAGTAGCCGCATTCCAATTTACACAGCTCCTGGTCCATTTGGGTCTCCAAAACGATCCATTTGCCTTTGCAAAGCTGTAAGCTTCTCCAAGATGTTATCAATATTTTGGTTCATAGTCACCAAAGTCACAGTCTGAGTGCTGACAGCTCTGCCCACTGCTTCAATCATGACGGGCAGCCTTGTGGGGTTTTGGCCAGCTGTCACCGTCTTCTTAATTCCTCGATAAACCAGGGCAATGCCTAATCCAAACAGCAGAAAACCTGTAATCATGGTTCCGAATAGGTAGATATCTTCAATGTCCTCCACGGAAAGAGCCGCCAGACACACGACCCGCCACCTCTCCCACGCGTCCATCGTGTAGCCAGCTGCGAACGTTCCGGCAGGGCAGGCAGGTTCCCCCGAACCCAAGCTTCTCGTCGAGAAGATGGTGTCAATTGCGTTGAGAGACCAGTTGATCAAATCCATAATTTCTTAGTTTGGAGAGCAATGCGGAGAGAGTCTCTCAAAGTACAAGACAGTAGACTAGACGAGACGAGAGGAGCAAAGCAGGGGAGATAAGGGAGAGGAGGGTAAGAAAATGCGACCGCCTTCGTTGAGAGCCAAAGAGAAGAGTGTACGAGGTGCTAGGGACAGGCCAAACGGTAGGACTGTGTATTGATATGCCTGGCCCTCGAAGGTGAATCTCAAAAATTGCCTGTGACGTGACGCTATTTGTATTTGAAAATATGCGTCCTTCAGATCTATTGACACAAACCAGTCCCCTTGGCAAATTTGCGAGAGGATTTTCCTGGTCGTGAGCATTTTGAACCGGCGCTTTGCAAGCGCTTTGTTCAGCTGTCTTAGATCTAGAATGGGTCTGAGACCCCTGTCTTTCTTCGGTACCAGAAAATATCTGCTGTACAAACCCCCTTCGCTCTGAGCTTGAGATAAAGGCTCTATGGCCCCTTTGCTCAACAGTTTCGCAATCTCGGCTCGAAGTAGATGTGCTACTTCCTTTTCCACCGTGGTTTCGAGCGAACTGTAGCGAATAGCCTCTTTCTATAATGTTCAGCACCCATTCTGATACCCCGGGGAGCTTTGCCCATGCATTCGCACGAATAGCTAGGGGTTGAATGAGATCTGGGCTCTGGCCGCGATATAGTGGCGGCCGTAGAGCTTCGGTATGCTGTAACATAGACGCCGCATCTGCAGCGTTTGAGGCGGGGGGCACGCTGATCACAGCGGGCAGCCTGTCCACGCTCGACTCTCCTTGGGTGGATAGCTGAGGGAGAACGAGCGGGGGGGACCCCGTGGGGCTTGTCATGTCTGTGAGTGAATGTGGGCGTATAACCACGGGCACATTTACTGCACTGAAAACACCGTCGGCCTGAGCTGACTGTATGTGTGTTGGTTTCGTTTTTACAGAAACCGAAAGACATGCAGTGTGTAGTGTTTGTGGGCACTGGGTCGTGGGCACGTTCACTACATTTAATGCACAACCGACATGAGACGATTTTATGTGCGTGAGCCCTGTGGGGTGGGCTGTGTCTGTGTGTAGGAATGGGCACTGGGCAGCGGGCATTTTTACTACACTCATAACACCATCGGCCATGGCCGGAATACCAGGAAAAACACTCTTTGAGAGATTCATCTGGGTCGCCGTAAAAACGGCGTTTGTGTGCAGGCAAGCGGGCCGTGGTACCGGCTTGTTTACTGCATAATACACTGGAACAGTCACATTTTCTGGAACTGAACGAGCGAGAAGTTTTGGTGGAAGTCTGGCCGCAGCGAGACTTGAACACCGTCGTTTTCCTAGGCGGGCTAGGAAGACTTTGAGGCCTCGGGCTTTATTTCAACCTTCTGCCGCGGCCCACGTGGGGGGCGGCGGCCAGCAGAGCGAGAGCGCGGTCTCGAGTCTCGGGCCTGTCGACGCTGTGAAGCGGCGGCGGTGGGCTGCGGCTGCGGCTGGGAGCTTCGAGCAGATGGCTGTTTAGAGCGGCCTGTTGCAGAGCTAGCGTGCTTCGGCGTGAGTCGCCATTCATGGCTTGTGACGTTTTCTGCACCTCAGCGAATCTATCCGCGAAATCTTTGACGGAAGATCCAAAGAGACCGGCAGGAGAGATGGGGGCGTCGAGGAACGCAGCGCGCTTCGAGTCCGGCATCTCAGAGAGCGTCAACCATAAGTGTCTCTCAGCAACGGTGAGAGAGGCCATGTTCCGCCCTATGGCTTGTGCAGCGGATTTAGTGGCGCGGAGTGCAAGATCCGTAGCGCTTCTTAAATCCGACAAGCTGATAGCTTCCGGCCCGTCCTCATCCAGCTTTCGGAGAAGGTTGGCTTGGAAGATCTGCAATGTAGCCATTGTGTGCAACGCAGATGCAGCCTGTCCAGCGGTGGTGTAAGCGCGGCTGTGCATGGCTGAAGTAGTGCGGCAGGCTTTAGACGGAAGCGCTGTCTTTGCACGCCGTCCAGCAGAGGGCGGGCAAAGATGGGCAGCTACCGCTTCTTCCACCAGAGGAAGAGAATGGTATCCTCTGTTTTTAGCATCGTCCACCACGGAGAATGCTGCCGAGGCAGAGGTACGCACCCTGGCTGAGAAGGGGGCACACCAGGATTTCGCGAGTTCTTCATGAAGCTCAGGAAGAAACGGCGCGGGTTTAGAAGGTGGCGAAACGCGGTCTCCTAGCAGGAAACAACCATCCAGCCGGTTGTGCGCAGGCTCCGCGGGCGTCGACCACTCGAGGCCGAGGCTCTGCACGGCCTGTGTGAGCAGTCACGTTAGCTCTGCTTCAATGCTCGCTCTTTTCCCGGAAGACTCGCGAGCAGAGGGGGCGAGATCCACAGAGCTCGACCAATCCTCACTTTCTGACGCCAGGATAGAGCAGCTGTCCTCCTCTACAATCGCCACTTCTTCAGTGTCATCCACAACGGAAGCGGCGGCAGACGGCGGCCGTTGTCCGGGAGTGATAGACTCAGGTGAAGCGGGCGGTGAAGCTGGCGGGCGAACCGGCGAGCTTGTAACGGTTGGAGAAGGCTCCGGGACCCGCTGAGCACGGCGCTTTTTACGGCGCGGTACCGCAGCGGGCGGGAGTGCAGTCTCGTGGAAGAATGCCAGGCGAGTCCTCAGAGTCGCCATAGGCAGTGGCTCGCAGTGAGGGTATCCGCCGTCAGCGAGAGCGAGAGCTGCATGTCCTTCACCCAGGCAGGAAACGCAGATAACATGGCGGTCCCCGTCGCTGAGTGGGGCTCGGCACGAGCCACAGAGGGTGCGAGACATCTTAAAAAAGACGCTCAAGCTCTTGGAGCTGACATCACGACGGAGCCTTTCGATAGGCTGCTGCAGTTGCCGCAGAGCAGCTAATAGGCGCGCAAGCTGTTTCGCCTATGTCTGCATGCTGCCGCAACGCGTTTTACATTATTCCAAAATTAAGGATAATTTTTGGCTTCAGTATCTCGCGGAAAAGAGATTTCCCCATAGCGTAAGATATTATGCAGTATGAGAGAACCTCTCGTAAGAGAACAAAGCGCACTTTAGCGCTCATTAGCCCATTTATGAGGCTATTGTGATGTAGAGAGATATGCGAGATAAAAAAATACTTTAATTGGAATGATTTTAGCTTGTGAGTGATTTATCGCGGGCACGGGTCGGGTAACAGGCCAAATATTAACGGGTCTGGGCGCGGCGGGTGCAGATTTAATTTTGATATTATCACGGGTGACGGGTCGGATCTGGTGCTGAACTTTGCGGGTACGGGCGGGGGCGGGTCTCCAAAAATGGACCCGTGCAGGACTCTAAGCATAATTTGTTGGTAGATGGCGCGATCCATTTTGTATAGCAAAACTTTGTTCGCAAATGTTTGCTTGAATGTTGTGCGATTCAGTGCAAAAATGAATGGAAACACCTTAAAATGTCTCAAATCAATTCGATATACCAATTTGATCGCAAAACAGCAACGTCACCATCAAAGTGGTGAAGTCATTACGCACAGGTTTTTATTCGCTTTAAAGCCGTTGGATGGAAACACACTTTCACCAGCTTTATTCGCATGAGTTTTTTTTACCGAACTTCAGATAATTCGATTGACAAGTGGATGGAAACATAGCTATTGTGAGAGATCGAGAGAGTGTAAAGTTACCTGCATTCACAGTAGACATTGCATTTTCCTTCAGGTCAGTCCTATATTCATAATAAAATATTCCATTTGAATGTCCGCTGCGATATCTTGTCCATTTAACAGTTAACCGTTAAGGGGTTTTCCCGTGTCATCTGTCAGTTGCGTCTTCCTTCTCCGTGAAAACAAGTGTTACGTGTTTAAAGTTGGAAAAAGGGATGATGACATAACATTTATGTGAGGCACAGTTGCTGTGTGTGAAGGCAGGAAAAAACAGCAAGAAACGCTACAAACGTTTAAAAACGTTTATTCATACAGGATGAAAGGTGAGGTGCACAACAAGATCCAAAAATGAATACAAAATAAAGAAAAAACAGGAGTGTCGCCAAAACAATGAAATAATCAAAACATAACTATAATATCTAATTTTAGTCGTACCTCTAAACTAACTATCAAAGAAAAATGTAGAAACAAAACCGAAATCTTCAGCGGGTACGCCGCCTTAAATAAACTACACTAACTAAAAAACGAAAGTACAATACTGGCGAACACTCCACGCCTAGTTAACAATAACAAAGCCTACCTCCCGTTGTTACTGGGCGTGCGCTTTCTCAAATCGCGTGCTAGGCATAACAAACTACAACAAAACTCAAGGGAGTGTTACTCAGGTCTCTAATGGTATTAAACTCGAAGACATTCCAATTAGTGGTTACGTTTAAACAAAGCATCTCTGTGAGGGCAAGTTAAGTGAGATCTGGCGGAGATCTGCCTCTCTTCTTGTGAATGGGGTTTTTAAACCCAGCAGCGCAGTAGTGGATTGGTGGAACAGCTGATGACGCGTGCCCGTAATGACTACACGCAGCGAATGAGCAATCTCCACCTGAAAACAATGAATGAAGAGACAGAGCAACAGAAACATACACAAAGACACGTGGAACGTAACAACAAGTTTGAGTCTTTTCAATATAAAAGTCTTCTCTACCGACTGACTCATTCATAAGACAGTCTTTGCCGCCATCTATTGGCGAAATAATGTATGTAACTTCTGTTGCTGTTTACGGTCAGGGACTATTTTTTCCAGCGGAAGGAATGCTTTTAGTGATTTTACTTCATGAAAGTTGCATAGATAAATATTTTTCGGCTTTAATATTTGTTTTGTGTGGCAACCGTTTTATAAAAGCAATAAGGTACTCGAGGCAAGTGCTGTATCGTGAATAAGTAACGGCTGAAGGGCGTTGTTAGGCACGACGCGAAGCGGATACAGCACAGCCTCTCGTACCTTATTGCTTAATAACTTCCCTCTCTTCCTATCTGCCCATAACCAGTAGAAAAAAAGAGAAGTACAAACTAAAATGGCACCCTCCCCCTACATTCCCTTACTTCAAAAGAATAATGAAAATACTAACAAGACAAACATACTTAAATAAATCAGGAAAGTAATCAAGCAACTTCAATTCACTTTCTGTTTGAATGCACCACGAAGTTCTGAGTTCAGTTACTCAGCACCAGATCAACAAAAAGGAAACGAGCGAATGACAGGGTTCCCACGGGTCCTTGAAATCCTTGAAAGTTTGTGAATCCGAATTTTTTTTCAAGGCCCTGGAAAGTTTTTTTAAATATACATACAAAGATACAGGTCCTTGAAAGTGCTTGAATATAAAAATCCATATTCACTCCGGTCCGCTAATGTGTTATTTCGCCAACACTTCATGGCCTATGCATTCTAGCTTGCTTGATTTACGTTAGTTAAGAGCATTTACGCGTTAAGTGTTTCCCGCGTGAGGTACTTTGTGTTGTACGTTGCCATGACGTTCACATGCACACGAAACTACGATGGTACCTCAAAATTTGTTGTTGGACACAACAAATGTGTTCCCACATTGAATTTGAGGGTATTGGACCTGGAAAGTCCTTGAAAGGTCCTTGAATCTGAAGTTAACCAAGGTGTGGGAACCCTGGAAAGGGAGGGAGAAAAGTCAAGATCACTTTTATTTACATAGCACCTTAAAACAACATTAGTGCTGACCAAGGTGCTTCACAAAAACACAATAAAAATAACAGTCGTACAAAAATACATAGTATAAAAATTTAACTCACCAAGTCACTAACATATCCACAATTATGAATAGGCCTCAGAAAAAAAAGATAAGTTTTCAGAGATGACTTAAATGCATTTAAAGAAGAAGAAAACTTAACAAATTGGGGTAACGAATTCCAGCTTAGGGGCAAATACGGAAAAGGCTCTGTCACCTTTAGATTTCAAGCAAGACAGTGGAATGGTTAATAATTTGTCAGAGGATGATCTAAGTAAGATATCTTCGGCGAGAGTATGGACAAATAAGGTCTGAGACATAAACTGGAGCCAGACCGTGCAAGGCTTTAAATACAAAAGTTAAAACCTAATTTTTTTTATCAATTCTGTGTTTGACCGGTAGCCAATGTAAATGTGATAAAATAGGGGTGATGTGCTCACGCTTTTTCTTCCCCATTAAGAAGCGAGCTGCAGCGTTTTGAACCAGTTGCAAACGTAATAGTGAAAACTGGTTAGTACCAGCATACAGAGCATCGCAATAATCAAGCCTTGTTGAAATGAAGGCATGAATGACTGTCTCTAGGTCACCAAAAGATAGAAAAGATTTCAATTTCCGTAAACCCCTAAGCTGGAAAAAACTGGCTCTGACAACACAGTTTATTTGCTTGTCAAATTTGAACTCAGAATCGACAACAACACCCAGGTTCTTTACATGAGTGCGGATATTCGCTTGCAGATGTCCTAACTGAAGAAAATTATCCCATCCAACTTTTAATGCCATTTACGATGGCTAATAAATCAGATAAGGACTTAGATTTTATCGACATATACAACTGGGTATCATCCGCATAAATTTGATATGGTACCATGAGGAAAATAAGATCAGGCCCAAAATGGAGCCTTGCGGTACTACACCCGTGACAGAAGCAGGCGATGAATGAAACTGACCTATCTCCACAGAGAAGCTCCTCTCAGAAAAATAGGACTCAAACCACTCTACGGCTGAATCACAGATACCAGCCTCAGTTTTTAACCTGTTTAAAAGAATGCAGTGATCCACTGTATCAAACATTGCACTTAAATCCAACAATACCAAAACTGCACAATTTCCAGAATCCACAAATAATAATAAAATCGTTAACCACTCTTTACATGGCCGAATCAGTGCTATGTTTAGATCTAAAACCAGACTGAAATGGATCCAATATATTATTCTATATTAAAGGTGCTCTAAGTGATTGTGCTCCAGCCAATCACCGACAAGAAGTATTTGAGGGGTGTGGTTTGGGGGTTAGTGTGCGTGGACATGAAGGGGGTGTGGAGGAGAGACGAGAGAGAAGCATGAAGAGGGAAGTTTGAATTATGGCCGACACACGACTAAAGAGACGACGTTCCGATGAACAAATTGTAAAGAAGAGGGACAAGGATAAGGAACGCGCGAAGTCCCGAATTTACATCGGAAAAACCCTCGAAATGTGGCGAGAACTCCGTCGGCAGAAGGGCTTCCAATCCGACATTCAGTTGCTCTGTTTTTGCAGAACAGGTAAATCCATTTTTCTTTCTAAATTGAAGTTCATGTTCGCCAAACCAACACAAGGATGTAATTAGCTAGAACTATGCAGTCAGCGTTAACTTTGGTGAATACAACATATATGTTTCAGCTAGCGATCAATCTCTATTGTAAATGGTCAAGCAAATTCACAGTAGGGCGACAATTTGTGTGAATTATTGTTTTCACCCACTGTTTGTTATGGATTTGAATGTTCATTTATAGGCTATTGACAACTTTGACTAAATTTGTTTACGACGCCGCCGTTGTTTATGCTCACTGGGAAACGCGAAGCTAACGTTATCTTGCTATTATTGCGTCCTTGTATGGGAGCTAACGTTATGGTTATACCCTCAGGTGGTGAAACGATTTTAAGACAATGTTTCTCTTTTTCTGCATTCTGTTCTGCAATATATAAAAGCATTTATCTAACTTGGTGACATTACACATTGAATGAAGTATCAGTAAAACTTAACTTTGTTTTTAGTGACTACTTTGACTTTCCTTTATGCCGGAAGGGAGGGGAGGAGGGAGGAGACGGGATGAGGAGGAGGGAGGGTCTAGCTAGCCTCCGTTTTGTTTGACAACAATTCGAATGTCAACACTCCCGGCATCACTTAGAGCACCTTTAAGTGGATAACGTCTCGGTTACTAACGTAACCTCGGTTCCCTGAGATGAGGGAACGAGTATTGCGTAAGTAGCTTACGCTATGGGAAAACTCCTTTTCTCGAGAATATTGAAGCCAAAATTTTAAAATGCAGTGCAGCTGCACAGCATACACAGATGAACGGCAAGAGCAGTCATTGGCTGTGCTGCGGCAACTGCACGAACCTATGGCGGGGCGGCTCAGACGCGCGGACCAATCGGGGCACTTCGCGTCCTGGCACGTCAGAGCCCACCAGAATGGGCGTGGCCTACGGCTATAAATAGAGCCCATCATCCGCCTGGGACCTCAGGTTAAATCGACTGAAGCGATCCCCTGATCAAAGCACAAGCATGGCGAGTTACGCAATACTCGTTCCCTCATCTCAGGGAACCAAAGTTACGTTAGTAACCGAGACGTTCCCTTTCGAGAGGTCTCTCGTATTGCCTAAGTAGCTTACGTTATGGGAACCCCCTTCAATACGCTGTGCGTATTTAACTTTGCTCTAATGTTAGCCCAAGGCAAGATGCCTGAGGCTATAAAGAGTAAAGTATGATCCCAATAAAACGGGCTTTATAAGGGAAAAGACAAGGAATGGGCCTAATGAGGGCCAAACTCTTATGATGGATAATATATATAAATATATAAATATAAAATATATATATATATATATATATATATATATATATATATACACAATATATATATATATATATATATATATATATACATATATACATATATATATACATATATTGTAGGATTGAGTGCGAATCAAACACAAATGAATCCTCCAGGTGATTTGTTCAAACATTATTCCACACAGAACCCAAATCACCAATCCAGAGCCATAAAATCAGGCTCCAGCTAGTCTACGCTAACCAACGAAAACCCCCAACTAAGAACTTTTTATGGCCAAACTAAAGGAAGAACTTGTCAATGTGAGATAGCTTGGAAAAGAATGATTGGCTCAGAGATGGCACAACTCAGTGCCCGATCAAGATAACAGCAGAAGTTGCTGGACCCCACAACATTCCAGACCCCCTCCTCCTTAAGGACCTCTGAAGGACCAAACCAGAGTTCTAATCTCTTCAAGCCACAAGAGAACTGAGATTTTACCTTATAACTATACATAAAATCATCCCAGAACAATTTTCGATGGACTTATAATCAAACATTATGCAACTACACAATTCTATGTTGTTTCTACAATATATCTGTGTAGCTAATATGCTTAGATGCCATATAATTCATGTAATTGTTATAACTATTAGGTGTGTGAATGAAAGTGTGTCGTGCTTCCTGTCAGCATGATCGTATGTTCTTAATTCAAAAGATGGCTTGATTGAAATCTGTGTAAAATGTTTCGTATTCTTATAATAGTAATAATGTCTAAACTGTGGCCTCTTTCCTCTCTACTAGAGCTTAGAGAGTAAGTGATAAGTGACAGACAGAATGCTGGGAATTGTAGTCAAAGTGAAGGACACCGTGAAACGAGACACAAACCAGACACTGTGAGTGTCTGGTTTGTGTCTCGTTTCACGGTGTCCTTCACTTTGACTACAATTCCCAGCATTCTGTCTGTCACTTATCACTGTTCATTACACTCAGCTGTTGCCCGTAATCATTGTCCCAGCTGTTCATTGTTAGTCCTGTTAGATCTGTGTGTATTTATTCTCTGCCTGTTTCTGTATGTGTACGGAGTCGTTAATTTGTGTCACCACACTTCTTGTCTGTTTATACCCGTTCTTGTTTGGATTGCTTCTCTGGATTTTTGACCTCTGCATGGATTACAACGATGTTGGATTGCCCTCTTAATAAATTACTGCACTTGGATTTTCCTGCTTCCCGTGTGCATCCGTGACAGAACGACTCCGTCACCATAAATCCAGCGGTAATTTTCATTTTTTATTATTTTTTGTAGGATCTCGTCCCCAGTTACTATGTGGATTCCACGTAGCGAACTTTCTCCCGCAGAGAGAGAGAAGGGCATCTCTTTACTAGAGTATTTTTCTAGATGTGCACAAAGGCATGAGGAAATCAGGATAGCTGAAGCTTCACCACGGGTCTCTTCGAGCGCTGGGACTTCGTCGATGGTTTCGTCCAGTTCAGAGACGGTACACATCTGTCAGAAGGGAAGAAGGAGGAGGAGACCTGCGTCGGCCCAGTCAGAGACTGTCCGCGTCCCGTCTGCCCAGTCAGAGACTGTCCACGTCACGTCTGCCCAGCCGGAGACTGTTCAAGTCACGTCTGCCCAGTCAGAGACTGTTCACATTCCGTCTGCCCAGCCGGAGACTGTCCACGTCACGTCTGCCCAGTCAGAGACTGTTCACATTCCGTCTGCCCAGCCGGAGACTGTTCACGTCACGTCTGCCCAATCAGAGACTGTTTACATTCCGTTTGCCCAGCTAGAGACAGATCAAGAGATGCCCATTCGTGTGGCTGCCAAGGCTATGATGGATTATTTGGAGCGTCTGACTCGGATCCTGGACATGCCAGTGTCCGTTCCTGAGCCGGAGCCAGTGTCCGTTCCTGAGCCGGAGCCAGTGTCTGTTCCTGAGCCGGAGCCAGTGTCTGTTCCTGAGTCTGTGCCTGTTCCTGAGTCTGTGCCTGTGCTTGTGTCTGTTTCTGTGTCTGTTCCTGAGCCCTCAGTGACCGCGACACTGGCCATTATGGCCACAGCCATGTGGTGTGTGTGGGCTACGCACACACTTGGGCCGGTGGTGTCTGTTCCCGAGCCGGTGGTGCCAGTTCCAGTGCCTGAGTCGGTGGTGCCAGTTCCAGTGCCCGAGCCGGTGGTGCCAGTTCCAGTGCCCGAGCCGGTGGTGCCAGTTCCAGTGCCCGAGCCAGTGGTGCCAGTTCCAGTGCCCGAGCCGGTGGTGCCAGTTCCAGTGCCCGAGCCGGTGGTGCCAGTTCCAGTGCCCGAGCCGGTGGTGCCAGTTCCAGTGCCCGAGCCGGTGGTGCCAGTTCCAGTGCCCGAGCCGATGGTGCCAGTTCCAGTGCCCGAGCCGATGGTGCCAGTTCCAGTGCCCGAGTCGGTGGTACCTGTTCCTGAGCCAGTTCCAGTGCCCGAGCCGGTGGTGCCAGTTCCAGTGCCCGAGCCGACGGTGCCAGTTCCAGTGCCTGAGCCGGTGGTGCCAGTTCCAGTGCCCGAGCCGGTGGTGCCAGTTCCAGTGCCCGAGTCGGTGGTGCCTGTTCCTGAGCCCGAGCCGGTGGTATCTGTTCCTGAGCCGGTGGTATCTGTTCCTAAACCGGTGGTGTCTGAGCCGGTGGCGTCTGTTCCTGAGCCGGTGGTGTCTGTTCCAGTTCCTGAGCCGCCGGTGGTGTCTGTTCCTGAACCTGAGCCGGTGGTGTCTGTTCCTGAGCCGGTGGTGTCTGTTCCTGAGCCTGCGCCGGTGGTGTCTGTTCCTGAGCCGGTGGTGTCTGTTCCAGTTCCTGCGCTGGTGGTGTCTGTTCCAGTTTCTGCGACGCCATGGCCGCCCGAGGGGTCGTCTCCGCCGTTGCCGCCCGAGGGGTCGTCTCCGCCGTTGCCGCCCGAGGGGTCGTCTCCGCCGTGGCCGCCCGAGGGGTCGTCTCCGCCGTGGCCGCCCGAGGGGTCGTCTCCGCCGTGGCCGCCCGAGGGGTCGTCTCCGCCGTGGCCGCCCGAGGGGTCGTCTCCGCCGTGGCCGCCCGAGGGGTCGTCTCCGCCGTGGCCGCCCGAGGGGTCGTCTCCGCCTTGGCCGCCCGAGGGGTCGTCTCCGCCTTGGCCGCCCGAAGGACCTGCCCCGTCCCGGTCGCCTGCACAGCCGGATCCGCCCTGGCCGCCCGAGGGAAAGTCTCCGCCCTGGCTGCCCGAGGGGTCGTCTCCGCCGTGGCCGCCCGAGGGGTCGTCTCCGCCTTGGCCGCCCGAGGGGTCGTCTCCGCCTTGGCCGTCCGAGGGGTCGTCTCCGCCTTGGCCGCCCGAAGGACCTGCCCCGTTGCGGTCGCCTGCACAGCCGGATCCGCCGTGGCCGCCCGAGGGGTCGTCTCCGCCGTGGCCGCCCGAGGGGTCGTCTCCGCCTTGGCCGCCCGAAGGACCTGCCCCGTCCCGGTCGCCTGCACAGCTGGATCCGCCCTGGCCGCCCGAGGGAAGGTCTCCGCCCTGGCCGCCCGAGGGAAAGTCTCCGCCCTGGCCGCTCGAGGGACTGTCGTCTCCGCCCTGGCCGCCAGATGAACTGTCACTCCCTGTCCCCGTTTCCCTCCATGGACCTGGCCCACCTTCCCTCCCCCTGATCCTCCACCATTCCACCTCCCTCCTGAACTCTTGTGTTGTGTTGTCATGGAGCGTCTGGTAGCCGCTCCGTAGAGGGGGGGTTATGTCACAGTGTCTGGTTTGTGTCTCGTTTCACGGTGTCCTTCACTTTGACTACAATTCCCAGCATTCTGTCTGTCACTTATCACTGTTCATTACACTCAGCTGTTGCCCGTAATCATTGTCCCAGCTGTTCATTGTTAGTCCTGTTAGATCTGTGTGTATTTATTCTCTGCCTGTTTCTGTATGTGTACGGAGTCGTTAATTTGTGTCACCACACTTCTTGTCTGTTTATACCCGTTCTTGTTTGGATTGCTTCTCTGGATTTTTGACCTCTGCATGGATTACAACGATGTTGGATTGCCCTCTTAATAAATTACTGCACTTGGATTTTCCTGCTTCCCGTGTGCATCCGTGACAGAAAGGAGAGCACAGATAAGCTTAATTTATGATAAGAAGTGAAGAGAACGCCACCTCCTAAATAAGCCAGTGTTTAATTGGTCAGAAACTCATCCAGGAGGCTGGACAAACATTTGAGTTTAAAATCTTAACACCAGAACAAAGTTTAAGTTTAGTGCAGAACAAAAATGCAGCGGGAGATGAAGATCTAAACCAGACCAGTAACCATGTAGGCGCGCAGAGACAAAGAACCCAAATTAAGATCAGAAGAACATGGGGCCCAAGGAAAACGCGATTTTGACCTTGACCTCGGCCCTCTCACCCCTTATAACACAAAGTGTGTTAGGAATTTGGGCTTTTTATTTGATTCAAATTTAAAATTTGATAAACAGATTTCTGCTGTAGTCAAGTCATGTTTTTACCAACTCCGCCTTCTCAGTAAAGTAAAATCCATTCTTACAAGAAATAATTTAGAAATAGCCATTCATGCTTTCATTACCTGTAGGCTTGATTACTGCAATTCATTGTACTATGGCAGTACTCAGGCATCTATCTCCCGCCTACAGCTAGTTCAGAACGCAGCCGCTAGATTGCTTGCAGGGAAGCGTAAGCTTGACCATATAACACCTGTTTTAATGTCCCTTCACTGGCTACCAGTCAAGTACAGGATTGAGTTTAAAATTTTATTATTTGTTTACAAAGCTTTGAATAATCTGGCACCGCAATATTTAACTGAACTTTTGGTTCCTTATACACCATCTAGAAACCTGAGATCCAGTGACCATGGCCTCCTAACAGTCCCTAAAGCAAAACTAAATAGCCTTCCGATGTTTATTAGGCATGCCCCGTCTATTTACATTTTTAAAACTCAGCTAAAGACTCATTTATTTTCCATGGCTTTTAACACTATATAGCTATTTTTAGCTATATTATTACTGCTCGCTTGTTCTTATTTTTTGTATTATATATGCATGCTGTATCTGTTTTATTTGTTCTACTGTGTTTCTTTGATTGCTTGTGAAGCACTTTGGTCAACCTTGGTTGTGTTTTAAATGTGCTCTATAAATAAATGATTGATTGATTGATTGATGGGTTAACAGCTTCATTCAAGTCATCTAACTACTCTCGTCTCAATTTTCTTTCTTTTCTAAGTTTTAGAACTTCGGTTCTAAGTTAAGTTTTGCGGCAAAGTTTCGTTCCACGATTCGACAAAACCAGCTTCAGACAAAGACTTTCAATCCATCCGCCAGCAAACCACGTGATTGGCCGCCCCAGACCCAGGCACGAGGAGACCAGCCAACGAGAACTCGGGAAACCCCTTTGACGCCGACCAAAGGAATTCCCAAAAGGAATGCAAAACGAGCAAGTAACCTCCAGCCTTTTAAGCTGAACTGGTGTATTGATATAAATTTAATAACCTGTCTAAGAAACGATAGAAGGGTTAAATTAATGATTGATGGTTCGTTCAGGTCATGTCTTATAAGTGCATATAGAAACTTGGGATTTCATCATCTCACTCTTAAATCTCACTTTCCTCACTCTCTTTCTTTCTGCAACTCGTATGAATGTGTGTGTGTGTGTGTTTATGTTAGATATTAGTTTTATGTGTAAGAATAATCAATAAAGTCTTGTTTGTATTTTAAAGAGAAGTATTACTTGTGTTATGTGCTTACGAATTTAATGTCTTAAACTTCTGATCTAAGTTACCTTGCTAACTATAGTGTTTCACTATAGTTCGGATATTTATATCTGTTGCAGAGTTGATAGTTACAGCCAGTTCAAATGAATCGCGAACGAGTCATTTGCTCGGTTGTAATAAGTGTATATATATATCATATATATATATATATTTGTATGGGAACCATAGTTTGTGTTAAAAACAGGACCGGATATGTATTGGGCCCAAGTTTTTAGGGGGTTTGTGCTTACACATTTCATATTGAAAGTACCCTTGAGTGCAAGCAGTGACTTGTAGGTTATAAAACCTGATAAATGTGGACGGCGAGACCCAGCCGGCCGCCGCACAGATACCTTCAATGGGTATTCCACTTGACCAAGCCCAAGACGAGGCCATGCCTCTCGTAGAATGGGCTATAACGCCTAAGGGGCAATGAAGGCCCTTAGGCTTATAAGCCAGCGCTATAGCATCAACTATCCAGCGCGATAATCTCTGCTTTGAGATGGCGAGCCCCTTGGTGCGGCCGCCAAAGCACACAAAAAGCTGTTCTGACTGTCGGAATGAGGAAAAACGCTCTAGATAAAACTCTGAGAGCCCTGACGGGACAGAGTAAACTCGCGTCTCTTTCGTCTTTTGGTGAGGATAGAGCTGCTAAGGAAATAACCTGTGTGCTCTGAATGGAGTCGAGAGCACTTTAGGAACATAACCATGCAAAGAATTAAATATAGCTGACATACCATTCCTCACCAAATCAATCAAACAACACACATGTTTTAATGCTGTAACTATAGCTTCCACTCTGACAGCTTGGTGGAAATTTCACCAAATCACAAATTCTATACTAGCTCCATCTAACCTCACCCCACTGTGGAACAACCGTGACTTCATAAGCAATAAAAAAATACTGAATTTTCGCACATGGGCTGAAAGGGGTATCACCCACATTAACCATATTTTCAAATCTAACACATTAACAACATTTCCGCAATTTGCCCAGGAGTTTGGCATCGGGAGCAATGAATTTTTAAAATACCTACAACTCAAATCTTCTGTTCTGGCAAAAATAAACATCAGAGCCACAAATTTAGAACTTCCACCGGCAATATCAGACTTGGTTAACATTTCCTCTCCAAAGAAACTTCTCTCTAACATATACAAAATCATTTCAAATCAACTTCAGACCATATACTTACCAACAATAAAATGGGAAAACGATCTCTCAATAGCTCCTGATGCCAACTTCTGGACCCAAATCTGTAAAAACATCTATCTCATGTCCAAAAATGCTAATCTTCAATTAAAGGTACAATATGCAAGAATTTTGCATTAAAATATCCCATAATCTCAAGGCCAGTGTTATATATTTTGTTAAGTTGATTACTTACAATATCCCAAATGTTTCCAACTATTTTTAAATCGTGAGAAAATTGCGATTTTAACCAAGGAAACGGGGCGTTAGAGCAGGGGGGAGCTGGGAGTCGCCAGTCAATTGCGTCATATCCGCGTTACCCTCGGTTTCCGCTCGTACTGCGTGGAGTCCTGGACAAATGCGGAAGTTGTAGTTGTAGCGTCTATCAAGCAACACACGTAGCTTGTTTCTTGCAGTCGTTATGGAACATAATTATTCTTTACCGATTGCAGCTGGTTCTGTCGACAAAGTAACGTTATGCTTAATTTTATATTTCCTAATGTAGCATTCGGTATGTAAGGGAAGTATTATTGCTTTAGATTTCTGTTTAGTTTATTGACATTGTTTATCACGTCTGGTGTTTATGGCCATGTAAATAAATATAGCATGTGTTATACATAAATATTAATCAGTATTTTGGCAAATGATGTGGGTATGTTCGAATGTACTTTTACAACAATTGTTTAGAACACGTAAAACTGCCCCGCGTTATCACAACAATGAATTCGACATACAGTAACATCTATGATAACCAATTTAGTATTAAACCTTACTTCTCTTGCGGTTAATTCATTTTAATGAAATAAAAGTGTGATGAGGTTTAAGAGTCAGGAAGGAAGAAGACAGGGGTCGGCGTGACTGGGACTCGTACTTTATTAAAATAAAGCAAAACAAACAAAAGTCGTGCACAACGCGCATTCACCGTGGCAACCGCGACGGCACAAATCAGTTCAAAAATGAGAGCTCGGATCCACCGGTTTTCTTTCTCTGCGTCCAATTTTCTCTTCAGTCTCTCTCTCGTTCCAGCGCGCGGCTTATAAGCGGTCTCTCCACGCGGATCACTGCAATAAAACACAGGTGTTCGTCATTTGCACTTGACCTACTTGCTCGTCTCTTCTCTCTCCCATTACAGACCGCGCTGAACCCCCCCCCCCCCCCCCCCCCCCCCCGCCACAAAAAGCATGTCATTATAAAAAAAAGAACTTAGCCTAATCCATGAACATGATTTTAGATTCCCGTCTGACTGATTTACATCCACGGTGGAGTTTAAAACGACAGTTCCCATCATTCCACGCTCCTTCACATCGTCATCAAGCTACGCCGTTGTTGTTGTTTGGAATGTAGCGCCCTCCAGAGGCCAAAAATTCTTGCATATTGTAGCTTTAATACAATACAAAACACTTCATAGAACACATTACACGGGCAATAGATTAGCTAAAATGGGTTTCACATCTGAAGTTTGCACACATTGCAATCACAATTCTACAGATACATACATTCATGCAACCTGGCACTGCACTCCAATCAAACACTTTTGGGAAGAGGTCACACAGTCACTATCCACTATAATCGGCTGCCGCATCCCACTATCGCCCTCTCTTTGCTTGCTGGGGGACCTCACAATAATTACTAAGAAAACTATAAACTCTAAAATGCTCCTCATAGCTCTAACCATCGCCAAGAAAACTATCCTCATGAACTGGAAAACTCGTAACAACATACACATTAACCACTGGAAAAATCTTATTACAGACTTCATTACAATGGAATACACATCTCCCCCTTATAATTACGCATCTGAAACCGACCTCTGCCATCCAACACTTTCTGACCTCTTACAACTATGAATCCCTTCTCTCCTCTCAACTCCGACCCCTCCCACCTTTTAATCAACCCACGGATATTACTGCATTTTTGTTATTTTTGTCATCATTGTCATTATTTTCATTACTGTTATTGTTATGATTATTATTATTTTTTATTATTGTTGTAATTGCTGTTGTTGTTGTCGTTGCTCTCATCATTGTTATCACCTTTTTCATCATCATCATTATTATTATTATTGCTGTTTTGGAATTACTAACTTGGTGTTCATTGTTATCACTACTGCTGTGGTTAAATCAATTGATTATTTCCAATTCCTCCCTAATCTTTTCATGTGTTTTTAATGCACCACAAAGTAGAATATAAAAAATAAAATAAATAAATAAGTGGATGTGTGTGTATATATGTGTATATGTATGTATGTATATGTATATGTATATATATATATATATGTATGTATGTATATGTATGTGTATGTATATGTATATATATGTGTGTGTATATGTATATATATATATATGCATTGGAAAAACCTCATAAACACTCAGGCAGGCAAGACAGGTGAGAAGTGGTTTCCATAGGACAGCATCTCTGTCCCAAGTTGAGACACTCTCACACTGTACCCCTTCTTTTAATGCACCTTAGACACTACACATAACATACAAAAAAAAAAAAAAAAAAAAAAAAAAAAATTATATATGTATGTAGTATAGTAGAAAATAGGGACTGAAGAGATGTGGGAGGAGGGTTATCTTATATTATAATATATGATCTTATTATATTATCTTCTATTATTATCTTACTATCTAAAAATTGATTTGTCTATAGAGAGTGATGACAATCGTAATTGTTACATAGGAGAAAAGATAGAAATAAAAATAAAAATTGACTAATACAATGTTGGCAGTATGATGGTAGTGAGGAGTGGTGGTGGTGATGGTGATGAAGATGGTAATAAATAATAAATGGTTACTTTGCTTACGCATACACACACACAAACACACAAACACACACACACACACACACACACACACACACACACACACACACACACACACACACACACACACACACACACACACACACACACCTATACATTTACACACTTTTATTTCACTTCTGGAATTATGGAATTACTAAATTGTTCGTTACTGCACTATTTTGGTCTGTATGTCTGTCTGTTAAATAAAAATACAAAAATACAATTTTTTTTTAAAAAAAATACAAAAAAAGGAACATAACCATGCCTTGACTTAAGGACGGCTATGGAGTCGTTAGGCCCAAACTCAAGGCAGGACACGCTTGATGACAGCGCGTGTAAATCGCCCACTCTTTTAACTGAAGCGAGCGCCAGTAAAAGAGAGGTTTTGAGCCCTTCAATGCTTTTAGGACCGTGGAGAGGTCCCAGATTGGCACAGAGGGAGGTCGCAGAGGATTCAGCCTCCTTGCCCATTTAAGGAAGCGGACGACGAAATTGTCTTTGGAGGACAGCCCGCTGTCTTTGGAACGATTTAGTACTTTTGTGGCAGACAGACGCAAGTGTGTTTCTGTATCTTTTCTTTGAAAACAAAAGCAAAGGTTCAAAAAGCAGGGGGTAGGGGGTAGGGGGCAGGGGGGAGCAATCGAACTCGGGTTCGGAACAGGCAATCGAACCAAGTGTGAAAGCGCCCTAAGTCACCCACTACAACTAACAAGTCGAACAAACAGCGTTTTGTTTTCAGTTGTTTTCTTATGTGAACATGTGCCAATGCCCTGACAATTTTCAGACTTAAAAATGTTTAAAGTCTACGAGCCTCTGCATGTTGTCTCTGATCAAGTGTCTCTTGGTTTGGAGCAAGTATAATAATATCATCAGAGATATTCCCTCAGTACGAGCGCTGATGCAACTTCATGTTGATTTTGCTCACTGTTAGAATAAGGAGCTCGTCTGGAGCTGGAATTGGATTCTGGTCTCAAATTATTGCTTTATTTGCCCACCTTGAATCCAAGCATTTGCTCACAATGGTATCTCATAACTGATTATCTTAGTCAGCTCTGAGGTGCGATGGATTATCACGATTAATACCGTTCCAAATCATCCTACATCCTATCCAGGACATATAGATAATCCCGCGGTAACTAAAGAGCCTATCTTTTAGTCGTGTCCTCAAGATTTAGGCGATCAGTCTATACAAATTCGTATTCTATTATAAAGATAATAGATTTCCCCTTTGTATTATACGTCTACCTTTTAAGGTACTCTTCAACAGTGTTCACTATACAACAATAACCCTGTTGTAAACTGCCTCTTTGGCTAGGCTTTATTAATCAATCAAATCTCATAGTGATTATTCTTATATCAAAAGAATGCTCACCCTCTTGTCGTTTCCTCCAGTTAGGATCTTCCTGATCCAGATAGAAGAATGTGACACGTACCCAAGAATCCAAGGTCCAGTCAGATAATAATAATAAATGTTTAACAATATTTATTAAAAGAATCAAATGAAAAGAATACTTGTTACAGATTATAAAATGAGTACTAACTAACAGAGAGATACTAGCTAGGCTTAAAGCTTTTTGCATCTGATAACTGCTGGCTGTATCAGACTGGAGATTACAAGGAAGAGCAATGAGTCCTGTCCAGGTCTCTTCTTTTATAGTCTGAATTCAGCTGTCTTCATCATAGTTAATATCAAGCGCATGACTGCTGTTTCTAGCAAGAGTAGTCCTGCTATTTCTGTGCAAGCATGACTATGTCTAGCCAGCGGCTTGTTCTTTAGCAAGCAACTGAAGATACAAACAGTTCTTTTGTATTTGTGGATAATGACTCTTGTCACTGCTCTCTCATGTGGTTTGAGAGATGCAGAGATGAACAACAACCTCTTTATTCAGCAGAACACTTTTAGATGGTTATATTCTTCATTA
Organism: Leuciscus idus; assembly: GCA_021554675.1. Classification (NCBI taxonomy): domain Eukaryota; kingdom Metazoa; phylum Chordata; class Actinopteri; order Cypriniformes; family Leuciscidae; genus Leuciscus; species Leuciscus idus. The sequence goes on along the minus strand of CM038626.1, from coordinate 48,751,420 downwards.
ACCAAGATAGTTCGTTGGCTGCACCCTTAGTTACAGATTTCTTATTATGACCCTTTCTGCGTTGACGTCGAGTTGGAGGTGCAAATGAAGCGAAGGAAGTGCCACTCTCAAGTGGACCTCCCTCAACACCCCAAACAGAGGTCACAGTCTTTATCAGCTCGTCTGAGACATGTGAGAAACTGTTGCACCGTTTCAGTGTTTTTGTTTGACCGTCTCACTAATGCAGTGTTTACTCTGAATAAAGTGAGCATTTAGAGTGTCACAGCAGTGGTGTAATCCATCCATAGTGGATGAATATTAATCATATGAAAATATCAAAAGAATATGTTAACACTTTTAACACGTCATGGGTCAGTGTTTACTATGCTTGAAAATGACAAGAAGTTGAGGCGCACTGGAGCTCAAAGTGATAAAGGTCAGAGAGTGAATTATCAGGAATATAGAGCTCGATGGTCATGCATTAAAGGGGTGGTTCGGGATTTTTGACATCGGACCTCATTTTTAAGTCAGCCTGGTTGTTATTCATCAGTGGAGATATTTTTTTATTTTTTATTATCCAGTCCTTATATTTGGATAGTTAGCCGATGCTAGGCTAGCGCGAGTCAATGGTATATGTTAGCCAGCCATTAAAAACCGTTTTACCCACTCCACAGTGCACCAAACGCAAATCAATTATAACACTAGACTATCGATGTATAGCCTATGTCCGTTGAGAGAATAATGTTAGAAATCAAACTTACCTTTCATCACATTGCATTAGTTATAATTTGTTCCCTGTAATCATAAGCCTTGTCTACAGCAGCAGCGGAGTGATATTGATTACCTAGGCAACCGAGTGAGCCGGTACACACATGACGCAAGTGTATTTACCTGCCGCTGGTACACTGATTACAGTGCGTTTCTGTTCTGTGTTTACTTTTTGCCGCATTACTAACCGGAGCAAAGTAAAATTCCGCAGCTGCTGAGAAACTAGTTCCTTTGGGATCATTGAGATGAAAGGTAAGTTTGATTTCTAACATTATTCTCTCAACGGACATATACATCGATAGTCTAGTGTTATAATTGATTTGCGTTTGGTGCACTGTGAAGTGGGTAAAACGGTTTTTAATGGCTGGCTAACATATACCATTGACTCGCGCTAGCCTAGCATCGGCTAACTATCCAAATATAAGGACTGGATAATTTAAAAAAAAAAATGTCTCCACTGATGAATAACAACCAGGCTGACTTAAAAATGAGGTCCGATGTCAAAAATCCCGAACCACCCCTTTAACACTTATAGATGTGCAGTTATTTTAGATGTTGGTGGAGTTTCACTTCATTTCACTACAGAGCAGCTTCACATCAGATCATCTGTCATTTTATCACTGAAGCAGTTTTGAACAGTTTTGTCTTTTCATATTTGTGGACTGAAAGCGCTGAAGATGTTTTGGATTGTTTTGTTCAGTTTGTGTTTCTTTTAAATATGTTTTTATGGCTTATGTTGTTTCTCTTCTGGTTCCATGTAAGAAATGACTGGTTAAATTAGTCAGAGAGGATTAACATTCACTGTTAAAGGACAGTACTATTTACTAACATCTACTAAAGATATATGGATATACAAGTTTGCACACGCTGTGCTTCTTTTCTGTGTCTTTATTCGATTTCGTAAATGTTAGTTATAACGCTTAAGAAATCTACTAAAGACAGAAAAGAACCACATCATGAGTTTATACAGCAACAGTAAATTCAACCTAGTACTTGTTAAAATATTAAAGTTAAAAGTGTCTTTTTAGTTTTTGTTCCATATACAGTATAAATCTATCCACTATATTTCACTTGTCCTTTTTTGTCTTTGTATTGCTGCAGAATATTATTAAAATCACATTTAAATGATTAAAAGTATTTCAGTGAAGCTTCAAACCAACATCAAGTGATTTTAAAACTTTAATCTGTGAAAAACTCTGTTCTTCAGGTGTGTTTGGTCATGGAGATCAAGATGGTGTGTTTGGTCATGGAGATCAAGATGGTGTGTTTCGTGATGAAGATGAAGATGAATTGAAGTTTATGATGAAGGGAGAATCATTCACTCTAAACTCTGATCTTACTGAAATAAAGGATGATGATGTGATTCAGTGGAGGTTTGGATATTATGAACACACTTTAATAGCTGAAATCAATAAACGGGCCGACAGAATCGCTGTATATGATGATGTTCTTGGTGGGAGATTCAGAGACAGACTGAAGCTGAACATACGATCTGCATCTCTGACCATCATAAACATCACTGAAGAGATGGGATATTATTCTCTACAGATCAACGGTGTGAGAAAGACAAAGATCAATATTGGCTACTATAGTGAGGCTAAACACATTTGTTTCACCTTTATTTAATGACAAAATTGAAATTAATTCATACACCATTTTGTTTCTTTTTGTTTCTTTTATGATATTGATTATTTTAAACTGACATTTCAAACTATTTAGTAAAACATTATTAAGTGATTTCACAGTATTAATCTGACAAACCCTGTTTGTGTGTGTTTTTGGTTTTACAGGAAGGACGTCAGTGTCAGTGAAGGAGGGAGAATCATTCACTCTAAACTCTGATCTCACTGAAATAAAAGGTGATAGAGCGATTGAGTGGAAGTTTGGAACTGAAGATAAGACTAGTTGGTCGTCTAAAACTTTAATAGCTGTAATCAATAAACGGGCCGACAGAATCGCTGTATATGATGATGTTCTTGATGGGAGATTCAGAGACAGACTGAAGCTGGACAAACAAACGGGATCTCTGACCATCACAAACATCAGACCTGAACATGCTGGAGTTTATGAACGAAACCTGGGGGAAGGCCGGTCTGATTCTCGCAGTGATGTCTTTCTCGCAGTCTTTGGTAGGTTAAATATTTGTTTTACCATTTTATGTTTTAATCAAATGAAACAATATTAATCCAAACACCATTTTGCTTCATTTCTGTTTTAAGTTTTGTTATTGTTCATTTGAAATTTTAATATCAATATCTCTGCTACAAACTCAGTTTCTGTTTGTTGATACAGTTGAAATATCAGTGAAGGAGGGAGAATCACTCACTGTAAACTCTGATCTCACTGAAATAAAGGGTTATGATTGGATTCGGTGGATGTTTGGAAATGAAAATATTTTAATAGCTGAAATTAATGTAAAGGCCGACAGAATCACTGTATATGATGATTATCTTGGGAGATTCAGAGACAGACTGAAGCTGAACAATCAAACTGGATCTCTGACCATCACAAACATCACAACTGAACATGCTGGAGATTATCAACTACAGATCAAAAGTACGAGAAAGCGTTGGCTTTCAGAAAGTTTCTCATTAAAAGCTTTCAGAGTTTCTGTCTCTGGTGAGTAGAGATCATTTCTCATGTCCTTCAAATATTCTTGTTTTTAACCAATTATTTACATATTTATTAATTGTTGTATCATTTTATAGTTTGAGATAATAGATCATATAAACACTGACTCAACACACTGACTGAACCAAGAAGGTTATTGATTAGAGATGTTCTTATTTATCTTTTTTCTGTCATGTTTTCCAGCTCGTCTGCCTGTTCCTGTCATCAGCAGAGACTGTTCTTCATCTTCATCATCATCATCATCATCATCATGTTCATTGGTGTGTTCAGCTGTGAATGTGGGTCATGTGACTCTCTCCTGGTACAAAGGAAACAGTTTATTGTCCAGCATCAGTGTGTCTGATCTCAGCATCAGTCTCTCTCTCCCTCTGGAAGTGGAATTTCAGGATAAAAACACCTACATCTGTGTGCTGAACAATCCCATCAGCAACCAGACTCAGCATCTCAACATCACTCAACTCTGTCACACATGTTCAGGTACGGCTGATATTAGTTGATGTCAGCGCTGATATTAGCGTTTATTAACTGAGCTGAGGGTTGTTCCATAAAATATGCTAAGAAAAGCAGGGATTAAACTCCAACACCTGACTTGAATGAACCTAACAAATAAGTTGGGGATAAAGCAGTTTCATAAAAGGTAATTGAAGTTCACGCAATCCCACTAATTTGATCCAGGTTGATCTAGTCTGGATAATTGTGTGTGCATGCGTTTCTGAAGCAGGCCTAGGCCCCGTTTACACGTACAGTACATGGTTATTTTGAAAAACGGAGACATTTGCCTTCGTTTGTGCCCTTCGTTTACACGTGAACTGGAGGGACAAGGGAGGCTGGAAGCGGACGGCCGGGTTAGTTTTTCTTTACGTACAAGAAAGCTACCCTGCTCCTGCGCCCCATTCACACGTCACTCACCGGCGAAAGGAGAAAAGAGTGTTTATAGTCCCGCCGAGGCTGGACTGACCTGAATTTCTCACACATTTCTCAGTTCCCTGATCAGGCGACTGGAAATATCAATATTGCAGCAAACGAGCCTGTTATAATACACGCACGCCTGCAAACAAACGCCGAAGAAAACATGTGACGCTCTTATATGCTCGTGCATCTGAAAGCCTTTGTGTTCCCCCCTGTTGCTCAGTGGCGGAATCTTTGGTTTTTCGCACGAGAGACCGGTGTTCGAATCCCGGTCTAACGGCAGATAAATTATGCCGCCAATGCTTCGCTCTGTCAGTTCCCTGAAAGGCGAATGCAGACGTGCATTTTGCAGCCAACGAGCGCGTTGTACAACCCGCTCGCCTGCACCCAAACACCGTTTCTATGGTTCCCGTGCGTCACTGGCGAAAGGGAAAAGAGTGTTTTATGTCCCGCTGCGGTCGGGCCGAATTCCATTTCTCACACATTTCTCATTCCCCTCTGAAGTTCAGGCGACTGGAAATGTAAATATTGCAGTGAGCGAGCCTGTTGTAATACACGCACGCCTGCAAGCAAACGCCGAAGAAAACATGTGACGCTCTTATATGCTCGTGCATCTGAAAGCCTTTGTGTTCCCCCCTGTTGCTCAGTGGCGGAATCTTTGGTTTTTCGCACGAGAGACCGGTGTTCGAATCCCGGTCTAACGGCAGATAAATTATGCCGCCAATGCTTCGCTCTGTCAGTTCCCTGAAAGGCGAATGCAGACGTGCATTTTGCAGCCAACGAGCGCGTTGTACAACCCGCTCGCCTGCACCCAAACACCGTTTCTATGGTTCCCGTGCGTCACTGGCGAAAGGGAAAAGAGTGTTTTATGTCCCGCTGCGGTCGGGCCGAATTCCATTTCTCACACATTTCTCATTCCCCTCTGAAGTTCAGGCGACTGGAAATGTAAATATTGCAGTGAGCGAGCCTGTTGTAATACACGCACGCCTGCAAACAAACGGCAGCATGTTGACGCTCTCTGATAATACTTGCGCTAACGGAATGCCTATGTGTCTTCCCCTGTGGCCCAGTGGCAGATTCTCAAGCTTTCGCGTGAGAGACCCGTGTTCGATCCCGGGTCTACCGGCAGATAAAATTATGCCGTCAATGCTCGCTCTGTCAGTTCCCTGAAAAGGCGACTGCAGATGTGTGTTTTGCAGCCAACGAGCGCGTTGTACAACCCGCTCGCCTGCACCCAAACACCGTTTCTATGGTTTCCGTGCGTCACTGGCGAAAGGAGAAAAGAGAGTGTTCCTAGTCCAGCTGCGGCTGGACCGACCTCCATTCCTCACACATTTCTCATTCCCCTGGAAATGTCAATATTGCAGTGGACGAGCCTGTTGTAATACACGCACGCCTGCAAACAAACGCCAGCATGTTGACACTCTCTGTTTCTATGGCAACTTCTCGCTCGTTCAGTTCCAGTAAATGCGACTGTTCCAGTGTATTCTGCAGTAAACAAGTCGGCGACACAGCCCGCTTGCCTGCACACAAACGCCGCTTTTACGGCTACCCAGATAAATCCCATAAGAGTGTATTTTCTGGTGTCCCGGCCACGGCCGATGGTGTTATGAGTGTAGACAAAATGCCCACTGCCCAGTGCTCATTCCTACACACAAACAGAGCCCGTCACACAGGGCTCGCGCACATGAAATCGACCCAGATCGATTGCGCATTAAACGTGGTAAATGTGCCCACTGCCCAGTGCCCACAAACACTACGTTCTGCATGTCTCAAGGTTTCTGTAAAAACGAAACCAACGTGCATTCGCTCTGCTCAGGCGGACAATGCTCTCAGTGTTGTAAATGTGCCCGCTATCCCGCGCCCACATTCACACATAGACATGACAGGTCTTACGGGACTCGCCCAGCGCAGAGGAGTCGAGCGCGGGCAATCTGCCCGCTGTTATCAGCGCGCCCCCTGCCTCAAATGTCATAAGCGCGACGCTTATGTTGCAGCACACCGAAGCCCCTCTGTCGCTGAGCGACCAGAGCACGCTTCGCATTCAACCCCTAGCCATTCCTGCAGACGCATGGGCAAGGCTACCCGGGGTTTCGAAGTGGGTGCTAGACATTATAGAAAGAGGCTATTCGCCCTCGCCGCTATGCGACGCGCGTCGAAACCACGGTAAAAACAGAAGTAGCACACCTACTTCGAGCCAAAATTTTGAAACTGTTGAGCAAAGGGGCCATAGAGCCTTTATCTCAAGCTCAGAGCGAAGGAGGGCTATACAGCAGATACTTCCTGGTACCGAAAAAGACGGGGGTCTTCGACCCATACTAGATCTAAGGCAACTGAACAGAGTGCTTGCGAAGCGACAGTTCAGAATGCTCACGACCAGAAAAATCCTCGCGCAGATTCGCCGAGGAGATTGATTTGGGTCAATAGATCTGAAAGACGCGTCTTTTCAAATACAGATAGCGTCACGTCACAGGCGATATTTGAGATTCGCCTTCGAGGGCCAGGCATATCAGTACACAGTCCTACCGTTCGGCTTGTCCCTAGCACCCCGTACATTTTACGATGTGCATGGACGCAGCGCTCGCACCCCTCAGACTACAGGGCATGCGAGTATTGAACTACTTGGACGATTGGCTGATTCTAGCTCAATCTCACTCGGAGCTCATAGAGCACAGGACCATTTTACTCGATCACCTCGAGAATCTGGGTCTCAGAGTCAATTGGGCAAAGAGTTCTCTGTCCCCCAGACAGATAATATCTTTCCTGGGCACAGAACTGGACTCGCTGTCTATGATAGCGCGACTGTCACCACAGCGCGTGCTAGACATTCAGCGCGCAGCGAGCTCTTTCCGCTGCGGCGCATTTGTCCTGCTCAAGAGATTTCAGAGGATGCTAGGTCTCATGGCCTCAGCATCATCAGTACTTCAGCTGGGCTTGCTTCGCTACAGTTCTGGCTGAAAGCGCGAGTACCGCGCCGAGCATGGGCTTCCGGTCTGCTTCGTCTCAAGGTCAATCAGAAATGCATCGCAGCTCTGAAACCTTGGAAAGCAAACGACTGGTACCAATCAGGCGTAAGCCTGGGGACTTCCTCGAGTGTGAAGTTAGTGTCTACGGACGCATCCACCTCGGGATGGGGAGCGCTGCTCGAGGGCAGACCGTTCTTCGGCCAATGGTCAGAACGGGAGAAGCTTCTACACATAAACTGCCTCGAAATACTGGCAGTAGACAACGCGCTGACGCGTTTTTGTCCCCAAATACGAGGACACCACGTCCTGGTCCGCTCGGACAACATGTCAGTGGTGTCCTACATAAATCGCCAGGGCGGCCTCAGGTCCCGAAACCTGCACAGGCTGACAGAACGCCTCCTGGTGTGGGCTCAGCGCAACCTGCTCTCGCTGAGAGCAGCGCATGTGCCAGGGCTCTTAAACGTAGGACCGGACAGACTGTCCAGGAACAATGTTCCGACAGGTGAGCGGTCCCTACACCCACAGACAGTCCAGCTGCTGTGGAAGAAATTCGGCAGAGCGGAAGTAGACCTGTTTGCGTCTCAAGAAAACGCTCACTGTCTGGAATTTTTCTCCAAGAGCAGGGACGCGCTGGCTCATGTATGGCCCCGCCCCCCGCTCTATGCCTTTCCTCCCGTCTCTCTCCTGCCTCAGGTGATAGAACGGATCAGGGAAGAAGGATGCTCAGTGCTACTCGTAGCGCCGTTCTGGAAAAACCAACCCTGGTTCCCAGTTCTGATGCAGCTAGCAAGCACTGCCCCATGGCCAGTGCCAGTGAGGAGGGACCTCCTCTCTCAGGCCAAGGGCTCGATTTGGCATCCGCGCCCAGAGCTGTGGTCCCTACATGTTTGGGCCATCAACGGGTACCCGCTGACCTCCCAAGCGGAGTGTTAAACACGATCATGCAGGCTAGAGCTCCGTCTACGCGACGTCTCTATTCCTCGAAATGGTCAGTGTTCTCCAGCTGGTGCACAGCTCGTGGCGTGTCGCCCCCAGACTGTGGGGTGACGGAGGTTCTCTCCTTCCTACAAGAGCTGTTGGACAAGGGCAGGTCCCCTTCCACGCTCAAAGTTTATGTGGCGGCCATAGCAGCGTTCTCAGAAACAACGCTTGGTCAGTCAATAGGAAGGAACGATTTAGTCATCCGCTTCCTTAGAGGAGTTAAGAGATTGAATCCTCCCAGACCTCCCTCAGTCCCTGTATGGGACCTTTCTACGGTACTGGAAGCCATGAAAGGTGACCCATTCAAGCCTTTACAGACAATTGATCTTAAACACCTGTCTTTCAAGACAGTGTTTCTTCTGGCTCTCGCTTCAGTGAAGCGCATAGGGGACTTACACGCGCTCTCAGTAAGCGCAACGTGCATGGAGTTTGGGCCTATTGACTCAAGAGTTATACTCAAACCTAGGCACGGTTATGTTCCAAAATCCCTCAACACACCGTTTAGGGCGCAGGTCATTTCCCTGTCAGCCCTACCGGTCTCTGACGAGGAAGGAGACGCGAGCTTCCTTTGCCCAGTCAGGGCATTAAGAGCTTATGTGTCTCGCTCATCTGTCTTCAGACAGACGGAGCAGCTCTTCGTTTCGTTCAGCGGACGTTCCAAGGTTCTAGCCGCGTCGAAACAGAGCCTATCCAGATGGATAGTTGACGCCATTGCGCTGGCATACACTTCCAAGGGCATGCAGTGCCCGTTGGGTGTCAGAGCGCACTCCACGAGAAGCATGGCTTCATCGTGGGCCTGGTCAAGTGGGATTTCCTTGCAAGATATATGTATGACGGCAGGCTGGGCCTCCCCGTCTACATTTATAAGGTTTTATAACCTAGAGGTTCCCGCCTTACAGGCCAGGCTATTGTCGGTCTAAATAAACCAGTACTGTCTGTTCTGATGCTATCAGTTCAGAATACTGTGTCCGCTGAGCACTGCTCGCTGAGCACTGTTCGCTGATCGACCATAAAATGCTTATGGGCAAATGAATAAGACCCACAATTTTCCATCAGTTCAGGCCGTACTCCGCCCTGTCTGTATGATGTAATTTGCGTCTGAGGGGCGCTGTTATATGTGGAAGAGCGCGGTTCCGCCCCTCCCTCTTCCCGGACTCCCTGTGAGTTCCCTTGGTGATTGTGCACTATATGAACCCCGGGCTTTCGCCCTTGGGTCTTTGGTGTCAGATCCCAGCACGCACGGCGTTTTACATTGGGTCCCCTAGCGTAAGATACTTACGCAGTACGAGAGACCTCTCGTAAGAGAACGTACTCGGTTACTAACGTAACCTCGGTTCTCTCTAGAAGAGGGAACGAGTACTGCATATCTTGCCGTGCATGCACACGCTCTGGTTCGCTTCGGCGATGAAAAACCAGATATCAGCTGCCTGCGAGACGGATTTATAGGCCTAAGCCACGCCCGTTTCGGCGGGACGTGACGCAGCGGGCGCGAAGCACCCTCATTGGGTCTGACGTCACGCTAGGCCTCGCTCGATAGGCTGCTGCAGTTGCCGCAGAACAGCCAATAGGCACGCGAGCCGTCTTGCCTATGTCTGTATGCTGCCGCAACGTGTTTTACAATAATACAAAATTAAGGATAATTTTTTGGCTTCAATATCTCGCGGAAAAGGGATTTTCCCCTAGCGTAAGATACTTACGCAGTACTCGTTCCCTCTTCTAGAGAGAACCAAGGTTACTGTTATGTATAAAGCGTTGTTACTTTAAGACATAAGTAATGGGTGGAGTTATAGAATGATGACGAAGTTACATGCTCAAGTGGATACAAGTGAATGTGAGCAATAAAGGAATGCACGTTCTTTAGTTCCTGAATTAATGTTTCAGACTCTTCTTTAGTGTCCTCTGTCTTTATACAAAGGAAAGACACGACAGTTACGTTAGTAACCGAGTACGTTTTACCATTTTATGTTTTAATCAAACGAAACAATATTAATCCAAACACCATTTTGCTTCATTTCTGTTTTTGTTTTGTATTATTGTTAATTTGACATATCAATATCTCAGATACAAACTCTGTTTCTGTTTGTTGATACAGTTGAAATATCAGTGAAGGAGGGAGAATCACTCACTGTAAACTCTGATCTCACTGAAATAGAGGATTATGAATGGATTCGGTGGATGTTTGGAAATGAAAACATTTTAATCGCTGAAATTAATGTAATGGACGACAGAATCACTGTATATGATGATTATCTTGGGAGATTCAGAGACAGACTGAAGCTGAACAATCAAACTGGATCTCTGACCATCACAAACATCACAACTGAACATGGTGGAGATTATAAACTACAGATCAAACGTATGAAAGGGTTTGGGCTCTCAGAAAGTTTCTCATTAAAAGCTTTCAGAGTTTCTGTCTCTGGTGAGTAGAGATCATTTCTCATGTCCTTCAGATATTCTTGTTTTTAACCAATTATTTACTTATTTATTAATTGTTGAATCATTTTATAGCTTGAGATAATAGATCATATAAACACCGACTGAACCAAGAAGGTTATTGAACCAGTGCTGATATTAGTGTTTATGAACTGATCTGATCTCAGTTTGATGCTTTTTATTCCTCAGACTCTGTCCACTGTTGTGGTCCTACTGAAGCTGTGATCCGATTGGTCCTCTCTGCTCTGGTGGGCGTGGCTACTGTCATTCTTCTGTTTTAAGACATCAGATCCAGAAGAGCTGAACGAGATCAAGCACATATTCACACATCAGAAACCTAATGGTGTCATTTCTAATATTACTATTTTTTGTCATTTATTAATCTTCATTTATTTGTAATGGCTTTATATGCTGGCATTTACTGTATGTTTATTTTTAGGAGGCTTAGAACATAATGTGAAAACAAACAGCAACGTATTTTCTCATTAACTCATTAGTGCTCAAAGTGTTTGTTGTAAATGCTTATTATTATTATTTTTAACAATCTACTCATTCATATTTGATTGGGGACTTTAAACATTACTTTGATCACACTTAAAGTCTCACATGTCTTTTCGTGTTATTATTGATCAGATCAGACGTCTCTAATACTGAAGCTCTTTTACAGACTAAACACGACACATTTCTCTCAAAGACACAGATCTCACTTTACTACTGCTGTTCATCTGTCATCTGGATTTGTTTGCCTTTGTCAATAAAGTTTTTTTCAGTCTGAGGTTCAAGAGTCTCTCATTTTATTAGATTTATGATTTCGAGCGCAGGAATACTAACCCTATGTATTTGAACACTTCTAGCACTTTACATTATTTTAAACATTTCTAAATGTTTACATTATTGTTAAAGCTACACTGTGTAGGATTTTCTCCCATCTAGCGGTGATCTAGCTAGTGTACATGACTACCAACTGAATATTGCTTTCTAGCTCCTCCCATTCCGAGGGCGTTTTAACTCCGACGTTGGACGTATTATTCCAAGATTAACATGGCTTCCAGTTCGACTTCATCCATGAGTGTTCCTTCAAGTAATGAGGTTACTTTAAAACTATTACCAACTGCATTTAGTTATTTAGTCAGTTAACATGTAGGTTATGCAGTGGCGGAGCCAGAGGGGGGTCCGAGGTGGCACTGGACACCCCTGACATGCGATTGGCCACCCCGGGTGCCACCCCAAAATTTTATTTGCTACTGGCAGTTGCTGATGCTGATTTAAAAAAAAAAATTACCGCCGACAGCGCGTCACGCGCGCAGTTTTCAAACGGACGAGCAGAGGACGAGAGATGGTTGCAAGATACCGAACTTCACCGAATAAGAAAACATCATATTTGAAGTAAGTTTTTAAGGTTTAGCATCAGGGTGGTTTTCTCCGAATACATTAGGCCTAATACACGCATACAGTAGGCTACCTTGCCGTGTGTACGTTACACAAATGTTCTAGCTAATGTGAGGATAGGAGATCAAAACGCAGTCAAATAAGAGCAGAAACAAGCGATATCATAATGCAATCACTATAGGACTGTGAAGCTTTATGGGTGTAGGGTAAATGGACTGCATTTATATAGCGCTTTCACAGACCTATGGCCACCAAAGCGCTTTACATAGCCTCACAGTCACCCATTCACACACCGACGGCGGTGTCAGCCATGCAAGGCGCCATCCAGCTCGTCGGGAGCAGCTGGGGTTAGGTGTTTTGCTCATGGACACCTTGACACTTGGTCAGGTAGAACCGGGGATTGAACCACCAACCTTTCGGTTTGTAGACAACCTACATGAACCACTGAGCCACTGCCGTGGGTGTTGATGGGCTCGATCTACTGTGTTTTGTTCATCATTAAATCTGATCTACTGTAGATGTAGTCTTTGATAAAAATGTGATTTTCTCAGCTTTTTGCTCATGTTGCTTTTTATGAAACTTGCCAACATTCAAGTGTTGCCAACATTCAACATTCACGCACAAAGCTAGAATTTTTTTTGTTTAAAAGCACAGGGTCTGTTCTTTCTTTTTGGTATGTTCAGATATTGATACAACAAAATATTCTGGGGTGCCATGAAATTGTGAAAATTACCAAAAACACCTTTTTTTTTTTATACTGGCGAGAAAGAGTTAAGATAAAAATATTGGTAATTGGATGATGATTAGAATATGAATATGATTGGAAGTTGAGTTTGCTTCTGTTGCAATTTGTTCAAGGTTGACCCCCATTTTGGCTTAAAATGACTGGACTAACAGGCAGATCAGGTGCAAACAGACCCCAGCCCTTGCATCACCACTGGCTAGTCAGAGTCAGTGTGGTCAGACTTCAGGACCAGGAACAGGTCAGAGCATCTACCAGACACAGGCAGTCAATCACATACCCAATTCAGGAATTTAAGTTGAGATGATTTTGCCAGATTAAAAGGATAGTTCACCCAAAAATGAACCAAAAAAAAAATTATTATAAATTAAATAATTATAATTAGAAAGAATAATTATAAATTATTATAAAGAAAGAATTATGTTGTATTAAATCTTCCTAGGATAAGATTGTATATTGATGGGCAATAAAATTGTTTACATTTTTCAAGTACATGTCTGCTTGATGCCTGCTATATCTAATTAAAAAATAAAAAAATGTGTAAATGTGAGGGTTTTTTTGTAAATAAATGCAGCAGTTCATAACAGACACATGCGGTATCTTATCTCCTTGGTGCTTCAGCTTTGTTTTCTGCAAATATTTTGGATGTTCAATACTTATAGACACAAACAGAGTGACCCAATTCCTTCCATAAGCTTTTCCACTGTGTGTGTGTTTGTTTGTGTTTGTGTTTGTTTGTTTGTGTGTGTGTGTGTGTGTGTGTGTGTGTGTGTGTGTGTGTGTGTGTACCCCCGAAAGTAGCAGTGGCCACCCCCTGGCCACCCCATGTATAAAACTCTAGTTCCGCCACTGAGGTTATGACCTCGTTTTATGTTTTCGTTATTTTGGTAAAAAGCCACTCCAATATTGACTTTGGTCTTGTTGATTTGCCTGTTGCCTGTTACATTGTCATTCTAATTCCTTGGTGACTCTGTTACATGTCCTCGAGAGTAGGCATGATCCTCCATCTTCAACAATCTTTCAAATCTGCCGGCAGTCGTGAGTAATCTCCCCCTCGCATTCGTCTCGGTGCCACTGAGTGTAAAAGCGTGAAAGGCGAAGCTTGAATTTCCAGGTATGTCCCTCTTTGGCTGATGTATTTTTTCAAGATGGAGGCGTAACATGGCTGCCGCCAGGGGCGATTCTAGGAATTTCATTTTAGGGGGGCTCAGCCCCCAATGAGGGTATGATTTAAAAAAAAAAGTTTAGTTTATGGTCTAATGCTCATTATTAACTAGTTTCATTCATTCATCCAATAACACGCATATGACACGGTTTTATAATCACTGAGGTACCAAATGTGAGGTATTTAGGGGGGTTAGGGGGCATGCTCCCCCAAGAAAATTTTGATTTCTCTGATCTACATATGTGCATTTTAAGATGTTTTGAAGGCCAAAAAAAATTGGATAACAATAGCTTTAAAACCATGTGTGTGGGCAGCTGTTTTTTTTCTCACCTCATCAGCATCACACTCTTTTTCTCTTTGTTTTTATCTTGCTCTTGCCACACGACAAGAAAAAATGTTGTATAGCCATCTACAATGAAATATAAATTATTACATTTTTTAAGCTTTTTAGCCTTTATAATCAACAATACGGTTGGTTATTCATCAAGTCACCCCGTGAAATTTTATTTAATTTCAAATCATTTAACAAACCAGCTAATATTCATTAAGAATATAGACAAAACTTGTATTAATGTAATTGTCTATTGGCACTATGATTAATCTGTTCTATATTTATTTCTATTTATTAAAAATAACAACATGAATTATCAATTTGCCAAGTACTTAAAATAAAATCACAAATCCCTTTACGCTACTCTTACTCTAATATATGTATCATGATACACTCCTCCTGATTCATTATTACTTAATACAAAACTACACTGCTCAAAAAAATTAAAGGAACACTTTGAAAACACATCAGATCTCAATGGGGAAAAATATCATGCTGGATATCTATACTAATATGGACTGGGTAATGTGTTATGAACGAAAGGATGCCACATCGTTTGATGGAAATGAAAATGATCAACCTACAGAGGATTGAATTCAAAGACACCCCCGAAATCTAAGTGAAAAAATGATGCAGCAGGCTTGTCAATTTTGCTGAAATTTCATTGCAGCAACTCAAAATGGTACTCAGTAGTTTGTATGGCCCCCACGTGCTTGTATGCATGCCTGACAACGTCGGGGCAAACTCCTAATGAGACGACGGATGGTGTCCTGGGGTATTTCCTCCCAGATCTGGACCAGTGCATCACTGAGCTCCTGGACAGTCTGAGGTGCAACCAGGTGATGTCAGATGGACCGAAACACAATGTCCCAGAGGTGTTCTATTGGATGTAGGTCAGGTGAGCGTGGTGGCCCTTCAATGGTATCATTCCTTCATCCTCCAGGAACTGCCTGCATGCTCTCGCCACATGAGGCCGGGCATTGTTGTGCACCAGGAGGAACCCAGGACCCACTGCACCAGCATAGGGTCTGACAATGGATCCAAGGATTTCATCCCGATACCTAATGGCAGTCTGGGTGCCATTGTCTAGCCTGCAGAGGTCTGTGCGTCCCTCCATGGATATGCCTCCCCAGACCATCACTGACCCACCACCAAACCGGTCATGCTGAACGATGTTACAGGCAGCATAACATTCTCCACGGCTTCTCCAGACCCTTTCCTGTCTGTCACGTGCTCAGGGTGAACCTGCTCTCATTTGTGAAAACCACAGGGCACCAGTGGCGGACCTGCCAATTCTGGTGTTCAATGGGAAATGCCAATCGAGCTCCCTGGTGCTGGGCAGTGAGCACAGGGCCCACTAGAGGACGTCGGGCCCTCAGGCCACCCTCATGAAGTCTGTTTCTGATTGTTTGGTCAGAGACATTCACACCAGTGGCCTGCTGGAGGTCATTTTGTAGGGCTCTGGCAGTGCTCATCATGTTCCTCCTCGCACAAAGGAGCAGATACCGGTCCTGCTGATGGGTTAAGGACCTTCTACGGCCCTGTCCAGCTCTCCTAGAGTAGCTGTCTGTCTTCCTGGAATCTCCTCCATGCTCTTGAGACTGTGCTGGGAGACACAGCAAACCTTCTGGCAATGGCACGTATAGATGAGCCATCCTGAAGGAGCTGGACTGCCTGCGCAACCTCTGTAGGGTCCAGGTATCGCCTCATGCTACCAGTAGTGACACTGACCCTAGCCAAATGCAAAACTGGTGAAAAACAGTCCAAAAAGATGAGTAGGGAAAAAATGTCAGTGGCCTCCACCTGTAAAACCATTCCTGTTTTGGGGGTTGTCTCACTGTTGCCCATCTAGTGCACCTGCTGTTAATGTCATTAACACTAAAGCAGCTGAAACTGATTACCAACCCCCTCTGTTACTTAACTGACCAGATCAATATCCCAGAAGTTTAACTGACTTGATGATATTCTCTGATTAAAAAGTGTTCCCTTAATTTTTTTGAGCAGTGTATATTTATTAATACAAAACAAAATAACTCCACATGATTTTTCTCTCTCTGGGCAATGATGTGTGTCTTTAATCATGTCTGTGCATGGCTGCATAATGTAATGCCGAAATACATAATAATATGTTTTAAATTTTAAAAAGTAAATTAAAATAAATCATGATCGTTTTCTAAAGTATGTTTTCATGGGGGTTAATCGCTTAATTTTTGTTGGAAGAAAAAAAACAACTATCACACTGTGATAAGGGCTGAAGGTGAACGCAGCGAAACGTATTGGTAATGGATGAGAAACCGAACCGTCCTGTATGAGGTGCCCCTAGGGACATTATTCAGAATTACCATGCATATACATGTACTTTTCCTCTCACATACACATATGAAACCAAATTCATTCACATAATATAATGAAATGCTCACACACATACAAGTGAAATGCTTTTACAAACACAACTGAAACGCTCTCATGCATACAACTGAAAATATTACGCTCACACACACAACTGAAACGCTCACACACACACAACTGAAATGCTCTCATACATACAACTGAAAATATTACGCTCACACACACACAACTGAAACACTCACACACACACAACTGAAATGCTCACACACATACAAGTGAAATGCTTTTACAAACACAAGTGAAACGCTCTCATACATACAGCTGAAAATATTACGCTCACACACACAACTGAAATGCTCTCACACACACAACTGAAATGCTCTCACACACACAACTGAAATGCTCTCACACACACAAGTGAAATGCTCTCACACACACAACTGAAACGCTCACACACACACACAACTGAAATGCTCACACACATACAAGTGAAATGCTTTTACAAACACAACTGAAACGCTCTCACTCACACAACTGAAAAGCATTTCAGAATGATGTTGTATGCAAGCATTTCAGTTGTGTGTGTGAGAGCGTTTCACTTGTAGGTGTGTGAGCATTTCAGTGGTGTGTGTGAGAGCATTTCAGTGGTGTGTGTGAGAGCATTTCAGTGGTGTGTGTGAGAGCATTTCAGTTGAAACGGAAGGTGGTTAAAGTCTCCAGTCCAGTTGGTGGCAGTAGTGCACCTCAAGACGAAGAACTAGAAGCTGACTGTTGAAAGAAAGCATAGTAAACTAGCGCAAGTTGGCCATAAATTCACAGATTCGAACTTCCCGGGTCAATAACTCGTGAGCTAAACGTTGTTAATACACAAATAACACCTCGTTTTAATCGTAGTAATGTAGACAAGCAGCTGCAACCTAATTTTCCTCAAAACGAGCTTTCCCTCGCAGTGGACAAAACACATTGAACACTATGCGCAGGCGGCAGAGAGGCAGATCCGAAGGGACCGGTTATACTACAAAACTTATTTTGAATAAATATAATTTTATGATTATTATTTATGAAAAATATTCAATAACTGCACTGTAATTCACTTTATTGTTGACAAATTCAGTTCGCACATCACTGCTGTCCTGATGGTTATACTACAACACTAATTTTGAATAAATATATTTTATGATTATTATTTATGAAAAATATTCAATAACTGCACTGTAATTCACTGTATTGTTGCCAAATTCAGTTCGCACATCACTGCTGTCCTGATGGTTATACCACAACTTATTTAAAAAAAAAAATATTTTTGATGATTTTTATTATGAAAAATATTCAATAACTTCACTGTAATTCACTGTATTGTTGCCAAATTCAGTTCACACATCACTGCTGTCCTGATGGTTATACTACAACTTATTTTGAAAAAAAAAAAGTTTCTTTTTGATGATTTTTATTATGAAAAATATTCAATAACTTCACTGTAATTCACTGTATTGTTGCCAAATTCAGTTCGCACATCACTGCTGTCCTGATGGTTATACTACAACTTATTTTGAAAAAAAAAAAAATATTTTTGATGATTTTTATTATGAAAAATATTCAATAACTTCACTGTAATTCACTGTATTGTTGCCAAATTCAGTTCGCACATCACTGCTGTCCTGATGGTTATACTACAACTTATTTTGAAAAAAAAAAGTTTCTTTTTGATAATTTTTATTATGAAAAATATTCAATAACTGCACTGTAATTCACTGTATTGTTGCCAAATTCAGTTCGCACATCACTGATGCCCTGATGGTTATACTACAACTTATTTTGAAAAAAAAATAAATATTTTTGATGATTTTTATTATGAAAAATATTCAATAACTTCACTGTAATTCACTGTATTGTTGCCAAATTCAGTTCGCACATCACTGCTGTCCTGATGGTTATACTACAATTTATTTTGAAAAAAAAAAGTTTCTTTTTGATAATTTTTATTATGAAAAATATTCAATAACTGCACTGTAATTCACTGTATTGTTGCCAAATTCAGTTCGCACATCACTGATGCCCTGATGGTTATACTACAACTTATTTTGAAAAAAAAAAAAGTTTCTATTTGATGATTTTTATTATGAAAAATATTCAGTAACCACTGTAATTCACTGTATTGTTGCCAAATTCAGGTTATACATCACTGATGCCCTGATGGTTATACTACAACACTTATTTTGGGGAAAATATATTTATTTTAAATTGTATATACAATTGTAAATGTTTGTAACTTCACTCTAATTCAAAACTTCACTGTATACAATTAAAAAATTTTTTTTCAAAAATAAGTGTAGTATAACCATCAGGACAGCAGTGATGTGCGAACTGAATTTGGCAACAATACAGTGAATAACAGTGAAGTTATTGAATATTTTTCATAAATAATAATCATAAAAAATATTCAAAAATATATTTATTCAAAATAAATGTTGTAGTATAATCATCAGGGCATCAGTGATGTGTGAACTGAATTTGATGACACTATAGTGTGTAACAGAGAAATTATTGACTGTTTTCGTAGTAACGCTTTTCGGGTTTTGCACTTTGCAGACGGTCCCTTCGGATCTGCCTCTCTGCCGCCTTTACTCTTCACGTCACATTACTACGATTAAAACGAGGTGTTATTTGTGTATTAACAACGTTTAGCTCACGAGTTATTGACCCGCGGGAAGTTCGCATCTGTGAATTTATGGCCAACTTGCGCTAGTTTACTATGCTTTCTTTCAACAGTCAGCTTCTAGTTCTTCGTCTTGAGGTGCACTACTGCCACCAACTGGACTGGAGACTTTAACCACCTTCCGTTTCAACTGAAATGCTCTCACACACACCACTGAAATGCTCTCACACACACCACTGAAATGCTCTCACACCTACAAGTGAAACGCTCTCACACACACAACTGAAATGCTCTCACACACACACAACTGAAATGCTTTTCAGTTGTGTGAGTGAGAGCATTTCAGTTGTGTTTGTAAAATCATTTCACTTGTTTGTGTGTGAGCATTTCAGTTGTGTGTGTGTGAGCGTTTCAGTTGTGCGTGTGAGAGCATTTCAGTTGTGTGTGTGAGAGCATTTCAGTTGTGTTTGTGAAAGCATTTCACTTGTATGTGTGTGAGCATTTCAGTTGTGTGTGTGAGAGCATTTCAGTTGTGTGTGTGAGAGCATTTCAGTTGTGTTTGTGAAAGCATTTCACTTGTATGTGTGTGAGCATTTCAGTTGTGTGTGTGAGAGTGTTTCAGTTGTGTGTGTGAGCATAATATTTTCAGTTGTATGTATGAGAGCGTTTCAGTTGTGTGTGTGTGAGCATTTCAGTTGTGTGTGTGAGAGTGTTTCAGTTGTGTGTGTGAGCATAATATTTTCAGTTGTATGTATGAGAGCGTTTCAGTTGTGTGTGTGTGAGCGTTTCAGTTGTGTGTGTGTGAGCATTTCAGTTGTGTGTGTGAGCGTAATATTTTCAGTTGTATGTATGAGAGCGTTTCAGTTGTGTGTGTGTGAGCGTTTCAGTTGTGTGTGTGTGAGCGTTTCAGTTGTGTGTGTGAGCATTTTATTATATTATGTGAATGAATTTGGTTTCATATGTGTATGTGAGAGGAAAAGTACATGTATATGCATGGTAATTCTGAATAATGTCCCTAGGGGCACCTCATAGTCCTGTGTTGCTCCCAATGCTCCAGTAACATTACATTATGTAAACGGCAATGCATTTATGACAAAGAACTGCACCGATGCAGATGTAATATCATAGCAATCTATCAATAAATGCACTCACGGCACACTCGCTCTGCTCGGCGCCCCTGCAGATTGAAAAATGCGCTAAATCCATTCCAAGCAGACTACATACAAGTGACCGGGAGGGGACATGTTCGGTTCACTTATTTTTGTCGTGGCCACAACATATTAACTCGTGGGAACGTGATATTAAGTCGTGGGAACGTCATAATAATAGGCTTGTTTGAGATGCGACTTGCCTCGCCTGAAATGTATGCGAGAGTAGGCGGCTGCAGTGAGAGGAGGAGTGAAAAAAGAGCAGGCAAGCCGGACAGTTCGCTCTTCACGCAGTGGATCGGACACCTGTGAGATCAAAGATGGATATCGCGGGATTCACGGGATTCACGCTCGTGCACAGTGTTGCTAATAAACTGGATGGAATTTAAGTTCTGTTGCTTTTATATGAAAATAAATATAATGAACAAGACACCCATAAGTAGCCTCCCAGCAAACAATTTTGCGTTTAAAAGACGTCCAAACACAGCCCAGACGTCTAGGCTAAAACAAGGTAAAATTTGGGCTGTCAGTGAAACTTTAATAGACCAAATGAAACCAAACACCTTGTAATTACTGTTGACTTTGCGTACATGATGGAATATCATACATCTCACAAGATATTTTGGCAGAAGCGACATGTAACCAAATTCAAGGTTATTTTGCCTAGAAGTGTCAGCATTGCCGGACTATGTTGGGTCTATTAGTTAACCTAGACGGTGAAATGACGGCAATTGCTTGCTGGGCTACTTATTTAATTCCATTCCAAATACATGTTTATCAATCTTTTTTTTCTTTAATACAGACATATGTGTTTTTATTATTATTTTTTTTTAATAAAAATTACATTGCATAACCCATAGAGATCGCACTATCAGATAGTTTGGGAATATTCACACATAACGTATAAAACATGATATCAGAGTTTTAAAATCAAACATTTTAAAAGAGAACAATACATCACGGTTGTTTAAACCAATGATCATTAAGCTGTGTCGTCAGTAAGTCGTTTCCCATCATGCTTTGATCAGCGCAGTCGGTGGAGAGCAACTGCGCTCGACTGCAGAATCCGACACGTCCGACTTGCGGTCGCGAGAGTTTTTTGACATACGTCAGCATGACATCAGAGCAAGGCGGACCGCACTCGGACACATTTCTAACCGGCATGCATCTCGCGCTGATCACCGGTGATCGATTCTGCGCAGATTTTGCTCATCTCAAACAAGCCTAATATCTTATGGGAACGTCATATTAAGTCGTGGCCACGAGATCATTTTGTTGAGGTAACGAAATCATTATGTCGTGGCCACGCGATGCAAAGTCGTGGCCTCGAGATCATATGTTGAGGGAACGATATATTTTTCTCGTGGCCACGACTTCATATTTTGAGAGAACGACATCTATTTGTCGTGGCCACGAGTTGAGGGAGCCACAGCGGCCAATACTGTAACCGTACCATAGCATAGACTGGGCAACAGCAGAGATGGAGATGACAGAAGAAATAACATTTTACTTTAAATTAGGAATGTCATATAAAGATATAGTGCGTTAAGACATGGGTACGTTGTAAGTGAAAGACACTTTGCATCGCGTGGCCACGACATAATGATTTCGTTACCTCAACAAAATGATCTCGTGGCCACGACTTAATATGACGTTCCCATAAGATATTATGACGTTCCCACGACTTAATATCACGTTCCCATGAGTTAATATGTTGTGGCCACGACAAAAATAAGTGAACCGAACATGTCCCCTCCCGGTCACCGTAAGACTCAGATAAGGGGAGGAGCCGAAACTTGACGCAGCTTGCCGCCGTTTCAAATGAGTTTTTTTTAAAGGGGACTGAAACGATCAAAAATGTATTAATCAAATATTTTTTAGGGGGGCTGGGCAGAAGTCCCCCTAAAAAGGGCCTAGTGACGCCCCTGGCTGCCGCCATTCGAGCGACTCACTCGTATGTATTCTGAATGGCAGATTCAACTCTTACGAGAATACTTGATTAGTTGGTGGAAGTAATTACACATGAATGAGCACATATACTTTTGAAAGAACAGTGTTTTTTGCTAAGAATCAACTTAAAAAATAACACAGTGTAGCTTTAAAGTAATTCTGCCTTTACCACTAATATATATATTTAGTTTTTTAGGTTTTTTTTGTATTTATGTACCTTTGCAAGATTTTCTGAAACAAACCACATATACATTATGTATTAATGTACCGAATAATGTACATTAAAGGATCAAATCTTGTTGTTTTAGTCTTCTAAAATACATCCTCAATTATCTTGGATCTATATTTCACATACAGTGCCTGTGAGCAGGAGGAGAACAAGAGTTTAAACATACCCGGGTTTATCACATAACCTGCTTTCTGGAATAACCCCTCTGGTGTTTCTCTTTCCTTCAGTGATTCTGCTCATTATCATCAGGTGTCTACAATCATCACACAATCATCACTCAATTAATTAACTAACAATGAATTAATCGTTGAATTAATTTCCAAACAATGCCTTTGAATATACTTTAATCACGGCCAGGATCTCGACCAATTTCAGAGAGAATCCCATGACAAAAAGAGAACAACAGATTATATACTGTAGAATAAGTGTTTGACAGTAGCCGCGTTTCCATTCCCCTTCAAACTGCACAAATTGAAATTATTTATTAAACTCATAAAAGACTAAAGAATTAGAGGAATACTGGATTCTAAACCACTAATAAATGCCAGAATCAAGACCTGAAAGCAGATATGAGGGAGAAACACCAGAAACTCCTCATATGTGCCGCTCCCAGTATAAGAGTCTTTCCTTGCCATTAATGCTTGAATAACACGCATACGTCTCCTTCTATTAAAAATAATGGCTAGTGCGGCGGCTGGGATATATGTTGGCATAATTGTTGGAATGACTCATGGCGAGAGAAAAAAATTACGTTTCAGTCGCATAACATCGGTTAATGGAAATGTCGTCATTTCGCAATCGTTTTTTATCGACATTTAGAAAATATCGCAGTTTTGTGCAAATCTGTAATGGAAATGCTGCTAATGACATGATCCATTACATACATTTTCTCTGTTATGATTGGTTCTTCATATGTGCAATTCCTCTTCTCTGTTATACTTCCCTCTTTCTTGATCCTTCAGCTTGTTACACAAGTCATGAGTTTAAATATATCCACAAACCTAAACCGCTGTCTAGTTGTTTCCTCTTGTTATTACAACACTAACTTTGGCCCAAGTGTTGGCGACATTTAGTTTTCAAAAGCATATATTTGTTAAACCGGCAAGGTAAAGCAATGTTAGCTGTGATTATTTATTCCTTCACATGCTTTACCTTAGATCAGTTTTGGTTCCTTCTTCCTCGTCTGCTTGAATATCTTCATTCATCTTCATTTATCTCTATTCTCTCATGTTTTCCAGCTCGTCTGCCTGTCATCAGGAAAATACAGAAAAGTGTAGAGATTGTGAAGATGGACAAGAAATGATAGATGATGTTACATTAAAGATCTGCATATTGAATAATATTTAGAAAATAGACTAAAGCCAGTTGAACTTGGTTGGTGAGTTTCAAATGTGTTTTTATCACTTCAGTTGTTCCTGTTTTTGTACCGTTTAATAAATCACTGGTTAAATTACTCAGAGAGGATTAACGTTCACTTATTCTCATACAGAAATAATCAAACTCTGATTTTACTGTGAGATCAAGCTTGAGTTCAGGTGTTGTGCTGAATTCTGTGACTCTAGTTGAACGCTGTATTGCTAATTCTAATCCCAATCCTAACCATAACCCTGCAGGGTTGCATTATGGTTCTGGTCACATAATTCGGCACAACTCTTATTTAAGTAAACCTCTCTCTCTCTCTTTTTATTTAGTTGTTGATCCATATAAAACACTTTTTCTCCTTTTATCCAAGATATTTAGTGTTTGTAGTCAGGGCTTGATTTGAAGTAAAATAGACAAAAAGCATCTCCTCTATAAACCCAGTTTACAATTTTTGGTTCCATGAATGTTAAGGCACACACATCTCACATTACTGCTGTCCATTTGCCATATATATTTGTCTTTATCAATAAAGGTTCAAGAGTCTCTCCATGTTTTATGACATTTATTGTATATTTAGTGTATATTTGACCAAATTTCAACAGTGCGCCACATATAAAGCTGGACAAGGACTTTGAAGATTCGGTTCGGTGTCGATCATGCCTAAATGTCCTTCGTGAGTTAAATTTAAAGCTTTAGCACAGAGTGACTGTAGAAACACAATGTGTGTCCCACTCAAGACTGATTGTCCCGTCACAATTAACTCATTGGCAATGTGAGCGTATGATTTACATTCAATAAACAACCAGTCTGTGTCTGACTTCCCTTAATTCACTCTCTGTGCTGATGCTCCCATACAGTAACATTACACATGAGATCAATTCATCCACTCTGTTCTTGAATCAATAACGCTTGCATGTGCAATAACTTTGGTTGATGCTTTCTTGTCATGGTAAGCAAACTGTTGCTTTAAGACACTTTTCACACATTTATTTCTGTTGAAAATGACACTTTTACAAGTTGAGGCACACTGGTGCTCAAAGTGACCAAGTTCAGAGTGTGAATTATCACACGATGGTCGCATGAATCAGCACTTATAGATGTGCAGTTACATGAGATGTTGGTGGAGTTTCACTTCATTTTACTACAGAGCAGCTTCACATCAGATCATCTGTCATTTTATCACTGAAGCAGTTTTGAAGAGTTTGTCTTTTCATATTTGTGGACTGAAAGCGCTGAAGATGTTTCGCACCGTTTTCTTCTGTCTGTGTTTCTGGCATCTGGATGGTGAGTTTTAAATATGACTTTGGTTGTTTCTCTTCTGGTACCATGTAATAAATTACAGGTTAAATTAGACAGAGGATTTAACAATAACTGTTATTCTCATATAGAAATAACTGAGCTGTGATTTTACTGTGAGATCAAGTTTGAATTCAGGTCTAAACTCAGTTATTAGCGTAGGCAGAAATAGCGGGGGTCAGGACCCGATCTCAGGGTTTTACCACTAATCCTAACCAAACGTATAATACATACGTACCCCACACCACTACTAAACCTACCCTAAACCTAACCATGCGTATCATATGCATGTAAAAACTCATTTTCGCGTATAAATTGCACGATAAAGACAATGCGTGCTATAGAGACACATTTAGTGTGACCGGGTTGGTACATTCAAGTGATCACAATGCCAGGGTTTCCTAAATATAAGTTACACGGTAAAGAGTGGGAGAGTCTCTAACTCTCTAAACGTGAATTACACCTGTGGAGGGAGATGACGGAGGCTCTTAGTTCATATAATTGTAACTCTGAAAAATACAACTCACTGTTTGTTCACAGTTGAAATCAAAACTGAATATGAAACTATATGATCCTGTCCTGCATCAGGACATCTTTTACACTTCTGTCTGAAGTTAAACTGCAACACGAAGGAAAGCGCATTATTGCTGTTAATTCTCTGTTGACAGTTTTGACTGTCGTTGTGTCTGAACAAGCGTGAAATACCTGCTAATTTCCTCAATATTATTAACTCGTCTTTATCTTTAGGTCATGTTCCAAGAACATTTAAACTGGCAGTTATAAAACCTCTCATTAAGAAACCACAATTAGATCATAATAATCTAGCAAATTATAGACCCATTTCAAATCTTCCATTTATGTCTAAAATATTAGAAAAAGTGGTGTCCGCTCAACTGGGATCTTTCTTGCAACAAAATGATATCTATGAAAAGTTTCAGTCTGGATTCAGACCGCATCATAGCACTGAAACTGCGCTCGTTAAAATCACAAATGATTTACTTTTAGCTTCTGACCAAGGCTGTATCTCAATACTAGTTTTACTTGATCTTAGTGCTGCGTTCGATACTATAGATCACACAATACTCTTAGATCGACTACAAAATTATACTGGTGTTCAAGGACAAGCACTAAGCTGGTTCAAATCATACCTATCTGACCGCTACCATTTTGTCTATTTAAATGGAGAAAAATCGATCATAACTCCAGTAAACTATGGAGTGCCGCAGGGATCTGTGTTAGGCCCTCTGTTATTTTCAATATATATGATGCCACTTGGAAATATTATAAGGAAACATGGAATTAGTTTCCATTGTTATGCTGATGACACTCAAATATATATTTCATCACGGCCGGATGAAAACGCTACATTTTCCAAATTGACAGAGTGTGTTAAAGATATAAAAGATTGGATGACGCGTAATTTTCTTTTATTAAATCCAGACAAGACAGAGGTAATACTTATCGGTTCAAAAAACCGCCCACAAAACCTCGCACAATACAACTTTAACATCATAGGATGTCCTGTTACTTTATCCTCTACAGTAAAAGACCTGGGTGTTATACTCGATTGCAACCTGTCTTTTGAAAATCATATTTCATATGTTACAAAAACAGCCTTTTTCCACCTTAGAAACATTGCTAAGCTACGTAATATGCTATCAGTTTCTGATGCAGAAAAGTTAGTTCATGCATTCATGACCTCGAGACTGGATTACTGTAATGCTTTATTAGCTGGTTGTCCTGCATCCTCAATAAACAAGCTACAGTTAGTCCAAAATGCCGCCGCTAGAGTTCTTACGAGATCAAGAAAATATGATCATATAACACCGATTTTATCATCACTGCATTGGTTACCTATAAAGTTCCGTATTAATTACAAGGTATTGCTACTGACTTATAAAGCCCTAAACGGCTTAGCTCCAGTCTATTTAACGGATCTTCTATCGCCCTATAATCCATCGCGCTCTTTAAGATCACTAAATTCAAGGCTTTTGGTCATACCTAGGATATCCAGAACCACCAAAGGAGGGAGAGCATTTTCACATTTGGCTCCAAAACTCTGGAATAGTCTTCCTGATACTGTTCGTTGCTCAGACTCGCTCTCCCAGTTTAAAACTAGATTAAAGTCGCATCTCTTCAGCCAGGCATTCATATAATCCTACAGTTCAAACTACAATCCGGCATCTATCCAATGCCAGAGGAGAACTGGCCCCCGACTGAGCCTGGGTTCTCCCAAGGTTTTTTTTTTTCTCCATTAAGGCACCTGATGGAGTTTTAGGACACCATTAGGTCACTTGATGGAGTTTTTCGGTTCCTTGCCACTGTTGCCTTTGGCTTGCTCAGTTGGGGATATTTTGGGGATATTTAATTTAATTTTATCAATCAATAAATTCCTCTTGAAACAAACTTATTTTAATTTAATACTGTGAAGCTGCTTTGATGCAATCTGTATTGTGAAAAGCGCTATACAAATAAACTTGACTTGACTTGACTTGACTAATTTCGTTGCTTATTAAGTTCACTTTTTGCATTACTTATTCTGACTGTTGACATTGAAAATGTTCCATGTGTTTTTCCGAGGGTATCGGTTAATTTCTTGATTGCCATTTTGACAGTGTCTGTCTGGGCATTTTAGTCATATCTGCTAACATTTCTTTCATTTTTGCCATAGTTTTCCTAGGGAATTTATCTATTTTTATATTATATTATCATCATTATTTTGTTTTAATGAGTAAAAAAAAAAAAATCATTATCAACCTTAATTGGCATGCCAATAAAATTCTATAACATTATTTTTATAGTAAAAGTTTTGGGTGTTTTTTTTTTTGGTCTTTTGGGCTGGAAATCGTTCTCCCGATCTGGGAACTGTTGTAAACTCAGAATCGAAGACCAGGAGACTTTTGGGATCACGTTCAAGAAGTTATTTCTTTATTGAGGACTTCGCGTTGACGTGGCTGCAGTTCTTCAAAAGTCTAACTAAAACATTATACATTGTAGCTATATACATTCCAAGGGGGAGGGATTACATAGAGGCGGGAACTCTGAATAAAGCATGCAAATGAAGTGGGAACACACCCTACTCTGAGAGCACTACCAGCCCCATTGAATCAGCATAACTATTCACATGCTGATACTGGCCAGGAACTCCAATTCCAAGAGCCATCCCAGAGCCATTAAAGACAAAAGGTGAAAGTCAATCAACCTAACGATTCAACGTCTGGGCTCCGAAAGGTGAGAATCAAGTGATCTGACTCATTTAAAACACAATAGAGAAAACAGAACTGGCCGGAGTCTTTAGATAGAAACTGACCCTACTAAAATCAAAGTCTTAACTTTTAATGTTGAAACCTAAATTAAACATTTAATAAATTTGTAATACAACAGAACGCTGCTGGTGGAGAGAACAAAGTTCTTCAGTCAAGGCTATTTTATTCACTTTAATCATCGGATGAAGTGATTATTTTCTCATTAATACAGACGATGCTGAGTCATTTATAAATTAGTCATGATAAAAAAGAAAATGATAACAGATGTATGTTTCCATGAGTCTGCTATGTTAGTGATTATAGCGTTAGCTTGTTTAATACCATAGTTTATTGGATACAACTACAACTAGCAAGGTGAACAAACAGCGTTTTGTTTTCAGTTGTTTTCTTATGTGAACATGCGCCAATGCCCTGACAATTTTCAGACTTAAAAATGTTTAAAGTCTACGAGCCTCTGCATGTTGTCTCTGATCAAGTGTCTCTTGGTTTGGAGCAAGTATAATA
Source organism: Leuciscus idus (assembly GCA_021554675.1). Classification (NCBI taxonomy): domain Eukaryota; kingdom Metazoa; phylum Chordata; class Actinopteri; order Cypriniformes; family Leuciscidae; genus Leuciscus; species Leuciscus idus. The sequence goes on along the minus strand of CM038626.1, from coordinate 48,722,366 downwards.
ATATCATCAGAGATATTCCCTCAGTACGAGCGCTGATGCAACTTCATGTTGATTTTGCTCACTGTTAGAATAAGGAGCTCGTCTGGAGCTGGAATTGGATTCTGGTCTCAAATTATTGCTTTATTTGCCCACCTTGAATCCAAGCATTTGCTCACAATGGTATCTCATAACTGATTATCTTAAGCTGTATTCACACCAGGAAAGTCCGATAGTTCACTTGCTTTGGTCCGGACCAAATACAATATTGATTTATTGTAATTTATTGTATTGGTTTGGTACGGTTCGCTTTCACACTGCTCTTTTTGCAAGTGAACCAAAATTTGTAAACAAAACCACACGTGTGCTAAGGTCGTCCATTCATTGGACAGGAATTATATATTTTTTTTTCATCAACCTGCCAGTTGTCCTGATCGGGAATAGTGGTGTTATTCTTACTTATCTATATCTAAGGCTTTCTTATTGATATGTATTTATTGTATTGTTGTAGTGTATTTATTGTTTTCTCTTAACCATCAACCTAGAGACTGCAGATGAAAATGAGCCTGTATGGCTAAATCTGGCACATTTACATTTTGGACTTTGTCCTCATGTTGATTAATGTGCGCTGGCCCTTTTAAATAAAGAAATTAAAAAAAAGAATTCTCAAGCAGGGAAAAGCAGGAAGTGCAAAAACAGGCTCAGCATGGAGATATTTCGTAATGCAATATTTGTTCTTTTACTGATTTGGTGTTATTCTCTACAAACGCAATATGAAGAAACTATATTGAGCATCATATGACACAATCAATGTCATCTATACGATGTTGTAATTAGGATTTTGAGAAGACGACGATGTGCTGCAAGTACGGTTCCGGCGGAGAGAACGTGCTTTTGTAAGACAAAAGAGAACGCTCTGCCTGTGAATGTCCTGATGCACACACGACGCGCAGAAAGACAATACAACAATACAATAAACCATACCTGTCAAGTTTTGGATTTGAAAATAAGGGAAATTTTCCGGCGCCCACCGCGACTGAAAGCGCTGAAGATGTTTTGGATTGTTTTCTTCTGTCTGTGTTTCTTTTAAATATGTTTTTCTGGCTTCAGTTCTGGTTCCATGTAATAAATGACTGGTTAAATTAGTCAGAGAGGATTAACATTCACTGTTACAGGACAGCACTAACATTTACTAACATCTACTAAAGATATATGGATATACCAGTTTGCACACGCTGTGCTTCTTTTCTGTGTCTTTATTCGATTTCGTAAATGTTAGTTAATCCACAATAACGTTTAAGAAATCTACTAAAGACAGAAAAGAACCACAGTATGAGTTTATACAGCAACAGTGAATTCAACCTAGTACTTGTTACAACATTAAAGTAAATGTGTCTCTTCAGTCCACCTTCTCTGTTAGGATTCCCAGGAATGGAACACCATTCCTTTAACAATCAGAGACATCAACACATATAGCCTTTCGATCTCATCTAAAACGTTGGCTCATTAGTAATCAGACCTGTCAGCACTGAAGCCCTGTTGCTGCTATCTTGTGTTTTAGTTGTTAATGTGTTTTTTTCCCCCTGGAACTTTCATGTAAACGGTAATTATTGCATGTTTTTATGACCTCACTAATAATGTTAATGTTAAAGAGCTAGATGGTCACATGCATTAACACTTATAGTCCGTGAGACCGCAGTGTGTCCCATTTGTCATCTTTAGATCTCAGAAGGGTGCGGTCGATTTGAGCCCTTGATGCGCACTTTTGCCGAGCCCGCGGAGAGACTTCTTCCCGACAATCAAAGCGGCATTACGTCACGAAAGTGCGGACTCAGAGGAAGATATACCAGTTTGTTAAATCTACTAAAGACAGAAAAGAACCACATCATAAGTTTATACAGCAACAGTAAATTCAGCCTAGAACTTGTTACAACATTAAAGTAAAAGTGGCTTTTTATTTCGTTTTTGTTCATTTGTCATCTTTTGTCTTTGTATTGCTGCAGAATATTATTAACATCACATTTAAATGATTAAAAGTTCAGTGAAGCTTCATCAAACCAACATCAAGTGATTTTAAAGCTTTAATCTGTGAAAAACTCTGTTCTTCAGGTGTGTTTGGTGATGAAGAGGAAAAGCTTATGATGGAGGGAGAATCATTCACTCTAAACTCTGATCTTACTGAAATAAAGGATGATGATGTGATTCAGTGGAAGTGTGGATATTATGAACACACTTTAATAGCTGAAATCAATAAACGGGCCGACAGAATCGCTGTATATGATGATGTTCTTGATGGGAGATTCAGAGACAGACTGAAGCTGAACATACGATCTGCATCTCTGACCATCATAAACATCGCTGAAGTGACTGGACCTTATTCTCTACAGATCAACGGTGTGAGAAAGAGAAAGATCAATATTGGTTCCTATGGTGAGGTTAAACATTTTATACACCATTTTGTTTATTTTTGTTTGTTTTATGATATTATTTCAAACTGACATTTTAAATTATTTAGTAAAACATTATTAAGTGATTTCACAGTATTAATCTGACAAACTCTGTTTGTGTGTGTTTTTAGTATCAGGATCAGTGACGTCAGTGTCAGTGAAGGAGGGAGAATCACTCACTCTAAACTCTGATCTCACTGAAATAAAAGGTGATAGACCGATTGAGTGGAGGTTTGGAGATGAAAACACTTTAATAGCTGAAATCAATAAACAGGACGACAGAATCGCTGTATATGATGATGTTCTTGATGGGAGATTCAGAGACAGACTGAAGCTGAACAAACAAACTGGATCTCTGACCATCACAGACATCACAACTGAACATGCTGGAGTTTATAAACGAAGGCTGATTTCGATGAAATGTGTCTTTCTTGCTGTCTTTGGTAGGTTAAATATTTGTTTTACAATTTTATGTTTTAATCAAATGAAACACCTAAACACCATTTTGTTTCTTTTCAGTTTTTTTTAGTTTTATGATATTGTTCATTTGAAATGTAAATATCAATATCTCAGATACAAACTCTGTTTCTGTTTGTTGATACAGTTGAAATATCAGTGAAGGAGGGAGAATCACTCACTGTAAACTCTGATCTCACTGAAATAAAGGATTATGGATGGATTCGGTGGATGTTTGGAGATGAAAACATTTTAATAGCTGAAATTAATGTAAAGGACGACAGAATCACTTTATATGATGATTATCTTGGGAGATTCAGAGACAGACTGAAGCTGGACAATCAAACTGGATCTCTGACCATCACAAACATCACAACTGAACATGCTGGAGTTTATCAACTACAGATCAAAAGTATGAAAAGGTTTAGGCTTTCAGAAAGTTTCTCATTAAAAGCTTTCAGAGTTTCTGTCTCTGGTGAGTAGAGATCATTTCTCATGTCCTTCAAATATTCTTGTTTTTAACAACTATTCTCATATTTATTAATTGTTGAATCATTTTAGGTAACACTTTATTTTGATAGTCCGTTTGTTGAGACTTTACTAGTTATTAGTAGTCATTCAGTAGCTTGTCAACAGTGCATCAGTTGACATTCAACAACACTGTTTCAACTGACAAGTAACATACATTCAACTGACTGCCTATAGACTATAAGGTACAATTCAAGTGTTAATCTACAGATTTTACGAAAAAGTGCCTGTTGACTGTCAATATTATTTTGCAACAGGTTATTAACCAATTGTCAACTAACTTTCTGTAGATTGAGTACCAACAACTCAAGATCAATCTGTCAGTTAAATGTCAACAGTCATGTCAGCATATGAAGTATATGATACTGTACATCCTACTCAAGGGGTCTCATATGCATCAAATTAATGATTATTTTAGCTGATTTAAAAATGTTTTAACCATTTGTAGATAATCTGTTGATAGTCAACTAAAGATTACATGTAGTTGCTTATTTGTTGCTTGTCAACAAAGAAATTGTTTATGATCAGTAGACTATTAATAGACATTCTCAACTAAGCGTTAGTACATATATTTTAGGACTATCTAATTAAAGTGAAAGACAGTTGATATCAGTAGAAAGTCTATAACCTATCAACAGATTGGATACCTGACCTGACTGAAGTAGAACAAACACTATGGCCAGCACATCAGAGAGAAAAAAATCACTTTTATTAAATAAAAAAATAATACAACCCATTATTTACTAGGATATCACGATCACATCTGAACCATCTGATTATGTGAAAAAAAAAATATTGAGCATTCCAAATGAGAAAACTCTCAATAGTCTACATCATTTCAAATGCCCGAGGCCAAGATCAAAAGTTATAAACAACAAATACAATAATAATTATTAATTAATACATTTAGCCTTTCATGACAGTAAGTTTTACAGAAAATCGCATTTATTAAATGCAGTTTAACGTTATAACAGTTACTCATTTAAGAAATAATCTCTGTTCCTGCTGCAAACTCGCTTCGGAGGATTAACAGACAACACTATAGTTTAAACCCTTAACAATACCTTCTTTAATCGTTTAACCATTTTGTAACATTTAGTTTATTTAATGTTACGGTGAGACACAAAAGGCGTTTTCTCCTATAGAACCATAATACACCAAAACACAATATAAATTAACAAAATACATCATTTTTATTAGCTAACGTAACGTTAGATGTAATCCAAATCTCAGGCATGAAAACAGGTCAGGGGTAAAAAAGGTGAGAAGGATGCGGCAGCAAAAAATCCAATCCAATCAACTTATATATATATATATATATATATATATATATATATAGTGCTTTTTAATGTTAAATTCATCAATCTGGTGAAAATTAAACAAAGAAAAATTATTTTAGTTACAGTGTCTGTCTACATTACTACTACATAATAATAGTTATAATATTAATCCCATGATAGTAATAGCCATATATTGTAAAACAAATGCACTGAAAAATAAAGGAAACTTTCATAATTAGTTTTGTACTAATTTCTATACTTGAAAGAGTATATTTCTATACTTCACAAGGTGTGATTGGGCTAGCCCAGTGTCAATCAAGAAAAGAACCAATGGGCCGCTGATCTACGTGTTTCATGGGGTGTCAGAAAAAAAAAACTAACGCTGACTTTTTATTGACCAATGCATTACGCACTAACCCAGCGCCGCCAATTAAGCAAAACAAAACGAATGGGCCGCCGATGTACGAGTTTTATGGGCCGTTAAGACAAAAAACGAAACAAAAAAGTATGAGATGTATCGGCCCAAAAAGCACATCGGCCCACCGGGAATCTCCCGGTAGTCCCGATGGCATTAGCCTACATGCCTGGACGTCACACAAAACAAAATCCTACCTGTAGCCTTTCACCATCCACTTATTTAGCTGCTGTCGCATCAGTTGACATGCCATCTCCTTTCCTCTCTCTCTTTTTCTATGTTTAGCCCCGACAGCTTTTTTTGCATTATCCATCTTTTTCGGCGACAACTCACTACTCGTTCCTGCTCGCTCAGCGCTCACGGCGCCCGCGCCCGCTCGCGATATTATCCCGCCCTCTTCTATCTCAAAATTAAAAATAATGACATTGGCAACATCGCTGTCTGTATCTGACAGGGCAGTTAACATTGTAAGCTAACTTACCTCAGGCTTGCTTTCCGACGTGCGGTTCTTTGTTCGGCAGTGTGTCATCAGACTCGCGGTGTTAAAGACTTTGAAAACAATTCTGCCCTACTCTGACTCGGATGATTGGCTGTCAGGTTTCGGCATTAGGAATGATGATTGGTTTTTTAAAGCTGCTAAGTTTATGGTAACTACAGAGATATAGCGGGTAAATGCTGGCCACGACCACGACCCCCCCTCCCACCCCATAAATATTTTCTCATCGGATCTGCACAAATCACGTAGGTGACCCATTTTGGTTTTAAAACGGCGAATTTCGCCGAAAGGTGAGGAGTTTTCATGCCTGAAATCTTTATAATCCATACGCAAGCAAGAAACAGATCCAAATTCAGCCCTTCATCCACATCCAGCGGTCTCCATCTCCATTCTCAGCAGCGACCGTAAATGTCAAATCCCTTCCCGCGCTCGTGATGAATTTAAATTAAAAAATTGCGCCCTCAAGAAGCGTTAGGACATGTTTTACGGCAGTGATATCAAACGCTCATTGGCTCTCGCCTGCTTCGTCGCAGATTGCAGCATGCCGTGTTTCAGTTGAAACAACATTGAAATGCAGAAGCGCGCGCGCGCGCGCCGTTTTCACGCAGAGGGAAGCTGGGTTAACATTTTCATGGATTAATAACTTAAATTCTGCTCTGTCCCTTATACAAAACTATTATATAATGCCAGAGAGGACTGCAACACATCGTCATTTGAGCGACTTTTGGTACCGATTTACATTTTCGCAATAAATTATTATGATTACACATCTGTTGTTTTTCTTCATAATTTTAGCCTGCATAGTTTTAAGAAATGGTTATGGGTAGGTTTAGGGGCAGGAGTAGGATTAATGTTAGTGGCTCAAAATATATTTTAATGCTATTAATAAAACTGGCATTTCCCTACACATCTCTGTCCATAAAGTGTTTTATTCTGTATAAAATGAGTAATTTATATTTAGGTTTGGGAGTAGGGTTAAGGGAACTTACATTTATCTATAAAACAGTATAAGGGAAATGATACAGATATCTTTATGATTCGTAAAATTTTGTAGCTGTGAATTCGTAATAATTCTATGTTGCAGACATGTCTGTATCATACGTTTCAGCATCTATCCAAACGTACAAAAAAAGTATGTTTTCAATCTGTTGATAGGTTATAGACTTTCTACTGATATAAACTGTTTTTCACTTTAATTAGATAGTCCTAAAATGTATCTACTAACACTTAGTGGATAATGTCTATTAATAGTCTACTGATCATAAACAATTTATTTGTTGACAAGCAACAGATCTAATCTTTAGTTGACAATCAACAGATTATCTACAAATGGTTAACAATTTTTTTAAACATTTTTAAATCAGCTAAAATAATTATTAATTTGATGCATATGAGACCCCTTGAGTAGGATATACAGTATCATATACTTCATATGCTGACATGACTGTTGACATTTAACTGACAGATTGATCTTGAGTTGTTGGTACTCAATCTACAGAAAGTTAGTTGACAATTGAAAGTTAGTCGACAATTGGTTAATAACCTGTTGCAAAATAATATTGACAGTCAACAGGCACTTTTTTGTAAAATCTGTAGATTAACACTTGAATTGTACCTTATAGTCTATAGGCAGTCAGTTGAATGTATGTTACTTGTCAGTTGAAACAGTGTTGTTGAATGTCAACTGATGCACTGTTGACAAGCTACTGAATGACTACTAATAACTAGTAAAGTCTCAACAAACGGACTATCAAAATAAAGTGTTACCTCATTTTATAGTTTGATATGATAGATCATATAAACACGGACTCAACAAAAAAAGAACCAAAAAGAAGATTCCTACCACTGCTATGCTGATGACACGCAGCTCTTCCTCTCATTTCAACCAGATGATCCCACAGTAGCTGCACGGGTCTCAAGCTGTCTGGCGGACATCTCCACATGGATGAAGGAACATCACCTGCAGCTCAACCTGGCAAAGACTGAGCTTCTCGTCCTCCCTGCCAATCCGTCTCTACAGCACGACTTCACCATCCAGCTAGAGTCATCATTAATCACCCCATCAAGATCGGTCAGAAATCTTGGAGTAACGTTTGATGACCAGCTGACCTTCACTGATCACATTTCAAAGACAGCTCGATCATGCAGGTTTGCACTGCACAACATCAGGAAGATCAGGCCTTTCCTAACTGAGCATGCAACGCAACTTATCGTCCAGGCCCTGGTCATCTCTAGGCTCGACTACTGCAATGCTCTTCTGGCTGGACTTCCAGCATGTGCGACCAAACCCCTACAGATGATCCAGAATGCTGCAGCTCGTCTTGTCTTCAACGAGCCCAAGAGGGCCCACGTCACTCCTCTGTTCACCTCTCTGCACTGGCTACCTCTCGCTGCTCGCATCAAGTTCAAGGCACTGACGCTTGCTTACAGATCCATCACAGGCTCAGCTCCCTCCTACTTTCACTCACTCCTACGAGTCTACATCCCCACCAGACACCTACGATCGGTCAACGAGCGACGTCTCGTGGTTCCATCACAGAAAGCCACAAAATCACTTTCCAGAACATTCTCATTCACAGTTCCATGCTGGTGGAACGCTCTCCCCACCCTCATCCGGAATGCAGAATCCCTGACAACATTCAAAAGACAGCTGAAAACCCATCTCTTCCGTGAGCACTTAACCTTATAAAAAAAAAAACAAAAAAAAACCATCACTTATCAGGCTTATGCTACTCTGAATAATACCTGAACTTCGTATTTTGAGCACTTCTTGCGTTGTTGTTGTTTTTGCCTCTTTATGATGACTCGCTGAATTTTTGTCCTAATTTGTAAGTCGCTTTGGATAAAGGCGTCTGCTAAATGACTAAATGTAAATGTAAATTTAAATGTAAGATTGTTGATTAGTTTTGTTTGTATTTATCTTTTCTCTCTCTCATGTTTTCCAGCTTGTCTGCTTGTTCCTGATATTAGCGTTTATGAACTGATCTGATCTCAGTTTGATGCTTTTATTCCTAAGACTCTGTCCACTGTTATGGTCCTACTGAAGCTGTGATCCGATTGGTCCTCTCTGCTCTGGTGGGCGTGGCTACTGTCATTATTCTGGTTTATGACATCAGATCCAGAAGAGCTGAACGAGATCAAGCACAATATTCACACATCAGAAACCTAATGGTGTCATTTCTCATATTACTATTTTTTGCCATTTATTAATCTTCATTTATTTGTAATGGCTTTATATGCTGGCATTTACTGTATGTTTATTTTCAGGAGGCTTATTTCCACCCTAGAACATAATTTGAGAACAAACAGCAACATATTTTCTCATTAGTGCTCAAAGTGCTTGTCATTGTAAATACTGTTTTTTTTACTGATCTAGTAATTCATATTTGATTGTGGAATTTAAAAATGACTTCCAATCACACTTAAAGTCTCACATGTCTTGTATTAATATTGTTCAGATCAGACGTCTCTAATACTGAAGCTCTTTTACTGACTAAACATTTCTCTCAAATAAGACACAGATCTCACTTTACTACGGTGTTTGGTGTTTTAAGCCCCCAACGGCGCCTTCCAGGTTTAAGGTTGAGGGTAGGGTTAGCTGCCTCTAAGGAGCATCAAGCCTTTACTACTGCTGTTCATCTGTCATCTGGATTTGCTTGCCTTTGTCAGTAAAGTTTTTGATATATTTTTTGATTGTTCTTGATTAGTAAATCAAAAGGGGCTTTTTAAATTAATTTATACGTATCCAAAAGAGAAATCAATTTAAGGGCTTTCTGGTTTTTAACACATTTTTAAGATTTGCACAAGAGTTTAACCTCATTCATCCACTGGATAAAGTTGGGTTTAGATTTAAACCATCTGCACTTATGAATGAAAAACTTTAAGACATAACAAGAAATTAATAACAAACTCAAACTCTTTGTTTTCCAGAAAAATACCAAACCTAATTAAATTTCCGCTCTAAATTTTCAATATTTGCTTCACAATTTTTCTGAAGGTCACCTCCTTAGCTTTAGGAGGGAGAGGAAAAGACTCATGGAAAAGAATATTTTTTTCCTGATTGCATGTATTCCCGTCTAATAGTGTTTGTGTAATAAGCCTGTAAAATAACATTTCTAATGACTCTATTTGTACATTTTAAAATCACAACCTTCTAAGGAGAGCTGCCTCAGTTCTGGGGAGACTTTGAGTACAAAATGTCTTCTTTAACCATTAATCTTAAAGGAAATGGAATGGCTCTGATTATTATATTGTAAATATTAATAGTACACTGCAGTTCTCACAAAAAGCAAATTGCCACTCAGAACGATTAGAACCATAACTGAAAAACATCTCATCACCCCATTGATTAGTCCAGAAAGAGGAATCCAAGTCTGAAGAAAGAGTCTCTTGTAGAAACACACAATGAGCTTTCTGCCCAGGGATGGAAATTAGCACCAGCCAATTGCAGGTGATTTTGTGTTGTGGCTGATAAACTCGCTTCACCTACCAGCCACCGTGGCGGGTAAATAAAGTAGCATGCTGTTTCACCCGGACACTTTTAGAGGAGGCACACCTTCAAAAAAATGTGGTGTTACATCGTAGGTGTTAAGAGGTCTGCAGAGAAAACATCTCAGGAGACAGTGGACAAAGAGGCGAAGGTCAAAAAAACTTTTTTTTTTTTGAAGAACAATGGAGAAAAGCAGACAATAGGGAGTCCCGCGATTGGTTAGTTTACGACGAGACAAGTCTGACAATGTTCTGTTCGGTATGTCGTCAACACCCTTCAGAAGATGCCAATAAGAGAACTAATAGTTTCATTGTTGGGACTAAAAACCTAAAACTGGAAGCCATAAAAGGCCACGAATCGTCCAAATGCCACATCCAGGTAAAAAAGATAGCACAGGGAAAAGCAGCCCCGGAGAATACGGCTGCCATGAAGGCACTTACCAGCCTGAAGACGGCCCAGTTGGATAAGATGATAATACTGTTTAGGAATGCCCACGCAATCACGAAAAAAGGAAGGCCATTTCAAGATCACGAATGACAATGCAAGTAAGTCTTTTTTTTTGTCTATGAAATGTTGAATAGTAGATTTTAGATTAAATGCTGAATAAGGTCAAAAGAATATAGCGCCCATGTAACTAATGTCAGTAGCTAGGCTAGTTTATATGCATAAAGTAGCCTATAACGTTACTGCTATGGTACGATATTTACTTCTAACTTTACTTTTCATTATTTCTTTTTCCATTGTCATTTTATAGATTAGATGAGAAAAAGGGAATTAGCACAGGTAGCACATGCGTGAATCGGAAGCAAGCCAGGGTGTTTATTAAGCACATAGCTGCAGCTGAGAGGAAGACCCTTCAGTCAAAGATAGCGGCAGCGAAATTCCTATCCATTATGTCTGACGGGTCTACTGACACTGCCGTGATGGAACAGGAAATGCTGTATGACGCGCTTGTGCAACCGAGGCAAGGTGGAGGTCCACTTTGTAGGGATACAGAATGTGGAGAAAGCAGACGGTGAGAACATCGCCCAGGCAATAGATAACATGATGAGGGAGGTCTGTGGAGAAGAGTGGCAGGCCAAGTTGGTGGCATGTGCAACTGATGGTGCGTCGGTGATGACAGGGACACGTAAAGGAGTAGTGAGCAGGCTGAGAGGAAGTAACATGCATGTCCTGGGTATTCACTGTATGGCACACCGCCTGGAACTAGCTTTCAAGGATGCCATTAAGAGCTGCTCTATGGCAAAACAGCTTTAAGATGTGCTGTCAGGGCTGCATACATTCTATTGTAAAAGTGCTCTCAACAGGGCAAACCTAAAGAACAGCTTCAAGATTCTGGGCTAGAATCCCCTTGTACCAACTAGGGTTGGAGGCACCAGGTGAGTTTCTCACCTCTTCAGGGCCATTGACCATTTTTTAAGGGGGTTACGAGGGACTTACCCAGCACCTAGACCAGGTAGGCTAAATAACAGTGTAGAGAACTTGAATGTTAAATTAAAAGGTTAGGTCCGTTTACTGTTAGGAATTTGTTCAATGTAATTTAATAAATCAAACTAACTTACACTTTATAAAAATGGCAATTGAACTAATGACTTTTCTTGTTTGATTTGACGGATTTTGTATAAAGATTCAGTCACCAGATGCTGAAGGGGTGAATGCAGTGCAGAAGAGCGAAGCACGCCACTACTTCCAAACCTGCCGGGATCCAGCATTTTTCATGTTTTGCAACTTCCTGCATGATTGCCTGACCCACCTCAGCAGCCTCTCTCTGACTCTTCAAACCTCAGCTATCACAGTGGCTGAAGTACATAGCTGCCTGACAGCCACCCAAACAGTGCTCACAATACAAAACCAGGTGAGTGTCAGAGAACTGAAAAGTTGTGTTAATGTGTTTGCTGCTTAGCTGAATATCTTGAATAAACTTACTAATGTACCACAGACCTGGGCCCAAGCTGAAAGCCTGTATGAAGCAGCACGAGAATGATTACAGCGCCCTAAACCGTGTCATGAAGGCCAAGTTTGAGCTGCTCAACAAAATCTGACAGAGTCTGCAAAGTCGTTTCACCGACATGATGTCACATGCCTGTCCTGTCTTGTGCTGCACATGGGTGTTTTGTTGTTTTGGGCCATGTGCTCGTGTCTATTGTCTAGCCCCTCCCATCTTGTTATCTGATTATTGGTTAATTTGTCCCACCTGTCTGTCTCGTTACCCTCCTTTGTTTGTTCCCCTATTTAGCCTCCTTGTGTTTGTAGTCTTGTGCTGGTTCGTTGTCCGAGTTACCTGTCCTTGTTGCGTGTTCCTGGAGCTCTGTGTTTTTTTAGTTTGTTACCCTGTCTGCATGTCATCAATAAATTCCTCTGCATTTGAATCCTCGTCTCATATTCATCCGTTACGTGACAGAACGAACCAGCCAAATATGTGGATTCAGCGGAGTGAAATTTTTTCTGGTGAGGATAAGGGATCTTCAATTTCCTTGTTTGAATATTTCGCCAAATGTGCTCAAAGGACTATGGAGGAGGAGAGGACCATGGCAGATGACGGTCAGCAGAAAGGCAAGCCTTCACCGCTGGTCCCGAAACGGAGGAGAGGAAGGAAGAACCCCTCCGTGACTGTTCCGGTGGTCCCAGTTCCGGTGATCCCGATTCCGGTGGTCCCAGTTCCGGTGGTCCCAGTTCCGGTGGTCCCAGTTCCGGTGGTCCCAGTTCCGTTGGTCCCAGTTCCGGTGATCCCAGTTCCAGTGGTCCCAGTCTCGGAGGTCCCTGTGCAGTCTGAGATAGACAGAGCAGCTGAGACTCTGTTGGATTACTTCGAAAAACTATACAAGATCCTAGAGTTTCCCAGAACTGTCCACGTCACATCTGCCCAGCCAGAGACTGTTCAGGTCACGTCTGCCCAGCCAGAGACTGTTCAGGTCACGTCTGCCCAGCCAGAGGCTGTTCAGGTCACGTCTGCCCAGCCAGAGGCTGTTCAGGTCACGTCTGCCCAGCCAGAGGCTGTTCAGGTCACGTCTGCCCAGCCAGAGACTGTTCACGTCACGTCTGCCCAGCCAGAGACTGTTCACGTCATGCCTGCCGAGCCTGTGTCTTCAGACAAGATGGCCGCCGCCGAGCCTGTTCACGTCACGCCTGCCGAGCCTGGGTCTTCGTACAAGATGGCCGCCGCCGAGAGTGTTCACGTCACGTTTGCCGAGCCTGTGTCTTCAGACAAGATGGCCGCCGCCGAGCCTGTTCACCTCACGCCTGCCGAGCCTGGGTCTTCGGACAAGATGGCCACCGCCGAGAGTGTACACGTCATGTTCGCCGAGCCTGTGTCCCCTGACAAGATGGCCGCAGTCGAGCCTGGGTCTGTTCCTGAGCCTGAGCCGGTGGTATCTGTTCCTGAACCGGTGGTGTCTGTTCCTGAGCCTGAGGTGTCTGTTCCAGTGCCCGAGCCGGTGGTGCCAGTTCCTGAGCCCGAGCCGGTGGTGCCTGTTCTTGAGCCCGAGCCGGTGGTGCCTGTTCCTGAGCCGGTGGTGCCTGTTCCTGAGCCGGTGGTGCCTGTTCCTGAGCCGGTGGTGCCTGTTCCTGAGCCGGTGGTGCCTGTTCCTGAGCCGGTGGTGCCTGTTCCAGTGCCTGAGCCGTTGGTGCCAGTTCCAGTGCCTGAGCCGTTGGTGCCAGTTCCAGTTCCTGAGCCGGTGGTGTCTGTTCCAGTTCCTGAGCCTGAGCCGGTGGTGCCAGTTCCGGTGCCAGTTCCGGTGGTGCCAGTTCCGGTGCCTGAGCCGGTGGTCCGAGGGAAAGTCACCGCCCTGGCCGCCCGATGGACTGTCTGCTCCGCCCTGGACTCCCGAACTTTGTGTGCCTCCCTGGCCTTCTGAACGGTCCATTCCCCTTTTCCCGCCCTGGTCTGTCCCCCCCGTCCCGCCCTGGTCTGTCCCTCCCTTCCCGCCCTGGTCTTATGGAGCGTCTGGTAGCCGCTCCGTAGGGAAGGGGTAATGTCACATGCCTGTCCTGTCTTGTGCTGCACATGGGTGTTTTGTTGTTTTGGGCCATGTGCTCGTGTCTATTGTCTAGCCCCTCCCATCTTGTTATCTGATTATTGGTTAATTTGTCCCACCTGTCTGTCTCGTTACCCTCCTTTGTTTGTTCCCCTATTTAGCCTCCTTGTGTTTGTAGTCTTGTGCTGGTTCGTTGTCCGAGTTACCTGTCCTTGTTGCGTGTTCCTGGAGCTCTGTGTTTTTTTGAGTTTGTTACCCTGTCTGCATGTCATCAATAAATTCCTCTGCATTTGAATCCTCGTCTCATATTCATCCGTTACGTGACACATGACCATAGGGATTCTCCAAGCTACAAAGTTAGTGAATCTGAACAGTTGGCCTGACGCAGATCGCTCTAAAGGTATGTGGTTTAGGTTCATACATAACATTTCATCTTTCATTATGTCCGTCTCTTTTCAGAATTTGGTGAATCAGAAGTGGAGGAAATTAACTAGACACTTCCAGAGCATCCTGACATCCTCGGGGGTCGCTGTTGAGCTCATCCCAGATCAGTGGACCATTCTCAAGACCAGACTGAATGAGACGGGAGAGAGTCTCCACATGAAGACCTGGCCAGAAATCAACAGGTTTTTGCAACACCAGTGCCCCGACATCCTCAGTCTGGTCGACCTCATTCTCACCGTACCAGCCTCTACTGCAGACTGTGAAAGAGGCTTCAATCAAATGAAGTTAGTGAAAAGTGACTGGAGGTCCCGTCTTACATCAAGAAGCCTCTGTGACCTGCTGACTGTCCAGTTATCCAGTCCCTCTATTGAGGATTATGACCCCACCCCTGCTATCCAGCTCTGGCATCAGGCTAGCATCCGGCCTAGAAGGCCAGAGTTCATGGAGGGGAAGAAGAATGCTGTAGGCTGAGGTAAGAGTCTGCATGTGAACGATATTTTATATTACATTTCAGTTTTCAAGCTTTTTTTACAGAATTTTACCGTTTTGTCATTATAGTGAATGCCTGTTATTTTACAGATATTTGCTGTAATTTAAAGGTCCACTATTAAATTTACAGGTAATTGCTTGCTTGTATTTTGGTTTTTACATCAATTTTACGTTTTTTAAAAGGAACTTGTCTGTGTTTTTACAAAGTAATATTTTACAGATTTTTTTCTGTGAAATTAGAAAACAAAGAAAAGAAGGTATAACTGAAGAAATCTGCATCTATTCAATATGTTGTCCTTACAGATTATTAAGCATGTGGGGGTTAAAGTGAGTTTTTTTTAAGGTTAAATAATAGTATTTGTACATACAGTAGCCTACCCTACATAGGCTACAGTAGACCTGTATTGAATTCTTTTTTTTATTGCATATAGTCTTTTAATCTTGTCTTGCAAATAGATGCTCATTTTGATCATTATTTCATTGTCTTATTCTCCCATAATTTCATGTATATTTTATTAATATTTTTCCAAATCTCCGTTGCTGCACATTCAGGGCTTTGTGTGTGTGTGTGTGTGCGCGCGCCCACGCGATGACGCAGATTCAAATTCGCCGCCATTACATTTCCGCTGTTTAGTCCCGCCCACAACGGTTAGCTGATCAGTCGACTTTGGATCTGTATCAAGGGCAAGCGGGAGATTTGAATTCAGTCTACTCTCGTGAAGTGGATTGTGAGATTAACAGTGGTTCAAAGCAATCGTATTCGTCGAGAGCAGGAGCCCGGTTGTCAGTCAGTCCGTTTGGATCACTGATCTATATAATGTCATTGGTTTGGATTCTTCGGAAATAACACCCTTTTCAGTGAGCCTGGTTCGTCACAGCGGACATCATGCCAACCGATCACCGGCTGAGGTAAGAGTCTGCATGTGAACGATATTTTATATTACATTACAGTTTTCAAGCTAACGTTAGCATTTTAAATGATGTTCAGTTAACTGGTGAGAGCTGGAGGCAAAACACTGAAAGTGTAGCATGCATCTTTACATTTCCCATCTGTTTTAAGAAAGATCAGTTGAACCCACACCTCAAAAGACCTAAAACAAGCTTTCGTAGACTTGTTATACATAAAGTCCGTTTAATTGTGTATAAAATCTTTGTTAATACGCGATAGTATAGTAAATCAATCTCTTAAATGGCGGGACATTTTTAAACACTGTCTGGAAGCTGAAAACTCTTCTCTTAAAAAATAGTAACCACGTTTTTGGTGGATTTTATTATAATTTTTAATAACCAGTTATACTACAAATAGGCCTAACGTTACCAAGGTTTTTTTTTTGGTTAACCATAGTTAATTTTCATAAGGGTTGACGTGGCTATCAAGACCATTAAGAAAACGAATTCAGTAAATACTGTACTCGTTGATGATACAGGAAAACACATGAGGCTAGAATATGAACACCACATGATAAATTGCATATTCTGGCTGCATGCTTGCCAACACGTCAGTTGAGGTTTTGCATTGTCCCAGTGGAACATATTCTGACATGTGCAAATGTAATACTGCGTTGTAAAAAAAAGCAGAATGATCATGGCAAACAAGGTATGGGAAGAAGTAATTTAAAATATTGTAATGGCCGAGTCTTCTGATTCCATATGATTGCACTAAAAGTGGCAGAAAATTTAATTTGTTTTATACTATATTTTCCCATGTGAATATTCATTTGATCCTTGTGAGGCCACTGGAGCTGCACAAGGTTTGGTTTTGCTTCAGTAAGACCACGATTGTGTTAGATTCCACCCATCTATTATCTTTTTTTTATTGTAACTAGGCTCTGTCATTTAGAAACATGGTTTTTCCTATCACTTAATGACACATATCTCTACCTTTCATTCCAGCCAGAGGATCTGACGGTTGCTGCTCGCATCTCAGCCTACCTGATGGAAAATTCTTGCTGGATGAATGACCTTCACCTTCAATTTAACCTTGCCAAGACAGAACTGCTTATGGTTTCAGCCAAACCATGCGATCCTGCTAATTTGCCTTATACAACACCAGAAAGATCCGGCCCTTCCTATCAGAGCCACACAACTCCTTGTCTAAGCTCTTGTTCTATCCAGACTGGACTATTGAAATGCTCTCCTGGCAGGCCTTCCAGCATCAGTCAAACCTCTGCAACTGATCCAGATGCTGCAGCAAGACCTAAACTCACTGCTTCAGATCTATGTGTCTCCAGAAGCTTGTGTTCTGTAAGTGAACGGCGCCTTGTGGTGCCATCATCCCAAAGAGACACAAAACCACTTTCACTGACCTTTACCTGGACTGTTCCCTGCTGGTGGGATGACCTGCCCAACTTAACACATTTTCAAAAAACTGCTAAAGATCCATCTTTTCATAAACACTTGACCCAATAATACTAAATCTTTGTTTTAATAATAAATAAATAAACTTGTGTACTGTGCTACACTAACTGGGATTTGTCACTGCACTTGTTGCTTCTATTGTTCTCTTAATTTTTAAGTCACTTTGGATAAAATGTAATTGTAAATGTGTAAAATAAGTTATATTAGAGTATAAAGGCATACAGCAATTGCCTTTTAATGTAGATATTTTTACATGTTCTAAATTATATACTAAGATTGTATTTCCTATCATTCACATATCTTGATGTTCAGTGTTTGTTTAATGAGTAATACTGTAAATGTGCAGGTATTTTGTACTTATACGTTTAATTAATTTAACAGAAATTGACTGTACATTTGCTATTATTAAGTACTTAATTAGAGATTGGTCAAAGTTGTGAAATTGGAAATGCAAAAATTAAAACTGTAAATATACAAACTTTGTATTTGAATTTATGTACTTAATGCATTTTTATACATAACTTCATAGATATTATACACAGAAAAACTATATATTAAAAGATAATTACTGTAGATAGACAGCATTATTATAAAATAACTTTATAAAACCCTAAATTTACAGTTTAACTTGAAAGTTAAATGTTTTTTTTAATGTAATTTGACATTTATCCATTTTTCCACAGTTTAATAAGCCATTATCAACAGTAATGTACTGTAACTTAATTAATTTTGACTAAAATCTTTGACTAAGATTTACCGTTTGTATACGGGATTTTTTTTTTTTTTTACAGTGTAGGCCTAGTAGCTATGGATTTTAATAATTTTACTAATATATAGGTAAACATATAGGTGAACATATATAGGTGCATATATAGGTGAACATATAGGTGCATATATGTACATATAATATAGGAAAACGGCCAATTTTATATATGTCACATATATTAAAAACCTATATCAAAACCTATATTAAAACATATATGTTTATATAGGTTCTTTCCATGTGGGTAAATAAAAAACACAAATGTAACCATCAGTTGTAAACTCAGTCTCTAATAACAGAGACATGTAAGCAATAGATAGACAGGAAAGCAAATATAACATACAGTTATATTGTACTTTGTTTGCACTAATGCTTTTTATTAAGTCTGGTGACCAAGTCTGTGGCAGCAAAATTAAATACAGTTCGTGTTGCACAAAATTTTTAGCCATTACCCACAAATACTGTGGGTTTCTTCATTTTTACTTTAAGCACATTTGTTTTAAACGTGTAAAACGTACTCGGTTACTAACGTAACCTCGGTTCTCTCTAGAAGAGGGAACGAGTACTGCGTAAGATATCTTACGCTAGGGGAAAATCCTTTTCCGCGAGATATTGAAGCCAAAAATTATCCTTAATTTTGTAATAATGCAAAACGCGTTGCAGCAGCAATGCAGACATAGGCGAGACAGCTCGCGCGCCTATTGGCTGCTCTGCGGCAACTGCAGCAGCCTATCGAGCGAGGCCTGGCGTGACGTCAGACCCAATCAGGGCACTTCGCGCCCGCTGCGTCACGTCCCGCCGAAATGGGCGTGGTCTAGGCCTATAAATATCGCTCGCAGGCAGCTATTATCTGGTTTTTCATCATCGAAGCAACCAGAGCGTGTGCATGCACGGCAAGATACGCAGTACTCGTTCCCTCTTCTAGAGAGAACCGAGGTTACGTTAGTAACCGAGTACGTTCTCTTACGAGAGGTCTCTCGTACTGCGTAAGATATCTTACGCTAGGGGACCCAATGTAAAACGCCGTGCATGCTGAGATCTGACACCAAAGACCCAAGGGCGAAAGCCATATAGTGCACAATCACATATAGTGCACAATCACTCAGTGAACTCACAGAGAGTCCGGGAAGAAGGAGGGGTGCAGCCTCACTTTTCCACATAAAGTAGCGTCGAAGGGACGCGAATTTCATCATACAGACAGGGCGGGGTACGGCCTGAACTGATGGGAAAAAATGTGGGTCTTACACAGTTTGCCCAGCTTTAAACTGTCGAACATTGAGCTGTGCTCAGCAAACGCAGCATTCTGAGCTGAACGCATCAGGTCAGATAATACTGGTAGTTTAGACCGACAGCAGCCTGGCCTGCAGGGCGGGAACCTCTAGGTTATAAAACCTTATAAATGTAGACGGGGAGGCCCAGCCTGCCGCCATACAAATATCTTGCAAGGCAATCCCACTTGACCAGGCCCACGAAGAGGCCATGCCTCTCGTGGAATGCGCTCTGACACCCAAAGGGCACTGCATGCCCTTGGAGGCGTATGCCAGCGCTATAGCATCAACTATCCATCTGGATAGGCTCTGTTTCGACGCGGCTAGTCCCTTAGAACGTCCGCTAAACGAAACAAAGAGCTGTTCCGTCTGTCTGAAAACAGACGAGCGAGACACTTAAGCTCGTAATGCCCTGACTGGGCAAAGGAGGCTCGCGTCTCTTTCCTCATCAGGGACCGGTAGGGCTGACAGAGAGATAATCTGCGCCCTAAACGGTGTGTTGAGGGATTTTGGAACATAACCGTGCTTAGGTTTGAGTATAACTTTTGAGTCATTGGGCCCAAACTCCATGCACGCCGCGCTCACGGAGAGCGCGTGCAGATCCCCTATGCGCTTCACTGAAGCGAGAGCCAGCAAAAACACCGTTTTGAAAGAGCCAGCAAAAACACCGTTTTGGCTTGCGCTGCGGACTTAGTAGCACGAAGAGCGAGGTCCGTGGCACTCCTTAAGTCCGGCACACAGATCGCGTCAGGTCCTTCCTCATCCAGCTTACGGAGGAGATCGGCCTGGAAGATCTGGAGCGTTGCCATGGTGTGCAACGCTGACGCAGCTTGCCCGGCGGCGGAGAAAGCGCGGTGGAGCAAGCTCGACGTCGTGCGGCAAGCTTTAGAGGGTAGGGCCGGCTTAGCGCGCCGTCCAGCGGAGGGCGGGCATAAGTGGGCCGCTATCGCCTCTTCAACCGGCGGCAGCGAGAGGTATCCTCTGTTCTTGGCATCGTCAACGGCGGAGAATGCCAAAGAAACAGCAGGACGCACTCTAGCAGAATAGGGGGCGCTCCAGGACTTGGCGACTTCTTCGTGTAACTCAGGAAGAAAAGGCGCCGGTCTGGACACAGGCGAAGCGCGCTCCCCAGGCAGGAAAAATCCATCCAGCCGGTTGTGAGCGGGCTGCTCAGGCGAAGACCACTCGAGGCCGAGGCTCGCCGCGGCCTGTGCGAGTACTCGCATGAGTTCCATCTCAATGGAAGCTCTCTTGCCTGACGAAGTGCGGGCAGGGGGTGCGGGGTCCTCAGAGCCCGCCCAATCCTCACTGCCTGACGCCAGGATAGAGCAGGAATCATCCTCTCCCAGCAGGGCTTCCTCATCCGCGATATCAACGGAAGCGGCGGCAGACGGCGGCCGCTGTCCGTCAGGAAGCGAAACAGAAGAAGCCGGGGAAGCAAGCGGGCGAACCGGCGAGCTTTGGCGGCTGAGGGAGGGTTCCGGGGCCCGCTGGGCACGGCGCTTTTTACGGCGCGACGCCGCGGCGGGCGGGGGAGCAGTCTCGGTGAAGACGGCTAGGCGAGTCCTCAGAGTCGCCATTGCCATCAGCTCGCAGTGAGGGCATCCGCCGTCAGCGAGCGCGAGAGCTGCATGTTCCTCACCCAGGCAGGAAACGCAGATCACGTGGCGGTCCCCGTCGCTGAGTGTGGCTCTGCACGAGCCGCAGGAAGGCATCTTTAAAAAGACGCTAGCTCTTTTAGAAATGTGTGTCGCGGCGGCGACACACACACACAGAAATACAGTGCAAATAAAAGAGAAGGATATAAGCGCCGGAAAGCGCAGCAGGAAGGCAGGAAGGCGGCGCGGCCAGCGACTTCAGTGACTCGTCCCGCTGAAGGTGCTCTCTCTCGACGGCGCGGCTTCTAATCCAGCTCCAGCGATGCGTGTGCTTCGCTTGAAGGATGAAAAATCAGATAATAGCTGCCTGCGAGCGATATTTATAGGCCTAGACCACGCCCATTTCGGCGGGACGTGACGCAGCGGGCGCGAAGTGCCCTGATTGGGTCTGACGTCACGCCAGGCCTCGCTCGATAGGCTGCTGCAGTTGCCGCAGAGCAGCCAATAGGCGCGCGAGCTGTCTCGCCTATGTCTGCATTGCTGCTGCAACGCGTTTTGCATTATTACAAAATTAAGGATAATTTTTGGCTTCAATATCTCGCGGAAAAGGATTTTCCCCTAGCGTAAGATATCTTACGCAGTACGAGAGACCTCTCGTAAGAGAACTGTGCAGCATTAACCCAACAAATCATTTGATAAATAGTCACATATCAGTAACAGGCTAATATAGCATCACATTTCACGTTCCTTGCAGCTAATTCATTACGATGACATAAAATAATGTTGATAAAACATACAGGTGATACAAAAACTAATTCATGAATTCTCTCTGGATGATGAAATCAACATTATTTTCCCATGATTGCATCATCAAGCTTCACCTTTGTTAATGTTTTGAAAATGGCGGCAAAAACTTACATATTGTGCCTTTATGGCACTTGCTAATGAGTACACCAATCATTTACTACATCTGAAGCCTGTTTCATAAAAGACGCTATAAAAGCGGGGATTAAACTCCAACACCTGACTTGAATGAACAAATTGGGGCTGAAGCTTTCATAAAAGGTAATTGAAGTTCACGCAATCCCACTTGCTCCAGGTTTATCTAGTCTGGATAATTGCGTGTGCACGCTTTTCTTAAGCAGTCCTAGAGGTCGATCATGGATCAAATCGATCCACCACAGCACACACAAACATCCAATATTTTGTGCTGTTTTATGCGTTTGAGACATGGTGTTTTCCTCATTGCAGAACTTACATTTCACAGGTATATTCTCCACTCCATCTGTAAACTAGTGATGGGAAACTGAGGCTTTCATCAAATTGTGCAAAAAAAAAAAAGGTTCATAACTCGAAGCTTTTACCACAATGCGCATTAGTGGCATCTGGTGGTCAGACTTGTTTTCTCCACCATATCTAACAAATCACCAGAGAAGAAAAGCACGTGACCAAACAAAGCTTCGGAAGTCCGTGACATACAAGAGTGGGATCAATACAGTTCTATCTAATCTCATCTACATTAATTTGTGCCAATGAGACCACAACTCGTGTCAGGTTTGACCACCATCAAACAAACCAAATGTGGGACGATTACTAAGTTTGTGTGGGACAATGTGGGACATGTTACCAACACTAAAACATAACCTGAAACTGTTATATATGTCTATTTAACTTAACAAAAACATTTGTATTCTGCATTCTACTTTGTTCTTTAGTCCCTTCCAGAAAACACCATTACATCACAATGTAACATAACATGTCTTTATGTCATTTAAATTCAACATCACTGAGCCCAAAGGAGGATTTAAAAAAAAAAGTCTGTTGTATTTGTACTTCTGATGAAGCGCTGTTAAATATAGGTGAAAAACTACGCCGCAAAAATAATAAATAAAATGCTTTCTTAAAAAGGCAAAAGAACACATGCACGTTTTCTTAATATGATCATTAAAAACCAATAGACGGATGAAAATGCGGGACATTTTCTCAATATGTGACGTGCGGGACAAGGGGTGAAAATGCTGTGCGGTTCAACACAAAGCGGGACGGGTGGTCGCCCTAGTCAGGTGTAGCCTGGACAACAGATTCACATATTGATCAATTATATAAAATATACAAGTATGTGATCATAATTATAGTAATTGTAATTGAGAAAAATATTGTGGGTGTTCAGTTTTAAAAAAATAGAATTTGTTATAGGGAAGTGTAGAGTTAAATCATTTAAATAATGCCTCCATGATAATCATTTCCCTTGTTATGCATCAGATGAGGTTGCGAAGCTCCAATTTATTTCAAACCATCTGTCCTGATCTTCCAATACTGCATGTGTTAGAAGCTTCAAATGTCATCAATCACGTGGTATTGTCATTTCAATACAAGCATCAGTACAGTGTATGATACAATAGTGCTTTGAAAACTGCTTTGGAGCATCAGAGCGCCGGTATCCACCGTCCCATCACTACTGTAAACGCTAGAAAGTCGGCTGCTAAACTCGGCTGCGTCTGAAAACTGATAAATGCTGCTTTCTGAGGACGTATTCCAAGGTTGGAAGAAATCGAGACACGTCCGAATGTTTCACTTCCGGTCTCCTGAGAAACCTTCCTCTGATAGATTTTTGAAGGCAGCACAGATGTATCCTTTGCTGCCTTTGATATCCCACAATCCTGTGCTTTCCAAAGTTTACATTCTGTGACAGTTGAGCTAGAAAAATAAAGCTGGCGTCTGAAAGTTGTGGCTGGTCATCAGTTTGTGTGTAAATGTACATTTTTGATAAATGTTTTCCACTAATGATGTCATTTCTAGTGAGAAATCACTACTGTAGTCATTAGTAGACAGACTGTAGACAAGCGAAGGTGCGCACAGCAAAAATGACATCATTGCGGAGTCAGTGCGCGTTCTGTGCGCAAGGCCCCATTTCGCTTGGCGATGTGCGCAATAATTTTGTAAAATCAGTATGTGATATTTTACAACATCAGAAATATCTGGTAATTTAAATAATTAAAAAAAAATCTTTGGGATAGAAGTAATTCAGGGAAGAATTTAAGAAACCAAATATGATAAATATACAAAATAAAGTTTTGGGTATAGGACCTATGCTACTTAATAAAGAAGAGTTATACTTGTTTAGAATACTGAGAATTACAGCTTTTCAAGCAATAAAAACATTTTAGAGAAAGCAAGAATCCCCAGTTTTAAATGATTGGTTTGATTTAGTTTCTAATGTATGGAGAGGATAACATTAAATTAAGAGCAAAAGTATACATTTTGAAAAGAAATGGTCACCTCTAAAATCCAAGAATATTCTCTAAAATAAAGGAATACATTTTACATTAATTACCATTTGTATATATCCCTCCCTCCCTTTTTATTTACTTATTTATTATTTTTCATTTTTTATTTGATGTTTAAATAATATTCTATATTAGCTCAGTCCATAAAATGTAAACACAAAAACACAAAATGATAATATGGGAATATGGATAATGTGTTTAAGGAATCTGTAATCCAACATTGATCAATCAGATTGTCTGTGCACAAAAGTTCAGTTCAAAGTTAGTTCAGTTACAACCACCGTATCATAGTAGCAAAAAACTCACTCAGACAAAAGTCCTCAAAGGCAAAGTTGGAAAAGAAAAAATATATAATCCACAAAGGTAATCCAACCGAAGAAATGTTGATGCTGGTGTAAAGTCTGGTGAATACATAGATTCCGGGTAGCACACCAAACAAACACATTTGAGGAAATATATATGGCCAACATTGAGTGTGCAAACCCACTGTTCCTCAATTAGTGACCACAAGAAGGTATAAAAGTTGAGCCTTAAAGGACAAGTTCGGTATTTTACACTTAAAGCCCTGTTTACAGATCGTATCTGATGAAATAGAACGGTTAAGATTAAAATTTGGACACATGCTGCTGTCCTGAGAATTTTAGGTTTATTTCGCTTCCCCCCCTTGCCCCCCCCAACCGCTTCTTCTTCTGCTTCTTCTGTGTATTCAATGAAATGCCCGTGGTTTGCTTGCAATTGGCAAAGGTGCATTATCGCCACCAACTGGGCTGGAGTGTCTATTATTCAAGCTCTCAACGGAAGAATCACGGGTGTGACGCGTTTGGCAAAATAGGTCCACAAAAGCGAAATAAACCTAAAATTCTCGGGACAGGAGCATGTGTCCAAATTTTAATCTTAACCGTTCTATTTCATCAGATACGATCTGTAAACAGGGCTTTAAGTGTAAAATACCGAACTTGTCCTTTAACTCAAAACCCCTCTTTATTTAAAAGAGTGAGCCATCCCCAAATTGAGCCACCACATGGCTTAAAAGCTAGATCACTTGTTCTTGCTTATATGGGTAATCTAACCCCCTTACCTGAGGCCGTTGCCCCCTGGTGACCAGGAAGATCATTGCAAAACAGCTGTAGTCAGCCAGTAACAGTGAAAACACTCTGGAACTGTTACAATATTAATCTGAGTATAAATGGACACAAACGGCAAGACTCATGTCTAACCACACTTGAGACTTTGCTTGGAACAAAGTAAATTTTACAATTTCTGATCTTGTGACGCTCTAAGCGCTGTACATGCTAACAGAGAATTATTTTTCTGTCCATAAAAAATTCCATTTTCTTAGAATCATTGAGTAATTAAAAGTGTTCGCTGGGCAAACTGATTAATTGATTGTAATAGTAATTTAGCTACATCAAATTAATCTAATTAACTGATCCAAATATTCATAATTAATCATAACAAGTTATGATTTATTTTCAGTATTTCCCCTTTGAGCTAATTTGTTACAGCTCTTCTCAATGTACAGTAAGTCCCATCATGCCCACTTGCTTGAAACAGTGAGAGGTTACGATCAGATCTGGATAAGCTGTTCTGCTTAGCTAATATTTCTGAGGCTTTATGGTTAATATTGCTATATAAGACACACATATCTCACATTATTACTGCTGTCCATTTGCTATATGTGTTTGTCTTTATCAATAAAGTTTTCTCAGTCTGAGGTTCAAGAGTCTCTCCTTGTTTTATAACATTTAGTGTATATTTAGTGTATATTTGACCAAATTTCAGCAGTGCGCCACATATAAAGCTGGACAAGGACTTTGAAGATTCGGTTTGGTGTTGATCATGCCTAAATGTCCCTCGTGAGTTAAATTTAAAGCTTTAGCACAGAGTGACTGTAGAAACACAATGTGTGTCCCACTCAAGACTGATTGTCCCGTCACAATTAACTCATTGGCAATGTGAGCGTATGATTTACATTCATTAAACAACCAGTCTGTGTCTGACTTCCCTTAATTCACTATCTGTGCTGATGCTCCCATACAGTAACATTACACATGAGAACAATTCATCCACTCTGTTCTTGAATCAATAATGCTTGCATGTGAGATGACTTTGGTTGATGCTTTCTTGTCATGGTAAGCAAGGGTTCAGCTTAACCCAACTTCTGTTTTAAGGCTCTTAAACTTCTGTGTTTCTCTGTTTCTCTGGCCTCGACCACATCATGAACCCTTTCAGCGGTCGGCTCAATCCCCTTCCTGAAACCAGCATTCCCATGAACTTCATATTGTGTTAATGTTGAGTGTCAATCCACAGTATACGAGCCTCTGCTAAACTGCATGTAGTCTCTCATATTATTACACAACCTCACCTTGTTGTTGTGTGATTTAATAAGGCAGACTCTCGGTAATGTGGTGTTTATGTGGAACGTTGGAATCCATAGCGGTTGAATATTAATCATATTTTCATATCAGAGAACTCTTCGATCTCCATAAAGCCATTAGAGAAACTCTGAAAACAGTCCGAGAGGAGAAACAATCAAGACATTTGACAATCTCATGACAAGATCAAACTGTTGCTTTAGATATATTTATCATGTTATGGGTCAGTTCATTTCTGTGGAAAATGATGTCATTGATCTAGAGGAAGTTGAGGCGCACTGTAACTCAAAGTGACCAAGTTTAGAGCGTGAAATAATGAGCTAGATGGTCACATGTATTAACACTTATAGATGTGCAGTTATTTTAGATGTTGGTGGAGTTTCACTTCATTTCACTACAGAGCAGCTTCACATCAGATCATCTGTCATTTTATCACTGAAGCAGTTTTGAAGAGTTTGTCTTTTCATATTTGTGGACTGAAAGTGTTGAAGATGTTTCGCATCGTTTTCTTCTGTCTGTGTTTCTGGCGTCTGGATGGTGAGTTTTAAATATGACTTTGGTTGTTTCTCTTCTGGTACCATGTAATAAATGACAGGTTAAATTAGACAGAGAGGATTAACATTCACTGTTATTCTCTTATATAAATAATTCACTGTGATTTTACTGTCAGATCAAGTTTGAATTCAGGTCTAATACAATTTATTAGTCATTGATTAAATAAAAAAAATATATAAATAAAGCTCAGATACTCAACAGCGTTAGTTTTAATGTGAATTAAAAAAATAAAGTAAAAGTGTCTTTTTATTTAGTTATTGTTCTATATATATTTCTATTTCTTCTTTAAATGGGTCATGAACTGGATTTTATTCATGTATAATGTTTATTGGGACGCCCTTATAATGTTAGTATGACACTGAAGTAATTCAGGCAAGAAAGTTTTAAGAAACCAAATGAAGATACAAAATATAGTTGTGGGTGTAGGACATATGCTACTTAATAAAGATGACTTATTAGAATGCTCAGAATTACATTTTTTAAAGCAATACTTTTTTTTTGGACAAAGCAAGAATCCCCAGTTTTAAATGACTGGTTAGATTTAGAGGATAACATGAAATTAAGAGCAAAACTATAAAAAAATTATTTAATAATGTTATTATTTGATATTTAAATAATATTACTTGAATAACTTATTAGGAGTTATGTGTCATTATAAGAGTTTGATATCTGAATGTTTAATATTTATTTATATATGTTTTGTCTTTTTTTTTCTCCGTTATTTCAAATGTAAAAGTGTAACTATGTACTTAATGGTTATTGTTATTGTTCATGTGTTGGTGGGTATTATCACAAAAGTAAAAAAAAGAAATGAAAAAAGTGCAAGGAAAAATAAGGAATAATTATTGGGGGGAAATATTATGTCTTTAAAGGAACTGTCCATAATTATGTTAAATGTGTTTGAATTGAAAGACATAATAAAGTACTATATATATATATATATATATATATATATATATATATATATATATATATATACACACTCACCTAAAGGATTATTAGGAACACCATACTAATACTGTGTTTGACCCCTTTTCGCCTTCAGAACTGCCTTAATTCTACGTGGCATTGATTTAAACCCTAGAAATGGTTGTGCGTGAAAATCCCAGTAACTGAGCAGATTGTGAAATACTCAGACCGGCCCGTCTGGCACCAACAACCATGCCACGCTCAAAATTGCTTAAATCACCTTTCTTTCCCATTCTGACATTCAGTTTGGAGTTCAGGAGATTGTCTTGACCAGGACCACACCCCTAAATGCATTGAAGCAACTGCCATGTGATTGGTTGATTAGATAATTGCATTAATGAGAAATTGAACAGGTGTTCCTAATAATCCTTTAGGTGAGTGTGTATATATATGCTAAAATATTTGTTGTTGGACATTAGATGTGCCTTTTTTTAGAATTTTAAATCTTCATGTAAGTGTATTTTTATGGTAGCAATAACTGTAAAGGGACTATTTGTAATGGGGTAAATCAAATGTAGGCTAATATGTATATAGGGCAATTACTCAGATTCATCTTACCAGTTCAAATTTAGTCTGTACTTTTGTAATTATTTATTTTAAATTTTATGGTTTTAACTTCTGCTCTAAAAAGCAGAAGTTTTTTTTTTTTTTTTTTGATTGTAATGTTCTAATGTTCTTTTAATAACCTAATGTCCAAAATGTTCTTTTTGAACTGATTGTGGTTAATAAAGTCCAATAATGGTATGCGAGAGTGTCAGTGGAAATATCATTGTGTTCCTGGTGGTTTGAACTATTTTAAGTTTGCTTTATGAAACATAAGTCTGACTATCCAAGATAAGCCTGGCTTGTATTCTAATCTTGTTTTATGGAACAGCCCTCAGATAAACTCGCGCTGTGTGATTGACAGCTTTGGCGATTGGAAAGTGAGCGTTCTTTGATCTCTTTATATATTTTAATCACAGTTTAAATAAGATTATTTTCATCCTACTAAGAGAAACGATGTGAAGTTGATCGTTTAGTCACTGGCTTGATTTACTGATGCATAAACAGTATTGAACGATTTTAAGAGAAAGATAATCTATCTGAACTTGAATAATTACACATCAGAAATCACTGATCACAGATCAGGCAATAGAATAAACATAGTTACTTACATGTTTGTGGCGTTACTGGCAAATCCATATCTTAAAGCAACTGTTCCTCTTCGGTCGCCCTACAGGTTGGAAGCGGAATTGTCCATTACCGCTGTCGTAAATAATTTTGCCGCCCGCAGTCGACTGTCGCACACACACTCGCTGTTTATCCAGCACTGGCTTTGGAATGAACGATGTCCACAGACGAGGTAGAGTATGTTGCGTAATTTCATGAAAGCATGATGTATTGCGACATCAGAAATCAAGAAAAACGAAATAATGACTATTGTAACACTTGACGTAAAGCAAGTCAAATTTGTAGTTTTCTTACGTCTCATTCGAACTACAGAAACGCGACCCGGTTTGGCAAACTTGCATAGTGTGGTAATAGCAGATATAGGGCTGCAAAGCGACTGCAGAAGTGCCGTTCACCCTGTTACGACTTGATGAACCACTGATACGATTTTGGAAACATTATTTTAAGGTAAAAAATGTTACTTAGTGTTGCTTTAAAGCTACAACAATGTATATATTTTTTCGCCGCTAGGGGTCGCTAACCTCATACAATAAGAAAAGCGTAGGTTGATGACGCAGTGATAAGCGGAATTATGGAACTTGTCGTCATGCAAAGGATCTAATAATGTTTATGGATGAGTGAATACACTGATGTGTTTAGCATGACTGTGGTGTGAAGCAGGGTGCGAGTGCTAATGAGAGACAGATCTCAGCGACACACGCGAGTCCCGCGGATATAAAGGAATAAGGACATTTCATTCTACCGAACTAACGTACCCTCAAGTGCTGAATAACACTCACACAGGTCAGTTTATTAGACGAATGAAACTTGTGAGGGAACGCAGCGCTGTTTCACTTGCTCTACACTATCACACTACACTGCATTTGAGTGTGTTAAAGTTATTCTGTGTGTTAGTTTGTCTGTATGAGACTAGCCAGGGCCGGCCCTGACCAATTTGCTGCCCTAGGCAAGATTTTACCTGGTGCCCCATGCATCACAGCCTATTTCACCCCGTCATTGTGTTCATGATTATTTAGCCTATATATATGCTAAATTATATATATATATATATATATATATATATATATATATATATATATATACACACACACACACACATTACAGCCTAAACACAAATAGCAAGAGTATTACATCTAGCATTCAAGTCAAGTCAGCTTTATTTATATAGCGCTTTTTATAATACAGATTATTTCAAGGCAGCTTTACAGAGATAACAGGAAAATAATGCAAAAAAGTTTGCTTCTCCTGTACAGCAGATCTAGAAGAAAATAGTGTCACAGTCCAGCTTAAGTAAGTTCAGTGATGGTTTATTTTTGTTGTAAATAAGTTATTAATTTAGTTCATTTATATATAGCCACTCTGGATAAAACAGTGATGTCATCGTCCAAATGTCATTCATGCACAAACTATTCATTGAGCTCTAGCAAAAGTGTTTGTTTTCCAGTTGATGGTAGCAATCTTCCACTAAACTATGGCACGGTTCATGTTTACACTATGAATGAAACTGAGAAATGTATTCTTTAATGTGAATTTGACATAAAACATTGCTATTTTAATAAACCTGTATATAAATATCATTACTAATTTTGGCAAAAACAAAACAAAAAAGCCATATATTCCCCCCAACACTGCACAAAGAGTAAAACATTAATTAAAAAAGTAATAGTAGGCCTAAATGCGTCTAAAAAACTGGCATGATTGTTACAAAATCACACTGTCTGCGGCCTCTGGAGAACTCAGAACAACTGCTAGCATAAAGTTTAAGGAAAAAATAACTGCCATTAAATTATAGTATCTGACTACTATGCAATTAGATAAACTGTTCATTCATTTCATCACTTTACCTCTGTCTTTATCATCTT
>CM038626.1:47974353-48019353 GCA_021554675.1 Leuciscus idus | reverse complement strand
ATGATCGCTTTCTGCAGGACTTTTACATGCTTTTCTCAAACCACTGAAGTGACGTCGACGTCCGGGTTAGCGGTAGCATTAGCCATCAGGCAAGTGTTAGTTAAATAAACTCCTGATGTACTTACAAACTTTCCAATGCCTCGTTTTATGAGTCCAGAACCTATTTGTGCTACTGTAGAAGTTTGGTCCATTCTGGACATTATTAGTGCGGTAATTTACCAGATACAGCCTTGGATCCATTAGCGCCTGCACTAAACCATCCGGCTGATATCTCTAAATAAGCTCTAACTTTAATAATGTTCGACCAAGGGAATAAAGGCTTCTGGGGGGTGTTTGGCTCGAGGTCATGGTGCAAAGGACCCTAGGTTGATGTTACTCCGAACCGTCCCTTTAAAATGCATGCAAGAAAAATTAGGTTACAATAGTGCATAAAACTGTGTTCGTGCATCAGTAAACCTGTCAGGTGAGCTAGTCGTCATCCAGCATATAACACCGTTTGCTAACTAGTCTTCATTATGTCAGATGTTTTTAATGTAGTCTTAAAGCCCGTTGACACCAAGAATGATAACTATAAAGTTGACTATAACGATAATATAAACATCCACACCAGTGAACGATATCATTCTGTTTATTATAAGTTGCAGTTTTGTTGCCTGTCGCTTTAAAGCAGAATGGATTCTGATTGGCTGTCAATGTTTTATCGTTCATCAGCTGGAAAAAAATAGTTCTGAATCTGATTCCAATGATATTGTTCCTCTGTGCTGTTATTGTTATAGTTGTGATGCGAACTCTGATATTCTTTTATATATTTAGAATGAACTATATCTTCATTGTTATCGTTCAAATTACTCACGGTTCGGTTCGTATCGCGGTTTTAGGCTCACGGTTTCGGCTCATGTTCAGGGAAAAAAGGCCTAATGTCAAATACAAAGAAAAGAAAATAAGAACAAGTAATCAAACTACAAGCAATAGCACAAATAAATACAATAGAGCAAAGATACAAATAAAAATAAACAGTGCTTTTCATGTGGGTCTAACATTAGTTTCAGTTTTGAAAACGATACCGTTATCGAGACGATAACTAAAAAAAAAAGTTTGTGAAAATGGTGACATCATGTGTTGACATCATCATGTGTTCAGTCTAGAAGCGCATAGTGTTCCTTTACATCGCAAGTGACATCGCCATCTACTGGCCTGGCAGAAGAATGCAGCGTTTTAATCGTTTTCGTTTGTACGTGAAATTTCAAAAACGCGAACTTTTTAGTTCATTGTTGTCTTGTAAACATACCGTCGGTCATCCAAAAAAGGGTTTTGTCAAACAAACAGTTTTCATTAACGAAATTAACATTATTACTTCCTCGAGTACTTCAACAGACAGAGAAACTAAGATGCCACTGTTGCGTAACCACTACTAAGGCGGTTTTGGAGAAGGGAGCATGGGAACTGTTTGCTTAACCTTGTTCACAAGGACATTCCACGCATTTCTTCTCGGCTTTTCAAAACAGAAGCCAGAAAATCACCCTGAACTCTCACACACACTCCTCGACCAGATTCTCTACTAATGGCCCTGTTGGTTTTCTTAGCGAGACCCTCATTGATCTGAAGGACACAACGAGAGAGTTTTTAAAGTTTGAGAAAACAACAGGGTTCCTGCTGGTCCTTTAAAAAGTCTAAAATTCAGTTTGGTCAAATTTACAGCCATAACATTTCTTAAATGGCATAACAAAAGTCTTAATGATCGTTTTAAGTTGTCTTAAATTTGGGGACAGAAAAACTATAGAAAAATTATAGATATTTATAAGTGTATCCAAGTCTTAAATTCAGGTTTATCAGATTTAAAGCCATTAAAAGTCTTAAATGGCATAATAAAAGTCTTAAATATCTTAAATGGCATAATAAAAGTCTTAAAAATCCCTTTAAGAGATCTTTAAATTGAATTTCTTTAGATGAATCACTTATTCCTTATTTGTAAGTCACTTTGGATAAAAGCTGCTAATTGAATAAATGTAAATGCGAAAGGTGGTGATTTATCAAAATAAATGTAAACGCTGCATGTTTTAAGTCAAAACGCAGAGTTGCACTTTCTACAGGCTCAGATATTATCCAATCAATAAATACTGCGCATTAATGCCAAGTAAATGAGCAGCTAAAAGTAGTCAGCATAGATATTTCAAAATAAGAGTCCTTGTGTATTTTAAGCTTGTTTATAATTTTAAAAAAATCAGCACAATATTCTTTGTATTGCCTTTAATTAAACTGAACTGAGCTGAATAATGACACTTGTCTTTTTTAGAGCCGCTTTACAGCATAAATTGAATTTGTCTCATATTTGATGAATTTTGCATTCTTACTTTGAAACTATTTCTATTGTATAAAGTGCTATAGAAATAA
Source organism: Leuciscus idus (assembly GCA_021554675.1). NCBI lineage: Eukaryota > Metazoa > Chordata > Actinopteri > Cypriniformes > Leuciscidae > Leuciscus > Leuciscus idus. The sequence goes on along the minus strand of CM038626.1, from coordinate 48,016,962 downwards.
AGCTGACTTGACACTATCCTATCAGCAAATTCCAGTATCGACCGACCTCTAATTCAAATGCATTGATATATTAGTACATAAAGAGTCTGAGATGCATGACTTATCTAGAGATTGTACGAGTTTGTTCTGGATGGACAGACGGTATTAATTTCATTCGTGCACGTCTCAAAAACTTAAGTCGAGAGGAGCTGATTGACAACGACACCGTATAATGTTTCTCTGATGCGACTGAATGAACACGGGTGTATCTGTAACTGCTGATTCTTATTTTATTACAGCTTTATGTGATTAACAACAGCAGATCATTGAGATGCATTTGAATTGTGATGGTTGACTGAAATCTCATCAGATCGTGAGGTGTAATGACACTGCTGCTGATAATCTGTGAATGAAGCTCTTTGTATTGAAGTTGTCTTCCCACATCAGTCTTCAGCAGACGTACGAGGCGAAGCGGCAGGAGTTTCTGGGCGAGTTGCAGAGACGAGAGGAGGAAATGCGACAGACGTTCGTCCAGAGAGTGAAAGAGAAGGAGGCCGAGCTGAAAGACGCGGAGAGAGAGGTACGACATTCATGACTGATGCCACCGCGCATTCAGGGTTATTATTGTTAAAGTCCCCCTGTGGTGAAAATCCAGCGTTTAATGTTGTTTATATGTCTATGTGGTGTTTTTAATACGCTTTAAGACAAACCATTAGGGCTGGGTAAAAAATATCGATTTCTCGATTTTAATCGATTCTCATTTTTACGAACCGATATCGATTCTTGAATCCCAAGAATCAATTAGTCATCCTGTTTTCATTTGATGAATGAATGGAACACTGTAGTGCCGCATCCCATCCAATAAATCACAGTAATCTTTGTGCTTTGTTACTATTGATATGAAACATAGTCTCAGATTTCAAATTACGTTCATTTTCTTACGAAATTCCAAAACATAAATACTGTTTTGTCGCTGTGGCGTGAGATCGCTCTGGCTCATCTCTAGAGAAGCACATGATCTTCTCTTCCGCCTTAATAACACCAGTTACAGCACGAAATAAACATGAATGAGCATCTGAAAGTGTGTTAAGAGTACAACTTATCGAAATCCGTATCATGTGACATGGAATCGCCCAATCAGTGTTTCAACCGTGGAAAGATGCCAGTAAAACTTAATGTCATGTAACGTCACATTTACCTCAGAAAAACCATATCCAGTGACCATAAACTCGTTAGTCAGCTAGAATAATTAACTCTAGAGAGGAGCATTCTGCTAAATATATGCACCATATTACATATTCATTATAATGTTTAATGTTCTTCAATATTTAATGCATGTTTGAATAAATCTAGCAAGTTTTTATGACAGCCACCATTTAAATGGTTATATTTCATATAACTTTATTATTATAAAAGTGTAATTTAAGTGTTTGTATACAAATCAGTTCATTTTTACCTTTAATATTATAGTCTGCTAATGAAGCCTATAGGCTACCACTGACTCCCATAGTTTACAGCATTAGTTAAGAGATTTGAAATTTGCCATGTATTGGACCTGATATCCAAGATAATCAATATTGAATCGAATTGAAATCGAATCGAATTGTGAAATTTGTGTCAATACCCAGCCCTACAAACCATGTGTAAGTTCATAAGTCGACAGCATTGCTGAGTATTTCCTCCTTAAAACTGCAGTGAACCAAAGACAGTCTCAAAAACACGCTTTGAAATCGCTGGTGTTTCTGACGTCACAAACTACCTTGTAACCAATCAGATCAACGTGTGATCGTCGACGAAACACTTTCATTTCAGGGCATCCCTGTACGCCAACCTATAATGAGAACCGTTTATAAATCTGTTTTCAACAAAGAGAAGCGTTACAGTCTCCCTGCGGTTTTCTGGCAGAATAGAAGTGTTTCCTCCCAGGCCTGAGTTCACCATAACATGTCTAACATGGCCTTTACCGGTTGGCCGTTGGTTCAGCCGCTAACGCTGTGGTCTACAGTTGCAGGGTAAGTTCGAGCAGCTGAAGCGCCTGCATGCGGATGAGAAGAGCAAGCTGGAGGAGAAGCGCAGGAGTCTGGAGGAGGAGATGAGCGCCTTCAGTAAACGTAGAGCCGCCACCGAGCTCCTGCAGGCCCAGGCCTTCAACGCCAGCACCAACAACAAGAAGGACAAGGACCGCAAGAAGTGAGTATGAACCAGAGCGCGTTCAGTGCGGTTACAGAAGCAGGTTTGATGATCCACCTTATAACAGGGTTCGTATGAGGTGCGAACCTAAAAATGAAAGTTCTGTCAGTAATTACTCTCCCTCATGTCGTTCAACCCCGTAAGACTTTCGTTCATCTTCAGACACAAATTAAGATATTTTTGATTAAATCTGAGAGCTGTCTCACTCCTCCATAGGCTTCTAGGTAATCGAGATCTGCATCCCAGAAAGTTAGTAAAGACATCGTTAAAATAGTCCAAGTGACTACAGTGGCTCAACCTTAAGTTTATCAAGAGACGAGAATACTTTTTGTGCGCAAAAAAAACTAAAATAATGACTTTATTCAACTCTTCAATTTCTTCTGTTTTCTTCACATAGTGTAACAGCGCAGCGCTTCTGGGTTGTACGTCAGAACGGAGGCTCACTATTGGCCGACGCTGGTCATGTGTGTGATGCTGGCCAATAGTGAGCCTCCGTTCTGACGTACAACCCAGAAGCGCTGCGCTGTTACACCGTGTCCTAACTACACGCGACGCGATAAAAGGTATCTTCTCCATGTTAATCAGAGTTTTTGTCCTAACCAGCCGCGACGATTCTATTTTAGAAATGGTTTCTATTTTTCTGCGACGTCGCGCTGGAACAACAAACACAAAGTGTGGCGATGATAATCTCGGGTACTGTTTATGTGCTTTATTTAATGTTAAAAGCGTGTCATGTGACTCTGAATATCATTTGTAGCTGTAAAAGCAACAATGGATAATTCACCTCAGATCTTGAATTAAACAAATGGAAACAAGAATGTTAAAACTGTGAACAAACAAGTGTATTATTTGACAAAGATTGTTTTAGTAACTCAGTAGCCTATGTATTTTTTAAATTGTGTAATATTTGTGAATTTGTTTATGTAAGTTATCGATTTTCTTGCGAGATGCCGTCAAGATTACTCTCTGGTGCCGCGAGACTCCGCCCACATGCTGTTCTGATTGGCTGTGATTTTTGATTGACGTTGTGGCATCTCACAGTCGCGTCTACAAGCAGTGACAGGCAATAAAACAAGCAGTGACAGGAGCAGGTTTGTAGGGCTGTCAAATAAAAATTAGAATTTTGAATATTCATTGAATTAAAAAAAAAAACGTGCAGTAATCAAATGTACAAAACGTGCATTCAAATTTCTGGTGTCAAGAGGCGCGCGAGACATGATGGCGTAACTGACGCGGTTTGTTTTTGTTAGCTTATCCAGTATACTGCAGGTATAGTCTATAGTATATCATGCAACGACATACTTGACCAAACCTGCACATCGGTCAGAGCTGAACGTGAAGATCAAGTTGAGCGTCTGGTGTTTTTGATGAACAGTATGTAGATGTAGTGAGTAGAAGTGTTTCTGACAGCTATTTAAGTCAAGTCAAGTCAAGTATATTTGTATAGCGCTTTTCACAATACAGATTGTATCAAAGCAGCTTCACAGTATTAAATTAAAATAATACAACAAAGTTTGTTTCAAGAGGAATTTATTGATTGATCAAATTAAATTAAATATCCCCAAAATATCCCCAACTGAGCAAGCCAAAGGCAACAGTGGCAAGGAACCGAAAAACTCCATCAAGTGACCTAATGGTGTCCTAAAACTCCATCAAGTGACCTAATGGTGTCCTGAGTTTTGGAGCCAAATGTGAAAATGCTCTCCCTCCTTTGGTGGTTCTGGATATCCTAGGTATGACCAAAAGCCTTGAATTTAGTGATCTTAAAGAGCGCGATGGATTATAGGGCGATAGAAGATCCGTTAAATAGACTGGAGCTAAGCCGTTTAGGGCTTTATAAGTCAGTAGCAATATCTTATAATTAATACAGAGCTTTATAGGTAACCAATGCAGTGATGATAAAATCGGTGTTATATGATCATATTTTCTTGATCTCGTAAGAACTCTAGCGGCGGCATTTTGGACTAACTGTAGCTTGTTTATTGAGGATGCAGGACAACCAGCTAATAAAGCATTACAGTAATCCAGTCTCGAGGTCATGAATGCATGAACTAACTTTTCTGCATCAGAAACTGATAGCATATTACGTAGCTTAGCAATGTTTCTAAGGTGGAAAAAGGCTGTTTTTGTAACATATGAAATCCATTTAGTGTTCATGGAGTTCATTACGCGTCTGTTCAAGTGTGTTTTCTCAGGGTTACTGATGCATGAACACAGTTTTATGCACTATTTTAACCTAATTTTCCTTGCATGCACTTTAAAGAAATTATATTTTATTTAAGAACAATTGTTTCAAAAGTTAATGCACTTTAAAAAGTGAATGTCATTTCATTTCAACAAAAGCAGCAATGCTTGATTTGGTTTATATTTGCTTATTGCGCCCTCTTGTGGGCATAGGAGACAATACAGTACCTTTATCCTCTAACATTAATAAGTATTGCCTTTAGAATTTGAGTATAATTCGAATTTTGCTAATATTTAAGAAAGAATTAGGCTTTTCAGCCATTTTGACAGCCCTACAGGTCTGATGTTATAATGTTCTGAACTACCAATCAGTCTTGAGCCTCAGACTCGACTTCAGCTTAACTACATTTAACTGTGACTCGTGCTTTATTGTTGTCATAAATTTGGATTGTTTTGGGGAAAATTAGCCTCCTGAAAACAGTATAAAATAAGCAGACATGTTAAACAAATGTAGAAGGAAATCAGATGAACAGTGAAAAAGCAGGGTATGTAATTTATTATAAATAAGTAGTTAATGTTAGATATTTACAGGGTCTCCGCGGATCCTTAAAAAGTCTTAAAAGGTGTTAAATTAGATTTTTTTAATTTAAGGCCATAAAAAGTCTTAAATTATAATTTAAAAAAAAATGTCTTTTTACTTATGAAAGGTCTTAAATTTTAGATGACACTTTGACTTAGACTTATCTAAATGCTTTCAAAATTAAAACTATCTAATTAGATATATAGATAGATAGGCCTACGTATTTTTTTTATTCTATCTTTGTGGATTTTCTTGTTCACGTGACAATTCACGTCACTTACGGCAGCATATTAGCCCACGTCAGTCTCCTGCACGCGAGAGGAGAGAAGAAAACCAGTAAATGTCAGTTCAGTTGTAAGTTCATTCTTTATGTGCTTAGGAGTGTGTGATATTGTCTATGAACTATGATGATATTGTAATCATTGTTTTAACTATATACGAGGCACTGCGAGTGCGAGCTGACATCGCGTTTCTCTCATGCTTGCTTTCACTGCGTGATCTATCAGTGCAGTTATAGATGTCCCCAAATGAGTTTTTGTCTTATATTTATATCATATTATGTTGTTATATTAGAATATCACATGAGCAAGAGTGCCGTTTGCCTGTGCACAATTGCAAATGTGCTATTTATTTTATACAACAGTTAAATTAACAATAAAGTTAACATTGTGAGTTACTTTTTGGACACAATATTGTCCATTTTCACTTTATATCGCCGACGAGAATTTCATAATGAAGCCGTGGTCCAACAGACAGCGATGATTTATTTTTAATTTTTTTACTGAAATCCGCATTTTGAACGAATCATTTTAACGATTCAATGATCAATCACTTGTTTTGAACAAATCCGTTGACTCCAATAACTCGCTTATTAAGACAGTGACTTGCTGCCACCTACTGGTGGTTTTAGTTTCATATTTAAAGTATCCTTTAATTAAAACGTTAAAATTATAAATAATTTCATTTTTAAATATTGAATAGCTTTATTTATGCAATTGTAAATGAAGTGTAAATATAGTAGGCTAATGCCAGTTTTGATGCCGCTTCTGTGTCACCTCTGCACTGTAAGGATGGAATTTAATTTAATGATTTATTTTGACATTGGTACTGTGTTATTCTAATATAATTTAATTTGAATGTTAGAATTTGACATAAAAGGTGATGCATACCTCTAAATACGTTTAGAAACAATGTCCATATATAGGTGAAAATGCCCCTGGAAATCAATTTAAGGTGGCAAATATTGCCCCTTAATAAAAATGTTAATTTCGGTCACTACTGTGAACTGACCACTGCATAGAATATAAAAAATATGAATATCTTCGTGGGTCTGCTGTCAACAACAGGCCTAAACCAGCTGGGATACCAGTACAAAAACACAATCAGTCAAATATCATCTAATTATTATCAACAAAACTTTGAAAATATCTAGACATATTTTTGTCAATATTGCGCACCCCTAATATACGGTATTCATTTTGATTTCTTCAGGTCTTAAAAAGCCTTAAATTTGACTTTAAAAATTGTGCAGATACCCTGATTTAGATATCATAAACTGGTGAATAAAAGTACACTTAATAATAATAATAATAATTAAACCCCTCAGTTGTGATTAAAATCAATTTGGCATATATTTGCAATTTTCTGCCTTTTAAAAAAAATAGCCCTACATATTTTAAAACTAATATTTTAATTTGCTTATCAATTAACCAACCAATCAACATACAGTATTTTTTTGTCATGTTTATCAGAGTTCCTAAGGAATTATTAATCTGTGTCGACTGTAAAAATCCTGATTTTGATGAATCCTACTTGATATTTAAACAGACATTTAGGGGTGGGTCTCGAGTTCAATACTTTTTAGGTACCGACCGAATTGCATCGATACCATCGAGTATCAAAAAAGGTCTACAGGGCAACCCGTCAAAATAAAAGTTTGGCTTAACTTAAAGAAACCACGATAGAAATACATTACTCCTGTACAGACACTGTCAAATGAAATTCCAAGACTTTCAAGGACTTTTCAAGCACTACTTTTTGGACTAAAATCAGAGATCTTACTTATCAAACATTATCTTGATTATCTTTCAAATTCTAAAAAAGATAAATAAAAATATACTAATAAAACAAAATGGTACAAATAAAGTGCAGCACATGCAATGACTGTGGTAACTTTAACCATTGAAAGGATACTATAAAGATATCGCTTTCCTTATTATTATTATTATTATTATTTCTCATGAATATATGATTGACTTGAAGAATGAAAGCTGCATCATATATTTGGATATTTATATGAGCAATATCACACTCATAGCCATGCAAAATGGCTCTATATCTATATCAGGTGGGCTGCAGTGTTAATTTTGCGTGAAAAGATTGTTTTATCAATAAAATTAAACAGTAATTTCACATTTATTGTCTTTCAATAATTCAAGCACATAAATATAGCTGTTTTCAAGGGTTTTCCGGGACTTAAAAGTAAAAAAAAATCGAATTCAAGTGCTTCAAGCACTTTAAGTACCTTGTACGAACCCTGGTATAATGTACATCTTAATGTAATACTACTAATAATAATAATACAATTACTATTAAAACAAATTTTCTTCCATGTTATAATTTTAACAGTAAACCTCTGTTGTGTAGCACTTGTTTGCCAAACAATTAAAGGGCTTGTTTAATTTTCATTTGAATAAAATATAATGTTTTATGCCTTTATTTGATTACCAGAAAAAATGTAATACACAACACAGAATAAAAAAAAATAATAAAAAAATTATAAAAATTAAAAAAACAGAAAAAATCATGAACGAAAGAAACTAACACTTTAAAGTTGAAAAATGAACTATAATACATATATACAAGTCTTTTTTTGTGACATTGGGTTGCACAGTTTTCATTTAGGACACTTCTTTTCATGCACGCACACATACACATGCGCACGCTTACGCTTTCATAGGCACGCACACATACACACACACACACACCACATGCTTAGATACGTGAAAGAGTAACGGCCATCCGCCTCCCAAGTTTCATTAAAAATCATCCCAATCCCCTCTTCTGCTGTCTAACACTTCTTTCGCCATGTATTTGTTCGTTTCTTTTATTATTTTAAACAATCCAAAACACTCTAACCTGCCGCGCTCATATCTCTCTGTTAAAATCCTTCCTTCCCGCGCTGCTGTCATTTGCAGACGGAAAGCATGAAATTACCGTAATAAGCCGTATATTGGCGAAAAGCACATGATGTCTACTGTCAGGGGCAATTTGAATGGTTTTAATAGTGCAAACGGTTGAAGAGTTACGGTCAAATAAATGCAGCTTGCTGGTGTGTGTCGGCGGCGACACAGCCGGTTCTAAAGGGTTAAAACAGAAATAAATAATGGAATCCAGAAAATGTTTTACGGAAAAAACGGAATTAACTCACATTTAAATTAAGTATCTTGTAAAGTGTGCTTCTCCTTAAGGTCGGCTGCATTAACAGTTCAGCGTTCCTGTTTTCCCCCTCTTCACATTAGTGTTACAGCCTCTGCTAGAACATTATCAGTTCATAAAATTGGTATCGGAAAAAGTATCGTATCGGTATCGGATTACATCTGCATCTGCTGTAACGTAGTGAACGTGTTCTTGCTCTAAATCATGTGTGTTTCCTCGTCATGTTTGTGGAATCTCTGGAATGCTCAGATAATTACATTCTCCTGTTGTTCCTCCTTCAGCTCTGGATTCATGTGAAGACCATCATGAACGGCATGTTTACGCACATCAGTGTTTCACCATTTGATAAATGTACATTGATTCCAGTTGTTAGTGATGTAGCAGACGGAGACACCGACACACCAGCATATCGTAATGACGGTACTGTATCACGGATATCATCACAACTTCACTTTTTGTGCCTACAAAAATGGAAATAATTTCTTATGAGCACAATGTAGATGTTTATAACAGAAAACGCTCTTTAATCTACTATTTTTTACCGGTAAGCATTTACTGGACTTGTGTTTTTATGGTTGAGGAGGGCTAAAAACATTAATCAGAAATACTATAGTAAATTTACCACAAGTGTTTACTGTATTGCATTTATTTTCCACATTTTATACTCGTATGTTACATGTATTTAAACAGTGTTATTTTTGGGTGATGTTTTAACCAAATAAACTTGTATTTTTCGGCAAATTCTTGTGTTTTGTGACGAAATGCTCTGGCTTCAGTACAAATTCAGTTCACAATCTACATCACTTGCTATGTGAACACAAAAAGATTATGGATGTGATTCGTTAAATGGTCCTGAGAAGAATAGTAACACTCGCGGTCAAAAATGTGCGCATTGGAAATGAATGGGAAGCGAATTTCGTCTAGTGGAAGCGTTTGGTACTGCGCCCAAACAAACTCTAGTGGAAGCATTTGGTACTGCGCCCAAACAAACTCTAGTGGAAGCATTTGGTACTGCGCCCAAACAAACTCTAGTGGAAGCATTTGGTACTGCGCCCAAACAAACTCTAGTGGAAGCATTTGGTACTGCGCCCAAACAAACTCTAGTGGAAGCGTTTGGTACTGCGCCCAAACAAACTCTAGTGGAAGCATTTGGTACTGCGCCCAAACAAACTCTAGTGGAAGCATTTGGTACTGCGCCCAAACAAACTCTAGTGGAAGCATTTGGTACTGCGCCCAAACAAACTCTAGTGGAAGCATTTGGTACTGCGCCCAAACAAATGAAAGTTCATTTTTTTGAGGTTGACCAAATTTGGAACAAAACTTGTTTAGACTTATGGCTTTGAATAAGAATAACAATAAATGTTAAATTCTATAATTTTTAAGTTCACTTTTTTAAACGTGTTTTTTTTTTTTTTTTTTTTTACTTTAAAAAGAGTCTTTTTATTTATTTTATTTATTTTATTTTGATTATAACTACGGCATAAATATAATTAAGTTCTGTCATTTTAAAAGGTTAAAGCTAAAATCATGATGCACTTATTGTACGTCTGCATCTCCAGTTCTCAACCAGATAGGCTGATGAAATTATTAAAGATATGGTTTCAATGTTTCCACATATGCTAATAAGACAAAACTTGGGCTGCATCCGAAATCGCATAGTTCCTTAATATATAATAGGCGGAAAACAGTATTTGACAAAAGTATGTCTGAGTGTTGATAAAAACAGAATACATGAAGCTAGAATAAATAAATAAAAAGTTTAAAAACAGAGGGTCTGGTCTCTCTTTAGATATACTGTATGTTCAGATATTCATACAACAAAATATTGTCCCAGACCGCAATATAGTGTCGGCCCACGTCTGGGCCGTGTGGAATCCATTTTAACTTTGTGAGTATTACACCCATATACCGGATGTGGGCCGGATCTGGGCCGAGACTATGTTGCTGTCTGGGCTGGGGCCATTTGTGGAAATTATTAAAAATGCTGCTGCTGACTGGCAGCTTTTTTTTAAACGCTGGCGAGGAATGAGTTAATTATACCCTCTGGTGCTCTTAAAAAAAGAAAAGATTTTTAATTTTTTTATTTTGTACTTCATTAGAATGGTATGAAACTTGGTAAACGTTTTGGCACTTGCTATGTGAAAAAAAAAAAAAAAAAAAAAATTATGGACATGATTCAAACACGTTAAATGGTCCTGTAAATATTTTTCACACTTTTGTGCTCCTCGCAGTCAAAAATAATGGGAGACGAATTTCATCTAGTGGAAACTTTTATTACTGCGGCCAAACAAAATCTTACTGAAAGCTAATCCAAGAAAAATTCAGTTATTTTTTTTTAAGCTCACTTTTTTTTCTTTTTTTTTTTACTTTTTACACTTCAGCAATAATCTGCCAAGTGTCATCTTTGAAAAGAGACCGAACTTCAGTCTGTGATCCAAAGCATTCAAGATTTTACGACAGTTTAAATTTCAGGTCTATGCTCAAAAAGTGAATAAATGGATTATAAATAGTGTAAATATTTAGTATAAAAAATGCCTAAAAATACAAAATATTACATAAAAACATTATCAAACTAAAATATAGTACATTCATTTTATTGACAAAAAAAAAAAAATCTGTAATTTCTGATCGACACGCAAAGAGCACCAAAGGGTAAAAGTAATAATAATAATAATAATAATAATTTTCACTCATTGCTTGTCTCGGACATAAACTCAGACTGACGTGGAAGATTTGTTTTCATCAGCGCTGGACTGTCCCAGAATTGTTTCCCGGGATTGTGGTCACTTCCGTGTCTTGAGGGGAATTTCAAACAAGCCAATTTGAAGTGTGACGTGGCCCGTAGTGAAGGGAATAACCTCATCTGGTGTCTGAGCTCTTGAAATAATCATCTGCATTTGCATTTAGATAGTCAGTCGTCGACGGCTGTCTTGAGTGACTCTTCTCGGCGCTCGGCAGGGAAATTGGTTTGTTACTTCAGCTTGCTGAGGAAGATTTGAAATTTCCAATTACAAGACTCGGGACAAGAGATGTGGCACTTCCAGGAGTGAGCGTGCGGAAAACATGGAGAGCAGGAAGAAACAGACAGGTCATGATTCGATTACAGCAAAAGTCTTGTCATGGATGTTCATCTGTGAGCAGAACCGGTCTGACTTATTCACTTTTGCTCTATTGATGTTAAGGGGAAAAGCCTAATCAATCTAAACATTATAAATGTGGTAAACGTGGTAAATAGCCACAATATTTAATGATGTACAGAACTTCTGCAGAGATCTTTCTGTGAGATTCGATCACGTTCTAGGACTAGAATCCGAACTATTCTGGTTTTCAATCCCAATCCACTTAAAGGTGCAGTGAGCAATTTCTGAGAAACGTTGAAATTGGATCAGACCAAGTGCTAAAACACACCTGTAGCCAATCAGCTGTAAGGGGCGTGTCCACACATGGGGGAGGGGGGTGTTGGTACCCGTGTTGCACAAGCGTGCCGCACAAGCCCTGAAAAGTGAAGCCAATACGTCTCGATCGCCCCCCAGTGACTGGTCCTAGTATAGGTCATAAGCCCCGCCTCCCCGTGTTATTCAACTAAGACCAACTAAACAATTAATTACACTTCCAATATCTTTTTTCCAAAGGTGGTTTCTTTCATTTGCTGTCGTTTTTTTATCACGCTGATGTAAGTTCAAGTGTCTGTTTCAAAAATAAGTTGGTTTTTAGTTAGTTACGTGATGCGGTGGTGTAACGTCATGATTGACGGCTGTGATTGACAGGTTCTCTGAGCCTGAAGCACCAACGGACATTTTTTTCGGGATCTTCGGAGGACTGAGGAGATTGTATTTACTTTATTTTAACAAGCCTCTTGTCGTACTGCAATAAACTTTTTAAAAAGTGCACTCAGGGAGAGTGCATTCTGCGAGAGTGAGGGCGGAGCGTTGATTTCGCGGCTTTACTTCCTGCTCACTACTGCGCAGGTCTGGTCCCGAGATCACTACTGCGCAGGTCTGGTCCCGAGATCACTACTGCGCAGGTCTGGTCCCGAGATCACTACTGCGCGGGTCTGGTCCCGAGATCACTACTGCGCAGGTCTGGTCCCGAGATCACTACTGCGCGGGTCTGGTCCCGAGATCACTACTGCGCAGGTCTGGTCCTGAGATCACTACTGCGCAGGTCTGGTCCCGAGATCCCTACTGCGCAGGTCTGGTCCCGAGATCGCTACTGCGCAGGTCTGGTCCCGAGATCTCTACTGCGCAGGTCTGGTCCCGAGATCGCTACTGCGCAGGTCTGGTCCCGAGATCTCTACTGCGCAGGTCTGGTCCCGAGATCTCTACTGCGCAGGTCTGGTCCCGAGATCACTACTGCGCAGGTCTGGTCCCGAGATCACTACTGCGCAGGTCTGGTCCCGAGATCACTACTGCGCGGGTCTGGTCCCGAGATCGCTACTGCGCGGGTCTGGTCCCGAGATCGCTACTGCGCAGGTCTGGTCCCGAGATCACTACTGCGCAGGTCTGGTCCCGAAATCGCTACTGCGCAGACTCAAGTTCCAAGACGTCAGTGCCATATCGGGACACTGGCGGCTTCAGTTCTCATCAATGGAAGAGAGCGAAGGGGCGTCGTCCATCTTTTTTTACAGTCTATGGTGTTGCATAGTGTGGTTGTGAATTTGGGGGCGGAGCTATCAAGATAGGGGCGTGGCCTTTTTTGGGTAGGGGTGTGTTTGTTGTGGTGATTTCAAATATCAACAGCGTTTCTCAGAAATCTCTCACTGCACCTTTAATTCCAGTTCCATAAAAGTTCACTGACATGTTTAAGCTTCACGTGGCTTCAATAACACTTTTTGTTTTTGTTTGTGAATCAGACTACACTCATGATTTTAAATAGTCATTTAATAATTGGATTGAAAAGCACATAATCACTTCAATCGATCCAAATTAAATTTCGATTGGATTGGAAGGGGTGATGTCGACCTGAAAAGTATGGAATTCCAAAGCTGTCAAAATAATTAATAAATAAATACATAAATATACAAAGAAATGTAAATTTATGTATGATTGTATTTTTTTCCATTTTTCTTATAGGCCTACATTTATTTCCACATTCTACATAATTATGTATTTATGTCTACATTTATTAATTTCCACATTTCTTTGTCTGTATGCTAATGAGGGGGGCGTGTTTTACCTCAGACATCAGCAGTCGAGCTCAGAGTGTCAGTGCTGAAGCTTTGAGGCCACAGTGACACCTAGTGGTGTGACCAAACGAAACGCAAGAGATTTGTGGACATGAATGAGAGCATGAATGACTTAGAGATGCGCAATATGGCCCAAATCTTATATCACGGTTTAAGTCCTAGCTGTATGTATATTGGGTGACCATACATAGGCCACTCTTTATTCTCTTTATTTTCATATATATAAAATGTCTTGGCACACATGAACAGAAACCGCATCTTCAACAGATCTAATAACTGATACTTTGACACGGAAGCGCGTGAAATTATACAGTAATAATAACATTTAATGTAAATGCGCTGGATGGTGCTGATAAGAGCTTGTGTTTATTGTCGATGAGACTTACACACAAGCTCAGATCGTGGAGAGGAGCAAGTGCACATTGTTCAATGCATTTGAAACGTGAAGGTAAATTCAGTTCACATTCGTGTTTCCTTACTTTTCTTGCACAACATGTGACAGTTTAAATGCTTAAACCTTAATGCATATTCCAAAGATGCAGCTCTTAGATAATAATAATTAATCACAAATTGGAATTATTCTGAATTAAAATCAAGTAAAAGGTTCCCATGTAAACGCAGCTAGTGAAACACTCATATCATTCATTCAGATTGACATAAATGAGTTTATGCAAACATAACCTACCTAATGAAACAGCTGCTTCTCTGCAGATGGACAAACACGAGCACCACAGAAATAACACTAGCCCGCGGAGTAATTAGTCAAACAGTAATTAATCCAATTAGTGTTTACAATGATGAGTGGAATCGATTTCTTCTGCTGTGACTGGATAATTGTTCTGTGGGATTCATTAACTCTTGCCTTGCCATTGACGGACTTTTCCGTGTTTTCACTGTTATACGGCAGGGGGCGCTATTGCACATCTCCCGATAGAGCGCAGTCTCTCATGGAAGCTTGTTTCCTTGTGATATAAAGTCACAATTGCTTGATATAAAGTCGCAATTATGTGTTATAAAGTCAGAATTGCATGATAAAGTTGCAATTGTGCGATATAAAGTCAGAATTGCGTGATATAAAGTCACAATTGAGTGCTATAAATTGAGAATTGTGTTATAAAGTCAGAATTGTGTGCTATAAAGTCAGAATTGTGTGATATAGTCACAATTGTGTGCTATAAAGTCAGAATTGTGATATAAAGTTGCAATTGTGTGCTATAAAGTCAGAATTGCATAATAAAGTTGTAATTGTGTGATATAAAGTCAGAATTGCGTGATATAAAGTCACAATTGAGTGCTATAAATTGAGAATTGTGTTATAAAGTCAGAATTGTGTGCTATAAAGTCAGAATTGTGTGATATAGTCACAATTGTGTGCTATAAAGTCAGAATTGTGATATAAAGTTGCAATTGTGTGCTATAAAGTCAGAATTGCATAATAAAGTTGTAATTGTGTGATATAAAGTCAGAATTGTGTGATATAAAGTCACAATTGTGTGTTATAAAGTCAGAATTGCTTGATATAAAGTCACAATTGTGTGTTATAAAGTCAGAATTGCTTGATATAAAGTCGCAATTGTGTGTTATAAAGTCAGAATTGCTTGATATAAAGTCGCAATTGTGTGTTATAAAGTCAGAATTGCTTGATATAAAGTCACAATTGTGTTATAAAGTCAGAATTGCTTGATATAAAGTCGCAATTGTGTGTTATAAATTGAGAATTGTGTTATAAAGTCAGAATTGTGAGATATAAAGTCACAATTGTGTGTTATAAAGTCAGAATTGTGAAATATAAAGTCACAATTGTGTGTTATAAAGTCAGAATTGTGTGATATAAAGTCACAATTGTGTTATAAAGTCAGAATTGCTTGATATAAAGTCGCAATTGTGTGCTATAAATTGAGAATTGTGTTATAAAGTCAGAATTGTGAGATATAAAGTCAGAATTGCGTGATAAAAAGTCGCAATTATCTTTTAAAATGTTTTATTCTGTGGTGGAAACAAGCTTCCATAGAATCTCCGGATTAAAACACAGACGAAGAAGCAGAAAATCATAGAAACACTGTTTCACTGCTTATGCATGTAGTCTTTGATAAAATAAAATAAATGTGATCTCAATTTGTTAAAAATTTTGCTTTTTTAAATAAAATGTACCCACATTCAAATGTTGATAAAAACAGAATGCATTAAGCTAGATTTATTTTTTATTTTTTTAAGCAGAGGCTGTGTTGTTTCTTTTGATTTATTGCATGTTCAGATATTCATACAACAAAATATTCTTTGGGCCATGAAAGTTTTCTAAAAATGATCAGAAATGCTGCCGATAGCTGGTAACAAAAAAACGCTGGCAGGGAAAGAGTTAAAGGTGCACATCATAATCACGATGATGATGTGATGTCTATAATAACTTCACGAACCCTGCTTTTAAATCAAAGGCATTTATTGCTAAAATGTACTTGACAAACAAACAAAAACAAACCACATTATCATCATAATCAGTATAAGACAATGTGAAAATGAAAACAATGTCAAATACCAGAGGAACAAGTTCTTGAGGAAATATTCCCCAACATCTCCACTCGAGCACCAGTATCATATAAATATGTCAATCATATACTTCGTTCACGTGAAGTTCATGCGGAAACGCTCTCGTCAATCATTCTGCCGTCATTCATGATGCAGTTCACACTCCTGTAAAAATAACATCGCACGGGTCCGAGTTAAATAAAGACAGAACGATCATGTGAAGGAGAAGTATTCCTCTTTCCAGTGGTCATCATCTCATCTCCAACATGGAGACCAACGTGTGCTTGTCTTTTGGCGAGCAAAATGGCACTTGTGCCCGAAAGTCCAGATGTGAAAAACACGGCACCATGATCAAATCCACAATGATTTGATATAAAAAGAGCACGACGTATGAGCATGAGAGTAAAAACACTGTCACTCACGTCACGTGTGGATCAATCGTCTTGTGCTTATGAAGAGCGAGCGTACGTACGCCGAATAATGCTGGAAAAGAAGGAATCCATGTGCTCACGACTCTTTAATATTGATGCTTTTCACCTCTACATTCAGAAATGTGTCATAAACTAACAACTAAAGTCAATTAAACTGGTCTTTTCTCCTCTATTGTGTCGTATATCCGAGTGAAAAGCTTCTGGAACAAGAACAAATGTGGGCGGGGCTTGATTGTGTCTGTGGGGATGTGGTTTGCTATTGGCTGATCTGATGTGATTGACAGGTTGCCCCGCCCACATCATCAGAGCAGAGAAGAGATGCTGCAAGAGGAACTTATTCTGATTCAAGATTACCAGGAACATCAATTTAACACAATAATAATAAATCATTCAGAATAAACACTGCAACAAGAATTGTTTCCATTTTGATTTCATGGTGACTTTAAAAAACCGAACACAAGAACACGTCACTGTGAGCGGCCCGAAACCTGCACTGGTTTTACATGTAAAACACACACTACTGGTTCTGTCAGGGTGGATGCATGTTTAATTTGACATAAATGAGCGTTTTCATTTCAAATGAGTGCAAACCTTCCGCTCAAACACTAAATCACGGCAAAATAATGGATCCGATTCCCGAGGAATGCATGAACTGATAATGCTGGTCGCAGTGTTACTGAGATACTATTATCATTTTTATTTATATTAAAAATTATTATTTTATTTTAATTTTAGTTAAAGTTTTAGTATTTTTGTTGTGCTTTTGTCATTTTTGTATGTTTAAAACAAAAAAAGTCTATGCATTATTTTGATTTCAGTTTTAGTTAATTTAGTACATGATGTTAAACTAAATGAAACTAAATGAAAATGAGAAATTTTTCCTTGGCAACTAAAGCTGAAATAAAATAAGTTTAAGTATTTATTTCAGTTAAAATTGATTAATATTATAACATTTTATTTTATTTCAAGCAACAATTTTTTTTAGTTTTAGGTTCAGTTATAATAATAATAATAATAATAACCCTGGTTAGTCACTTTGGATGAAAGCATCTGCCAAATGCATAAATGTAAATTTAACATTTACAGTAGTGGCCTTAAAGTGACGTCTAGCAAAATTACTCTTCACCCTTTATTCAGATATTATTAAAAATGTGCTAAAGATTCATTAATCATATTGTGTAGTTGTGCTTGGATTTTAAAAAGTACTGAAACATGACAAATTGTGTGACATAATTTTTGGCCAGACTGTCATATAAAGAGATTATGAACCCATTCAAAAACAAGACAGTCAATGTTTGCTTTTTCCTCTCAGCTTTTTGTGTTTCTATGCATTTGTTTTGCATGGTAAAATAAAACCTGTAACAGTAGTTTGCCTTTTTATCATTTTGTCAGATAAATACCTTAACCAAGTTTAGTTTAACCAATGCTCTTGCATTATATTTTAAATATATAAACGATTTCCTCATATTTTGATGGTTTAATTGATCTTGCAGGGTTATTAAAAACAAACATCCCGTCCGAACATCACTTTTTGCCACTACTGTATTTTCCGGAGGAATTTAATAAGAATGACAATGACATTTTGTCTACACAAGAAAACTGGCATCATTTAATTTCGCTTCATTTGATGAACTTAAACGCGCCTCCACTGACTGAAGCCCACAGTCGTGAGTTTGTTCTCCTGAGCGTCTCTAAAATAAAGATCTGAACTCAACAGGTCCGTTCGTGTCCTCTAATGTAGAGCAGCGTCTGACGGAGATCTGTCTTCATTCAAACACCTTAAAGCCAGAAACAGACTCTACACGAGGACAGGAACACTCAATGCATTTCAGTCACATGTCGTTCTCAGTGTTGCGTATCGAGGAGGACATGAATGCCTCAGAAATGTGAAGGAAACCCTCCTCTGTAACTCACGAACACATTAGTGTCCGCATGCTAGTCTAGTGGCTTCTGGAACAAGAACAAATGTGGGCGGGGCTTGATTGTGTCTTTGGGGAATTGATCGGATGGTTGTGGTTTGCTATTGGCTGATCTCATGTGATTGACAGGTTGCTCCGCCCACATCATCAGAGAAGAGAAGAGATGCTGCAAGAGGAACTTATTCTGAGTCAAGATTACCAGGAACATTTAACACAATAATGATGTGCACCCGATGCAATATTCCATAAAAAAAAAAATGTCCATTTTGATTTCATGGTGACTTTAAATGTTAAATATGACCAGAAACCTGCAACACGCTGGCCAAACATGTTCGTGTACTCGTGTAAAGTCTGTTTCTGGCACATTGAGCACATGGAAAACTCGTGAAAATACTTCTTGAAACTCTATGGCGCTCAACACCTGCAGATTCAAAGCGGAGACGCTTCAGGCATCAAACCTCCACAGAGACTCAGTCAACGAGACGGATGATGAGGCAGTAAACCAGCACATGCACATCCCAGCATCCTCTGGGAGACACACAACCAGCATTTCAAATCAATAAGAAGAGTTTGTGCTTTCACAAAGAGCTTCACTGTAAACCAGCTTTCATTATGAACCGTCCGGTGTGTGAAGCTCATCAGAACATGTCCGGATCATATTTCACTCAACAAAAAAAAAACATATGCATATATACACACACACACACACACACACACACACACACACACACACACACACTGTGATCGTTCCAAAGTTTGGGATCAGTACGTTTAAAAAACAAATACAAATGTATACTTTTGTTCATCAAGCACGCATTGAATTGATCAAAAGTGGCAGTAAAGACATTTATAATGTTACAAAAGATTATATTTCAAATAAATGCTGTTCTTTAGAACTTTCTATTCATCAAAGAATCCTGAAAAAGAAAATTTATCAAGGTTTCCACAAAAATCTGAAGCAGCACTGATAATAATAACAATTATTAATAATTGAGCACCAATGATAATTGATATAATTTAATGATTAAATTGCTAATAATTATAGTAAAAAGTCATTATTCCAAACTTTTGACCAGTAGTGTGTGTGTGTGTGTGTATGTATGTATGCATGTATATATATATATATATATATATATATATATATATAGAGTATGTATGTATATATATATAAACAAATTTGAAATATACATTTAAATTATATTATTGTGATTATTTTCACTATTAAACAAACCGTAAACTCATAATTTTTTGAAAACATTCATTTTTTTCAGGGTTTAATTTCCAATTCTCAATCCTGTAATGCATAATTTTTCTTTTGAATGAGCATAAAGGCACTACTATACTAATACTAACATGCTGTATTCATATTTACCATTTATATAATATATCATGAATTCATTTGCATTACAAGAATGAGAATCTAGTGGGGAAAATAATTATTTTAAAAAAATGTGCTTTATGCAAAATAAAATGTTGATTTTTGTGTGAAATATGACAGGTTTGATGAGCTTCATCACTCACTACATTCATGGGATATCACTGGTGATTACATCCTCGTTGTGTCGTTATCATTCAGATCTGCTGATTCAAGGAGGAAATAAAAGCGAGGATGAAGCAGGATCTGAGATGTGATCTCCACACACACACACACACACACACACACACTCGCTCGCTCCTCCAGAAGAGCCACATCTATCATCTGAAAGGGCTTCCTAGCAGATGTATGAGGACGATGGCAGTAAAGATGCTCGTTCTTGTGTTCTTGTGCTCGTCTTCATGAGTGTGTGTGTTTCTTCGGGACGATCCCGTGATTCAGAGCTTGTCAGCTGGTGTTTGTCCTCTAGAAACTCTCCACGAAGCTGCCGGGGAACAGGCCCGTTCGGCCGGTGCGCTGGAGCGTTCCCTTGTACCAGCCGTCTTCTCGTTTCTTGTGCACGAACACGACGTCGCCCTCCTTCAGCTCGATCTCGGCCTCGCTCTGGGGCGGATACGGGACCAGCACACGAAACCTGACGGAGGACAAACACACGGTTATAACGGGGGAACACACGCTTCTTGTGTTCAACAACAGCACAGTATCAAATCAGATTTACCTGCACTCATCAGATTAATACCATATGGGCAATGTCTGATAACATCAAACCATAAAACAATGATTTAATCAACTTCGCAGTTCATATAATCGGGGTGAGCTAGGCACATATTATTAAACACACTTTAATTCCACTTTTCGAATATTTTCTTCATTTTTAGTTAGAATTAGAGTTAGAGTAAGAATGACCAAAAGGCGAATTCAAACTCGAGTCGATTTGCGTCAAAACGATTCCATAATTTTGTCTGGGCCAATCAGACGTCAGTGGGCGGAGTCAGTGTAAATATCGTCTGCCAACAAGGTAAATATACACTCCGCAATCTTTCCCACTATAAAGAAACGTCTGTGCGTTGAAAAGGTTCCCTTGATGATAGGGGTGTAATAATATATCGTGTCACAATATATCGCAATTAAAAAATGCAACAATATTTATCGTGTATAGTTCACCCAAAATAAACATTACTGCGTGAGAAAAATTCAAGTTTACAGAGTTTTAGTGTCAGTTCTACATTAAACTACTATATATAATGTTGAATATAATGTATAATAATGCAATGGGGGAATATTTGAGTGTCCTGATAATGCCAAATGTCTGATGTTACCAGTAAAAAGTGGCTTACATTATTTTAAATATATCTGGTCAGCGAAAGAGTTCAAGCATTCGTCTAAAATAATTCAGTATTTTCAGCTTCAGAATCATGAATATTGTTATTCTGGTGTCTCTATTGTCCTGTGCTTTGGTTTTCAGCACCAAGTCCAAGTCTATTCATTTACACACACAATGTAATATCAAAGTTAGCATTTTAATCAACAGTTTTAGCTTTTATCATATGTCTTGGAGTATCGCAATAATATGGTATCGTGAGTTCAGTATCGTGATATGTGTCGAATCGTGACATGAGGGCATCGTTACACCACTACTTGATGTCAAAGGCATGTGCTTGTTCACCTCTCTCGGGACAATGGCTTGGGTTCGGGCCGGATGGCCAGCGGTGAGGATGAGGAACAGGCCTGTCGTGTTGGCGGAGACACAGAGAAGTTGAGATCCAGTGAGCCACTCTTTCTGTGCAGCGGCTCCAGGCCCATGGCTCCCTGCATCTCGCTCTCCACGGGACAGGACCCGGCCCGCAGCTCCGGGGCCATGGCTCCCCGCACGGATGAGGAGGAGGAGGAGGAGGACGAGGAAGAGGAGGGATCGTGTGTGGGAGAGACCGATGGTGGCGAGCGGGACTTCTTTTTGGCTGCCGCTCCGGAAAGCAGCTTGAGGAGGCCACTGCTCTTCTTCTCCTTCTGTGGGACAAACACACACAGATAGTGGCGTTTTCACCACTTTACAGTAGAAATGCCAGTGCGAAATATCAGCGACATGCAGAGAGTTCCTCAGGGGCTCAAATGTAAGATGTTGTGCCAGATGACGATTGGTCGGTGTATTATACATGACAAACAGGCTTCAATGAATTATGTAATATTTTAAAATATGTGATATGTGGATTTTTAATTGATTCGACACACTACCTTTTATTATTGGGAAAAAAAAGTGTTTAAAAATTGTTTCGTTGATTTTTTTCCTGCCGTCGAGCCATATACTCACTGAAAGAACCATATTTGGCTCGAGATCATCGGTTCCCGGGCAGACTGTGGGATACCTACCTTTACACTAGTGCATTTTCACTTTAAAACGCATAACTTTTGCTACGGTTACGCCTGCCGTCCACACACACACACACACACACACACACACACACACACACACACAGTCCAGAGTTTTAGACCCTCGAAAACCGAGACCAAGACCGAAGCAAGACACACAACTGTTATCCAGAAAAATTAAAACAGACGACAACAGAATTTCTGGGGGAAAAAACATTTCACAGGGCCGCCTTATTGTAAAAATGAAATGAAATTATTAAAGTTTTATGAATTCAATTGATAAAATGATTTTTGATTTTTAAAATGTGAAAATTAAAACAGAATGTTTTATGCCTTCATTTGATTACCACCGTCATTTTTATTTATTTATAAAATCATAGATATAGAAATTTAAAAGACAACACAAAAATTCTGATGAATAAATAAAAGAATACATAAATAAAACGGAATCCAGAAAAGTTAACAGACATCACATTCTGTAAAAAAAAAAAAAAAAAAAAAAAAAAAAAAGAATTAAATAAGCGGAATCCAGAAAAATGTAAACTGAATTTGGGGAAAAAAACAATGGATTTCATTGGGTCGTGTTACAAACAGCATCTGGAAGTGTTGCTGGAATCACGTGATCTTGTGAATCTGCTGCTAACGGTGAGAACAGAGGGATATCCGAGTAATCCGTGTCTGTAATGGCTGTTCTGTGGTGACACATGCTGTATGTGGGTGGAGAACAAACTCATTCTGGGTTTGGTGGAGCTGATCTGAGCTAAACTCCCAACAGAGCAAATCCAAACCAGGCCACTAGGAGGCGTCTGAGATCCCGAAAGAAGAAGAACTAGTCAACCTGCATCTTTTCTTCTCAGGTTGTGGGTAGGAATGTACGGAAGCGTATTGCATTCACTTGAGAAAAAAAAATCTACTCTGTTTTTCTGAATTAACGAGTTAATTATCTCAGAATTACTAGATAATTTTTCATTAAAAATTTTTTTATTCTGTTTTTCTGAATTAACGAGTTAATTATCTCAGAATTACGAGATAATTTTTCATGAATAAAAGTTTTTGCTCTGTTTTTCTGAATTAATGACTTAATTATCTCAGAATTATGAGATAATTAAGTCATTAATTCAGAAAAACAGAGCAATTTTTTTTAAATGAAAAATTATCTCAGAATTCTGAGATAATTAAGTCATTAATTCAGAAAAACAGCAAATATTTTTATTTAAAGAAAAAATTATCTCATAATTTTGAGATAATTAAGTCATTAATTCAGAAAAACAGAGCAAAAACTTTTTATTCATGAAAAATTATCTCGTAATTCTGAGATAATTAACTCATTAATTCAGAAAAACAGAGTAGATTTTTTTTCCCTCAAGTGAATGCAATACGCTTCCGTAGGAATGTGGTGTCAGACCCCTTTGTGTTCACACTGTTGCTTTTGGGATCTAGTCCAGTTCAGTATATTATGGCTGATCCTATGGCCTTCAATATTTCATCCAATTCACTTACATTTTATGTGCCTCACTAACCAAGATATTCATTTGTTAAGATTATTATTATTTTGTTAAATGACATTGCTACAAATGCTGATAAATGAGCTTAACTCTGTTTATCTTTTACACAAAAACATAACATTTTGTTGCAAGGCTACATCCATATTCTTGCACTAGATCACACACACATTAATTTTGAATTGTTTTCCTTGAATCATGTTTTAATAGCAGAAGGCAATGGTCACGTCAGCATAAAAAAATAAAAATGCATCCATTCTGGGTGGTTGCTAGGCGGTTGCTGGGGCAATCTGGGTGGTTGCTAGGCGGTTGCTGGGGCATTTTGGGTGGTTGCTGGGGCACTCTGGATGGTTGCTAGGCAGTTGCTGGGGCGTTCTGGATGTTTGCTAGGCGGTTGCTGGGGCACTCTGGGTGGTTGCTAGGCAGTTGCTGGGGCGTTCTAGATGGTTGCTAGGCGGTTGCTGGGGCACTCTGGGTGGTTGCTAGGCAGTTTCTGGGGCAATCTGGGTGGTTGCTGGGGCTTTCTGGGTGGTTGCTGGGGCATTAAAAATCCGACACGTGTCTGAACATGAGATCTGTGCATCAAGCCTGAAGTGCTGACATCATGAGATCACATGTGCACGACGGTTCCTTCCCACCTGTGCATGACTGTGCACTGTGTCTCGTTGTCTTATTTTTAACCATGCGTGTGACTCTGAGCTAATTAACAGCCCATAATCAACATGCAGGAACGACTGCTGAAACAACATGTGATCACACATCACTCATGTTCATCACATGACCTCAGGGAAGTCTGTCTCTCATCTACCAACAGAAAGACTGAGGAAATATTTATTTTCAGCTGTAAAACTTTTTTTTGCTGATTTGCTTAGATCATTTATTAAATGAAATATGTATGTACTAACTATACTATTAAAGTAAATAGAGCAAATAATTTTGAACCTAAGTGGGTGAATTATGTATTTGATGTATATTACAATGTTATGATGAACTATATGCCTTTCTCCACTGATGTTCTGAGTTTTTCTAAGCATTTCTAAAGGATTGCTGATTGTTATAACGCTGCTGTTTGACTCTGAGATGGTGAACGGGGAAACTAGCAACACATTATTAGCTGTTTAACGTAGTCAAGCCAAAGGCTAATCATATTAATTACCGTTATGTGTTTGCAGTGAGAGCAATCCTGTATAATTCACTCTTCCACTTCTTCTGAATCAGTTTCTGCTTCCAACATCTATGGCTGAATCACACCAGTATTTCCACTTTCCATTGTGCAGCGTTTACTACAGTAAAGAGTGGATCAGGTAATCCGAGCTGGTGTGAGTGAGTGGAGGCGGGGCTAATTTGCATATGCATGGTTCCATGTATACTAAATGAGGCAAGTCGAGTTACATTCAAGCTATTTTAAGGCATGAAGAAATCATTTTCACAGGGAAAAACTTTTAAATATGTCATTTTGGTAATCAAAGATGAGTTTTAAAGGATACAATTATTGCCATTGGAGTCAGAAAAATAAACTTCAGAAATAAAGGGGAAACAACTATTATTTTTCTGACCCCACTGGCAGACATTTTTTCTTGTTTTAAACAAAAAATCAATCTTAAAACATTTTTAATGTCTTTAAAGTCTTGTAATATTAAACTAATTATAACAAAAATTTATTTAGTCTTTTTTTATTGAAAAATTTAATTTTTTTATTTTTATTGACATTTATTGTCCCTCATGATAACTAGTACTAGAATATATTCGTATACTAGTTTTGATAAACCTTGAGAACAACTAGTATATATTCATATTCTAGTTATTTTGATCAATTTTGAGAACTAGTACTAGTATACATTCAAATTCTAGTTGTATCCATATATTATGAAAACTAGTACTAGTTATATTCATATACTATGATAACTAGTACTAGTATATATTCATATATACTAGTAATCATGAGGCACAATAAATGCATAATAAAATCCAAATTTCTGTCATAATGAATTTGATTTATTATTACCATGAATTTAAATATACTAATGAGCTTCTATGAATATGTTAATGAGCATGACTGACCTTCTCCACCTTCTTGTCCTGGAGTTTGTGGAGTCCGTGAGCGGAAGCGTCTCCTGCGCTCAGGTGAGCCGCGGTGACGTTGGGCGGTGTGATGGCGGAGGAGGCGGAGCTCATGAGGAGTCGAGCAGAGCTCGGGTTAGGAGAGAGCGGGTGCACCTGAGGGGTCGCCACCATCGACAGGGGTCGAGCGGGGGGGCGGGACGGGCTGGCCTGGGGTCGCAGAGGGGTCACGGACGCCGTGGGTCGCTCAGGGCTGCTGCTCGCCGGAGGACTGTGGACTGTTTCAATCATTTTAAATGCAATTAGTCATTTGTCACATATATGTATGTGCTCAGGGTTTGAAATGAACCTTTTCACTCACCGGCCAATTTGGCTACTAAATTTTTAAGTTACTGGCCAATTCAGAACTTCTACTAGCCAAATAGAAAAAAGGAGAAAAAAAAAAAAGAAATAAACCAGATTAACTATGTCACAGCTTAGAGAGATATATATATATATATATATATATATATATATATATATATATATATATATATATATATATATATATATTATAAAATTTGGATTTTATACATTTATTTCTTATTCAAACAAAATCCTGTCATCCAGCATCTCCTCCCTTCCTCTTTCATCCTCATCCTTTTCACCCAAAATGTATTTTAGGTGGACAGATCAATACTCAGTTCAGTATTTGTGCTAAATCTGTGCAGATTTGTCTTACACGAACTTCCCAGCAAAGTGAGTAAACATAATAAGTAACATGCCAAATTGGCTCATGATTTGACAGCGTTACCCGCCACTGTTGATTTTACACGCATTTGGCGGGTGTTCATTTCAAACCATGTATGTGCTGTATTATTTTTAAAATGAAATGTTTATTGTTTTTTAACAGAAAATAGAACAAAAACAAGAGTATTACACAGTGACAGGTTAGCAGCAGATCACACATTAAAGAGAATGAGAGAACAACACAAACGTGCTGCATGTTTCAGAGTGAAGCCCAACACTGTGTTCTTTTACATGCGAGCAGCTCGTGATCCACCTGTGTTTTTAGTGTCTCGTCTCTGCATGTGTTCTGTGTTTGGGTCGACTATAACATGCATTTGAAAATGCAAAACATGCCACCATCTTCCCAAACATGTAATGAGAAGCACTTACAGACCAGCTGTTGTCAAAAGAGAAACTTTAATGAAGAAATTAATGTTGCAGTTACACTGTAAAAAAATATAATTTTTTTAAAAACAAGCACAGCAAAACTGGAGCTTGTAAAAAAATGAATTTCAAATTGATTGCATTTGGATGCAATCCCAAAAAAATCCCTCCCCATCCCTATTTTGACCAGTCCTGAGTGTGTCGTCATGTGATTAGATGATGTCACAGCAGGTCTGATTTGCAGTGAGACGGTGTCCCGTCCCGCCGTTCTGCGCCGCTTCACAAGCTTCGCTCCTCGAAGTTCAAGAACTGCCGAGAATGCAACCCGGCAATTACTGCCAACGCAGGTGCAAGGCATTCATTACAACAGACGTCTTATCTGAGCTGTAAAATGCTTTAACAAGCTCCTTTACCAGCTAATGCGTCTTCAGTGAGCGCCGATCTGACCTGAATAGATTACAGAGCGCATCACGTTCACACGCTTCATTGGCGCTGAGCTGACACGCGGGAAAAACTGTGTGTGTGTGTGTGAAGACAAATAACACTGCAGAAAGCTTCAGTAATAATAAACAATATGCACTGCTACAGTATATTCAGACACTAGCTTTTATTAATATTTTGAATTAGTCATTTTAATTTGAGTTAGAAATTTTGTTGTCATTTTTATTCGTTTTTTAAGATCTCTACATAGTTTTTGTTATTTTTTTATTTCAGTTTAAAGGGCACCTACTATGCAAAATTTACATGGTGTTTGAACATAAATGTGTGTTGGCAGTGTGTGTACACAACCACCCTATAGTGATAACCCATAAATCATAAGCACTGTCTCAGAACAAGCGTTCTCAGATTCGGGGCAATGTGACGTACTTTTGCACAAGCCCCTCCCACAACTGTTGACTGACACTGGTGTATTAGCATAGACCCACCCCGAGTGAGCTGTACACAAGCCCCGCCCACGACTGTTGATGGACACTGCAGTATTAGCATAGACCCGCCCTGAGTGAGCTGAACACAAGCCCCTCCCACAACTGTTGACTGACACTGGTGTATTAGCATAGACCCGCCCTGAGTGAGCTGAACACAAGCCCCGCCCACGACTGTTGACTGACACTGGTGTATTAGCATAGACCCGCCCTGAGTGAGCTGAACACAAGCCCCTCCCACAACTGTTGACTGACACTGGTGTATTAGCATAGACCCGCCCTGAGTGAGCTGAACACAAGCCCCGCCCACAACTGTTGACTGACACTGGTGTATTAGCATAGACCCGCCCTGAGTGAGCTGAACACAAGCCCCTCCCACAACTGTTGACTGACACTGGTGTATTAGCATAGACCCGCCCCGAGTGAGCTGAACACAAGCCCCGCCCACAACTGTTGACTGACACTGGTGTATTAGCATAGACCCACCCCGAGTGAGCTGTACACAAGCCCCGCCCACGACTGTTGACTGACACTGGTGTATTAGCATAGACCCGTCCTGAGTGAGCTGAACACAAGCCCCTCCCAGAACTGTTGACTGACACTGCAGTATTAGCATAGACCCTCCCCGAGTGAGCTGTACACAAGCCCCGCCCACGACTGTTGATGGACACTGCAGTATTAGCATAGACCCGCCCCGAGTGAGCTGTACACAAGCCCCACCCACGACTGTTGATGGACACTGCAGTATTAGCATAGACCCGCCCCGAGTGAGCTGTACACAAACCCCACCCACGTCTGTTGATGGACACTGCAGTATTAGCATAGACCCGCCCCGAGTGAGCTGTACACAAGCCCCACCCACGACTGTTGATGGACACTGCAGTATTAGCATAGACCCGCCCTGAACAGCAAACACTCTACCTGAAAACATGAATTCATTAAAGGGCTCAAATCATGATTAATCAGATTTTCTAATCCCTCTTTTGAGTGTTCTGCTGGCGACTCACCGAGCTGCATGGCGGAGCGCGCTTGATTGACAGTTTGCTGACTGGACAAGCGCAGACAGTTCTTCATGTGTGGAGACGACGGGCTGGAGAGCGGCGAGCCGGAGCGAGACGCCGAGGACATCAGGACGGGACTCGAGGGGCCGGCGGAGCCCGGGGATCCAGGAGCCACCTTCGCCTGAGCCGATCCTGGGAGACACGGCCGCGTCTGACCGACCGCAAACGGGGCCCTGAGGAAACACAATCACACAACATGAGGACTCACAATCACACAACATGAGGAAACACAATCACACAACATGAGGACTCACAATCACACAACATGAGGACACACAATCACACAACATGAGGAAACACAATCACACAACATGAGGACACACAATCACACAACATGAGGACACACAATCACAGAACATGAGGACACACAATCACACAACATGAGGACACACAATCACACAACATGAGGACACACAATCACACAACATGAGGACTCACAATCACACAACATGAGGAAACACAATCACACAACATGAGGACACACAATCACACAACATGAGGACACACAATCACAGAACATGAGGACACACAATCACACAACATGAGGACACACAATCACACAACATGAGGACACACAATCACAGATCATGAGGACACACAATCACAGAACATGAGGACACACAATCACAGAACATGAGGACACACAATCACACAACATGAGGACACACAATCACAGAACATGAGGACACACAATCACACAACATGAGGACACACAATCACAGAACATGAGGACACACAATCAAACAACATGAGGACACACAATCACAGAACATGAGGACACACAATCACACAACATGAGGACACACAATCACACAACATGAGGACACACAATCACACAACATGAGGACACACAATCACACAACATGAGGACACACAATCACACAACATGAGGACACACAATCACACAACATGAGGACACACAATCACACAACATGAGGACACACAATCACAGAACATGAGGACACACAATCACACAACATGAGGACACACAATCACAGAACATGAGGACACACAATCACACAACATGAGGACACACAATCACAGATCATGAGGACACACAATCACAGAACATGAGGACACACAATCACAGAACATGAGGACACACAATCACAGATCATGAGGACACACAATCACAGAACATGAGGACACACAATCACACAACATGAGGACACACAATCACACAACATGAGGACACACAATCACACAACATGAGGACACACAATCACACAACATGAGGACACACAATCACACAACATGAGGACACACAATCACACAACATGAGGACACACAATCACAGAACATGAGGACACACAATCACAGAACATGAGGACACACAATCACAGAACATGAGGACACACAATCACAGAACATGAGGACACACAATCACAGAACATGAGGACACACAATCACAGAACATGAGGACACACAATCACAGAACATGAGGACACACAATCACAGAACATGAGGACACACAATCACACAACATGAGGACACACAATCACACAACATGAGGACACACAATCACACAACATGAGGACACACAATCACAGATCATGAGGACACACAATCACACAACATGAGGACACACAATCACACAACATGAGGACACACAATCACACAACATGAGGACACACAATCACACAACATGAGGACACACAATCACACAACATGAGGACACACGATACTATAGATCACACAATACTCTTAGATCGACTACAAAATTATACTGGTGTTCAAGGACAAGCACTAAGCTGGTTCAAATCATACCTATCTGACCGCTACCATTTTGTCTATTTAAATGGAGAAAAATCGATCATAACTCCACTAAACTATGGAGTGCCGCAGGGATCTGTATTAGGCCCTCTGTTATTTTCAATATATATGATGCCACTTGGAAATATTATAAGGAAACATGGAATTAGTTTCCATTGTTATGCTGATGACACTCAAATATATATTTCATCACGGCCGGATGAAAACGCTACATTTTCCAAATTGACAGAGTGTGTTAAAGATATAAAAGATTGGATGACGCGTAATTTTCTTTTATTAAATCCAGACAAGACAGAGGTAATACTTATCGGTTCAAAAAACCGCCCACAAAACCTCGCACAATACAACTTTAACATCATAGGATGTCCTGTTACTTTATCCTCTACAGTAAAAGACCTGGGTGTTATACTCGATTGCAACCTGTCTTTTGAAAATCATATTTCATATGTTACAAAAACAGCCTTTTTCCACCTTAGAAACATTGCTAAGCTACGTAATATGCTATCAGTTTCTGATGCAGAAAAGTTAGTTCATGCATTCATGACCTCGAGACTGGATTACTGTAATGCTTTATTAGCTGGTTGTCCTGCATCCTCAATAAACAAGCTACAGTTAGTCCAAAATGCCGCCGCTAGAGTTCTTACGAGATCAAGAAAATATGATCATATAACACCGATTTTATCATCACTGCATTGGTTACCTATAAAGTTCCGTATTAATTACAAGGTATTGCTACTGACTTATAAAGCCCTAAACGGCTTAGCTCCAGTCTATTTAACGGATCTTCTATCGCCCTATAATCCATCGCGCTCTTTAAGATCACTAAATTCAAGGCTTTTGGTCATACCTAGGATATCCAGAACCACCAAAGGAGGGAGAGCATTTTCACATTTGGCTCCAAAACTCTGGAATAGTCTTCCTGATAGTCTTCGTTAGTCTTCGTTGCTCAGACTCGCTCTCCCAGTTTAAAACTAGATTAAAGTCGCATCTCTTCAGCCAGGCATTCATATAATTCTACAGTTCAAACTACAATCCGGCCTCTATCCAATGCCAGAGGAGAACTGGCCCCCGACTGAGCCTGGGTTCTCCCAAGGTTTTTTTTCTCCATTAAGGCACCTGATGGAGTTTTAGGACACCATTAGGTCACTTGATGGAGTTTTTCGGTTCCTTGCCACTGTTGCCTTTGGCTTGCTCAGTTGGGGATATTTTGGGGATATTTAATTTTATTTTATCAATCAATAAATTCCTCTTGAAACAAACTTATTTTAATTTAATACTGTGAAGCTGCTTTGATGCAATCTGTATTGTGAAAAGCGCTATACAAATAAACTTGACTTGACTTGACTTGACACACAATCACACAACATGAGGACACACAATCACAGATCATGAGGACACACAATCACAGAACATGAGGACACACAATCACACAACATGAGGACACACAATCACACAACATGAGGACACACAATCACACAACATGAGGACACACAATCACAGAACATGAGGACACACAATCACACAACATGAGGACACACAATCACAGAACATGAGGACACACAATCACAGAACATGAGGACACACAATCACACAACATGAGGACACACAATCACACAACATGAGGACACACAATCACACAACATGAGGACACACAATCACAGATCATGAGGACACACAATCACAGATCATGAGGACACACAATCACAGAACATGAGGACACACAATCACACAACATGAGGACACACAATCACACAACATGAGGACACACAATCACACAACATGAGGACACACAATCACAGATCATGAGGACACACAATCACACAACATGAGGACACACAATCACAGAACATGAGGACACACAATCACAGAACATGAGGACACACAATCACAGAACATGAGGACACACAATCACACAACATGAGGACACACAATCACAGATCATGAGGACACACAATCACAGAACATGAGGACACACAATCACACAACATGAGGACACACAATCACAGAACATGAGGACACACAATCACACAATATGAGGACACACAATCACAGAACATGAGGACACACAATCACAGAACATGAGGACACACAATCACACAACATGAGGACACACAATCACACAACATGAGGACACACAATCACACAACATGAGGACACACAATCACACAACATGAGGACACACAATCACAGATCATGAGGACACACAATCACAGAACATGAGGACACACAATCACAGATCATGAGGACACACAATCACACAACATGAGGACACACAATCACAGAACATGAGGACACACAATCACAGAACATGAGGACACACAATCACACAACATGAGGACACACAATCACACAACATGAGGACACACAATCACACAACATGAGGACACACAATCACACAACATGAGGACACACAATCACAGAACATGAGGACACACAATCACAGAACATGAGGACACACAATCACAGAACATGAGGACACACAATCACAGAACATGAGGACACACAATCACACAACATGAGGACACACAATCACAGATCATGAGGACACACAATCACACAACATGAGGACACACAATCACACAACATGAGGACACACAATCACACAACATGAGGACACACAATCACACAACATGAGGACACACAATCACACAACATGAGGACACACAATCACACAACATGAGGACACACAATCACACAACATGCCGACACAATGAGCGCTAATGTAACACAGGAGTCAGAGTCTCGGATGTGTATTGACTGCTAGTCTAGATGATGTGTTTAACGGTTTCTTGAGGTCAGTCTTGGCCTGAAGACACTAATGGAGGATTACAGAGGGATTATAAACAGAGATCCCAGGGGAATCAATTATTGACTGAAATGAATCAGAGCGATTCTCATAATTTCAGCAACATCAAAAAAAGGTCAGTCAAAAAAAAAACACACACAAAAAACATGCAGTTCTTAGTGTTAGTTTATGTTAGTTAAAGGGGATCTATTATGCAAAATTCACTTTTACACGGTGTTTGAATGTGTGTCAGCAGTGTGTGTACACAACCACCCTATACTGGTAAAAATACACCCACTCCCCTTTTTTTAATCCCCATAAATCATAAGCAGTGTCTCAGAACAAGCAGATTCTAGCTTTTGTGACATCACATTGCACAGGCCCCGCCCACGACTGCTGACAGACTCCACCCTATTAACATAGCTCCTCCCCTCGGTGAGCTGCACACAGTCAGCATGTTCATCTCCTCGCCAGAGCGTTTAACAGCAGCATTCAAGTAAGAAAAGTATTCTTATTAAAGCTACTAAAGTTATTCAGTCAAGAGCAGTGTGATTTTCTGTTTTTATGAATTAATCATAAAAACAGCAGTAGGTTCTGTATATTACGCTGCTTTCACTTTAATACACAGATCTAATATATACATGCAGTTTCTTTCCCTGCTGTTTACGTTCACAGGCATAACCGACTATGATAGTCAAAACCAAACAGATGTTTTAGTTTTTGGCAGAGTATCCGAGGCACCAGCTGTACAGGCTCCGCCCTCTTCTGGAAAGGGGGCGGGGACAATCAGCTCATTTGCATTTAAAGATACATGCACAAAAACACCACTTATTTACAACATGGTATAATAAATGATCTGTGGGTTTTTTTGAGCTGAAACTTCAGACACATTCAGGGGACACCTGAGGCTTATATTACATCTTGTAAAAAGTGGCAATGCATTGACTAATGTTTATAAATGAGACCTCATGATAAAGTGTTATTACATAAAATAATTATAATTAATTCAAATCAAATTCTATAATTCAAGAAGTTTCAGTTTAAGCGAATGTTCTTCAACCTTTACACTTTTTATCACCAATAATTTTAAATGATTTTTCTAGTCATTCTCAACTTTTTAAAACTCATATTTTTAAAGTTTTTATTAATTTCTGTGACTTTTTCAGATCCAAAAAATCCCTCATATATCCAAGGTCTCATTTCAGGACATATGATCCTATACATAGATCACTGAAAGAAAAATGAAATAACCTATTAAACCTAAAAGTATCATGCAATCATTTAAGACATTTCTCCATTTATAGAACTTTTTGACATAAAGGGTTCTTTAAAATTGAGTCAAGAACCCTAGAGTTTTATCTAGAACCCCATTAAACCACTTTTGTGTAGTTATAAACTGTCACAGAACTGCAATATAAACTCAAGTAACCATTAAACTCTTTATTATTCTGTATAGTTCATGATGCAGGAATGAGCGACTCAAATCTTCTGTGTCTGCTGACATTTAACGCGTAATGACTTCATTTACTGTGGCGTTTTGTGCTGCATTAATCAGACTGAAGCGAACCTGTACAGACAGAGGAGAGATGAGGATTTACAGCGATGGATTCCTCAGATATCAGCCTCTCTAAGTGAAACAGATCACGTTTTTATGTTGACCCTCCCGTATGGAGGCCACCTGAGGGAAAATGATTCCCAGAAGCCCGGAGCCGTGGCTTAATGTGTTTACAGACGCTACACGACTCCACCTGTGTGAAAACACACACACACACACACACACTCGGGAGGATTCGCCTCGACTAAGGATCGTTATCGCTGCTGTCATTGCATGATGAAAAAGGTGTTTGTTCGCCTGTCACACATGAAGTTTCTGCAAATGCAACTTCACCAATTACAGCTGAGACTCACAAGTCTAAAACGGCACTGGGAACGCAAACATTTGCACGTTTATTTCAGGAGTTTTCAACACACCAGACGCAAAGGCACAGGTAACCTCGGCAAACATGTGATGATGATGATGATGATGATGATGAAAATTCAGAGACTCAAACAGATTCAAGCTGCACGATTCTGATAAACTGAGAATATTTTTTTGTTTGTTTAAAATAGAGATCATGATTCTCCCACAATTCTGAATAGATGACTAAACAAAATTACATGCCATTTAGTATGAGGTTCAGACAAAATGTCACTACAATGTTACTACAGTAAAAAATTAGTTTGAATGAATGATGATTCAATGTCACACTTGCAAAGACTTCACTTGTTTCATTGTAAATCAGCATTTTTTAATGAATCCTTTGAATGAATGATTCAATGATTGTTTCATTACTGGATGAATCAGTGTTTTTGAACAAATCTCTTGAATGAATGATTCAATGACTCACGCAAAATCTTCACTTGTTGCATTATTGGATGAAATCAGTGTTTTTGAACAAATCTCTGGAGTGAATGATTCAATGACTCACACAAAGACTTTACTTGTTGCATTACTGGATGAATCAGTGTTTTTGAACAAATCTCTTGACTGAATGAATCAATGACTCACTCAAAGACTTCACTTGTTGCATTACTGGATGAATCAGTGCTTTTGAACAAATCTCTTGAATGAATGATTCAATGACTCACTCAAAGACTTCACTAGTTGCATTACTGGATGAATCAGAGTTTTGAACAAATCTCTTCAGTGAATGATTCAATGACTCACACAAAGACTTCACTTGTTGCATTATTGGATGAATCAGTGTTTTTGAACAAATCTCTTGAATGAATGATTCAATGACTCACTCAAAGACTTCACTAGTTGCATTACTGGATGAATCAGAGTTTTGAACAAATCTCTTGAATGAATGATTCAATGACTCACTCAAAGACTTCACTAGTTGCATTACTGGATGAATCAGAGTTTTGAACAAATCTCTTGAGTGAATGATTCAATGACTCACGCAAAATTCAAATGTTTCATTACTGGATGAATCAGCGTTTTTGAACAAATCTCTTGAGTGAATGATTCAATGACTCACGCAAAGACTTCAAGTGTTTCATTACTGGATGAATCAGCGTTTTTGAACAAATCTCTTGAATGAATGATTCAATAATAAACACATTTTTTAACAGTCACTTGTCGCCACCTACAATGTAATCGCTACAATCTTTATTTGAAGAATCAAGTTAACTTCAAAAGGTGATTTACTCTATTTTGATCACTACCGTAGACATCAGTGTTTATATCCGAACTATAAACTTTTATCCCAGTGCTTCTGAATGATTGTAAGACAGAAATAATGATACTGTGTGTTTGAAAAGACTGTTTGTGAAGCTGTTTCATATCTATACATGACAAATGCTCTCTCTGGCTCAGAACACAGATCTGAATGTTTGCTATGATCGGATTTGTCAAAGATTTAATAGAGACGAATCGCTGTCATTGAGGAATAAGATCATGTGGGTGTTTGAATCGAGATCAGGACCTTTTAATGATTAATCGTGCAGCTCTAAGATCTAGTAATAGACTCTCCAGATTCTCTCCTGTGGAAACGCAGCTCTAATGCATCAGCTATATATCCTAATCAGTGTGTCAGCGGAGCAATTTCACCTTCTCAACTCTGGTCATTAAAGCCTGCGCATGTAAAACACACCTGCACTGAGCGGAGCTGATCCAGGCCTTCAGCTGGAGATAAGCATCTGGAAACTCAAGGGAAACATTCTTTCTGTTGCTCGTTCATTTTACTGTTACTGCGAGTCGAAACAAACCCAAAGATCGGCTGAAAGATAAAAGATCGGCTCAATAAAAGATGAAATAATACTAGAAATATTGTAAAATCAGGTGTGGATCAATTCTGTTCAACAGCACATTCTGTAACGTGTAAAAACGAATGTTTGTGTTTCTATAAAACAGATCTTTAGAAATCTGCTCTGTTCAAACACAGAAACCTGCAAATAATTATGACTTGATTATTCAAACAACTACATGAAAACAAGCAGGATGCTTTGAAGCATGTTTCCATCTTTTTCCTCATAATTCTGCATTTATATTTTGCAATTCTGGCTTTTTTCCTCATAATTCTGCATTTATAACTCATAATTTTGACTTTCTCATAATACTGCATTTAAAACTCATAATTCTAACTTTTTCCTCATAATTCTGTTTAACTCATAATTCTGACTTTTGTTCTTATAATTTGCATTTATAACTCATAATTCTAACGTTTTCCTCATAATTGTTTATAACTCATAATTCTGACTTTTTCCTCATAACTGTTTATATCTCATAATTCTTAATTTTTCCTCATAATTAGCCATTTGTAACTTATAATTCTGACTTTTTTCTCATAATTCTGCATTTATATTTAGAAATTCTGTCCATTTTTTCTCATAATTCTGAGTTTATATCTCATAATTCAGAATTTCTTCTCTAACTCATAATTCTGACTTTTTTCTCATAATTCTGCATTAATAACTCATAATTCTGACTTATTAAATTCTGCATTTATAACTCATAATTCTGACTTTTTTCTTCCACATAATTCTGCATTTATAACTCAAAATTCTGACTTTTTTCCCTATAATTCTGCATTTATAACTCATAATTCAAACTTTTTCCTCATAATTCTGCATTTATAACTCATAATTCTGAAATTTTTCATCATAATCCTGCGTTTATAACTCGTATTCCATTTATGTCTCATTGTTGAAAACTGACTAACATCCACTCAAACCAAAATAGAGAAATGCTCTACAATAATATGAATAAGATGTGAAAATAATATGTTACTCAATAATATGTTTAATATTTCAAACATTCAAGTGTATATGATGAACAGCTGGACTGAGGGACGGTTTTTGATGTGGTGAAGGTTGAACTGCTTCAGTGATGAGCACATACAGCCGACGCATTAGTTTCAGTAATGAACGTGAGACGTGACTCCCTCACCTGGAGACGGGCGTGACGTAGTTTCCCGGGAAAACTCCCGACGCTCCGGAGCGCAGTGACGTTCCTTTGAACCACCCGTCCTGACACTTCTCCGTCACGCGGTACATCTCGCTCTTACGCAGCTCCAGCTCGTCGGCCTTCTGCGGTTTGTAAGCGTACATGGCCAGATAGCTGCGGAAAATGAGAAATATATAATAATGAGCAAACAATATTCCTGATAATCTTATGCTCACAAATAGGGTATTTTAAGTTTTAAACCAGGTTTGCACAAATGTATCGCTCATTGTTAATGTTAATTACACGGCTCTGTGGAATGCTTGATTCTGATTGGTCAATCGCGCCGGTATATTATTCCCAGATAACAACAGAAACACAGGCTCATCCGGGTCACTGAAGTCAGTGGCGCTATACACTCGCTACGGTTTTTCTTCGTGGAAATTTTGCAATTGCTGAGCTAATAAAATATTAAAACTCAGTCGAATCAATATTTTGTGTAGTTATTTAATTATGCCATCCAGTATCGTGGACTCGCTCTCTCTCGTTTCATAGAAACGCAGCGGCGGCCATTTTGTGACTATTGTTTTGTACACTGTTGGATTATAAAATACAAACAGGAACGATTTTAAAACAGTTTAATCTGAAATCAATATCTCTCCATAATTTATGTGTTGAAATGCAGTGTAATAAGTGTTATGACTGTCTACCGTATCTCTTAAATGTCCGTCTAGTTTGATCTTGCCGCTGAAACTGCTCTCTCCGTGAAGCTTTGCGTTTAAAGAGCTAATAAAGTATTTCAACTCAGATTAATATTTCGTGTCTAATTATTTACTGATGTGGCAAGTAGTCGTGTAATAAGCGGGATAATGATCA
This sequence comes from Leuciscus idus, assembly GCA_021554675.1. Classification (NCBI taxonomy): domain Eukaryota; kingdom Metazoa; phylum Chordata; class Actinopteri; order Cypriniformes; family Leuciscidae; genus Leuciscus; species Leuciscus idus. The sequence goes on along the minus strand of CM038626.1, from coordinate 47,977,731 downwards.
TCCGCTTCACGTCGGGTCCTGATCACCCTGTCAGGGTTTATTCTAACAACCGGCTGGATGTACATTATCCCTTACTTAACCAATGGCACCAAATCTATTAATATTTAACTCTATTCTGTAGAAATCAACAGTAAACATGGCGTCTAGAGATGACAGAGAAAACAACCGAGAAGACTCTTCCAAAGCAGACATCAGAAACACTTTGTTTTGTCACCCTGCGGAGACTGCGGTGTGTGTGTGTGTGTGTGTGTGTGTGTGTAGAGCTGCGACTCTAATCGCACTTGAGAGACTGCAGAGAATAAAACACCATCATCACTTTGCTTTTCCTTCACGGAGTCGAGCGGATGGAGAAATGAGGGGCATGAGGGATTCGCTGCACTGACAGGCTAACAAAAGCTGAAAGTGTGTGTCATTTCACTAAATATGTTGCTACAAAAACACACAGACTCCAAAGAATCAGAGTTTTTTTTTTTACTGTTCACTAAACTTAATCAACGTGTGTGTGACGCAGGATTGATGCCTCTCTGTAGAGGATTGATCAACTACAACAGCAGCAATTTATTACGAGTCCCAATCAAATCGAGTCCGCTGCTAAAACACAGCGATTGTATGAATCTCTCACATGACGAGCTAAAAAACACAGACCGCCGACGTGAACACACACTTATCCTTCAAACATATCCTGACATAATCAATCACATCAGCTGATGTATATATATATATATATTATGTAGGCTATATTCATATTTGACTAAGGGCCCTATTTTAACGATCTGAAACACAAGTATCAAACGCGAAACGCAAGTAACTTTGTGGGTGGATCTCTCTCTCGGGCGCTGTTGCTATTATACCGGCGGGATAAATGACTCTTACGCCCGACGCAAATCTAAAATGTGTTGGTTTGAAGTAGCTTCATTACTCATAGGTGTGGTTTGGGCATAACGTGAAATAAACCAATCAGAGCGTCATCTCACATTCCCTTTAAGAGCAGGCGCGCTTGTTCCATGGCGGATTGCTATTATAACGGCGGATTTGCCAGGAGCGGTTCACAGCCGAGGAGACCGACGTTCTCGTCAGGGCCATAAAACACAGAGAAGTGACATTGGAGATGGAGAAACACACCCAAATTAGCTTCGGTTAAACAGGCGTATAATAATTTTGGTAAATGTTTAAGCTAGATTTATGCCTATTTTTTCACATCTTCATCCTCGTGTGTTAATATTTTTCCTTGTAATAATGTATGATTTGCAAAAATGTGAACTGCTGCGTCTGTGTGTAGATGAGAGAATCAAAGTGTATGTGCGTTGTGCACACGCTACATTATGGCCAAGCATGCGCCCTTAAAATAGCATCTGAATAACACGCCACTGACTTTACACTAGGTTTTTCCTGGGAACGTTTGCGCCGGAACACGCCTCCTCTTTTCGCTGAACCGCCCCCGGAAGCGCAAGTTCATTCCCTATTTCACCGACGTGCGTCTGTGGAGGGAAAAGTCCGCTGTGCGTCGGGTGCAAAATAAGAATGATACATGCGTCGTGTACAAAGTCAATTGCGCTGGGTGCAAGATAGGGCCCTTAATGTTATTAAATCAAATATATCACATATGAATATGCATTATACATTTAATTATTATTATATAAAAATAAAATCATATATTAAATCTCCCTACAAATATAGATTTTATCTACAGTATTTCAGTCAAATAAAAATAAATATACATAAAAATAAATGTTCATGAAAATAAAATTAATAGTAATGTACAGAACCTAGATATCACAGGTACGTCTCTAAGATGTCTGCATTTAATCTGGAAAACATCTGTTGTGTGCAAACGTCTGAGAAACGTCTTAGAAAAAAAGCAGTTTTACATTCAATCGAAAACATAAACGTCTTAGAGACATATTGCAGATGAGCAAACACTGTTACAGATGTAAAAGCAGACATCTCTGTGATGAGTGTGTGTGTGTGTGTGTGTGTGTGTGTGTGTGTGTGTGTGTGTGTGTGTGTGTGTGTGTGTGTGTGTGTGTGTGTGTGTGTGTGTGTGTGTGTACGAGGACTCACATGTTGAGAGGCAGCTGGACTTTAGCAGCGGCGAGAAGTTCTCCGGCTGAAGACGTGACGCGAGGAGGAACAGCAGACGCTGAGACAGAGTCCTGTGGAGACAACCAGACACATGCAGTCACCTTCACCTTCTCCTTCACCTCCTCCTTCACCTTCTCCTTCACCTTCTCCTTCACCTTCTCCTTCACTTTCACCTTCCCCTTCCCCTTCACCTCCTCCTTCCCCTTCCCCTTCTCCTTCACCTCCTCCTCCTCCTTCCCCTTCCCCTTCCCCTTCTCCTTCTCCTTCACCTCCTCCTTCCCCTTCCCCTTCACCTCCTCCTTCCCCTTCACCTCCTCCTTCCCCTTCCCCTTCTCCTTCACCTCCTCCTTCACTTTCTCCTTCTCCTTCACCTTCTCCTTCACCTCCTCCTTCCCCTTCACCTCCTCCTTCCTCTTCCCCTTCACCTCCTCCTTCTCCTTCACCTTCTCCTTCACCTCCTCCTTCCCCTTCCTTTTCCCCTTCTCCTTCACCTCCTCCTTCTCCTTCACCTCCTCCTTCACTTTCTCCTTCTCCTTCACCTTCTCCTTCACCTCCTCCTCCTCCTCCACCTCCTCCTTCAACTCCTCCTTCACCTCCTCCTCCTCCTTCACCTCCTCCTCCTCCTTCACCTCCTCCTCCTCCTTCACCTCCTCCTTCACCTTCACCTCCTCCTTCACTTTCTCCTTCTCCTTCACCTTCTCCTTCTCCTTCTCCTTCACCTTCTCCTTCTCCTTCACCTTCTCCTTCTTCTCCTTCACCTTCACCTTCTCCTTCTCAGGGAGTACACTAACCCAAATACTGCCTTAAAATACTATAAAATACTAAAATACCATAATACTATAAAAAAAAATATATATATATATATATATACACACATACACTGTGTGTGTAATCATTTTAATATTGCTTTCAAATCGATAACTTGCGATTAAAAAGTTAGTTAATATATAATATAAGTTTACACACACACACACACACACATATAGATTTTTATTTAAGTATTACAAACTTTTAAAATATATGTAAAAGCACAACACATTCCTCACAGCAGCTTGTCTATATATTAGTATGATTCTGAACAAAGCCACTGTTTTGAGTTTAAAATTGCCTGTCTGCCATTATGAGGTCAAACAGGTAAAGCTCTCCTTTAAACTGAACGGATCTTTCCGGGGGTTTCCACTAATGGCTCCCGAGGCTGCCGGCAGGATGCATTATGGGAATTTACATGATCCGTCTGTTTCAATCAGGCAAACCTCCAGAGATTTACCTTTGACCTCAGAACACTAATGGAGCCCA